>CM060961.1:6837272-7437272 GCA_030765045.1 Tenodera sinensis | reverse complement strand
TCGAGCAGGTCCGCGAGCTGGAAGCCAGGGGTCGAGGGTGTGGTGGTTGTGGATATGATGGTTGTGGGTGGGATTGGAGCTGGTGAAGACACCTCAGCCCTGATCTCCCCCTGAGGGCTTTGAGGAGTGGTCGGGCCACTCTCCTCGGCCGTTCGGGGTGCGGTTCTGGGCTCCCGGGTCCTCCGCCTCCTGGGGAGGGGGGTTGCCTGGATGGGTTGGTTTGCCTGGGGCTGGTGTTGTGTATGTTGGGGCTGTTGTGGTAAATCTCGGGATGTCCTCTGAGCCACCGACGTGCGCTGGGAGTATGTCCCCCTAGAGGGGGCGGTCGGTGAAGGTGCCTGTTGCTGACCTTGGGCGCTAGAGGGGGTCGAAGTCCCCTGCGCAGGTTGGGGTCGCCTAGAGGCGATAACACGCTTCCGCGTGGGGCACCCACCGTAGCAAGCCACGTGCTTTCCCTTGCAATTTGCGCAAGTGGGTTCGTCCGTGGTCGTACGAGGGCAGGAATCTTTCATGTGCGCTTCGCCGCAGCGTAGGCACCTGAGATTGCGGTGGCAAAAGTGGCTTGAGTGATTGAACCCAAGACACCTGTAGCACTGAGGGGGCCCAAAAGAGCTCCTCACTGCCTCCACCTTCACACGGAGGTAGCAAATGGACGAGACCCCGTCGATTTTCATCTCCGGGTTACTCGCCCTGTCCACCACCACCAAGAAAAGGGGGATTGGTCTCTTGGGCTCGCCACTCTCACCCGGCTTTGTGAGTTGCCTCACTAGCCTAGGGGTGATGCCTTGGCGAAGAAGGTCCTCCTCGATCTCGCCCACGGGCGTATCCACCGGAAGGCCTCTGATGATTCTTCGGACGTCCCGAGATTTATCGAGGCCGAAGGTGAAGTATGGGAGCTTTTTCCTGTCCAAGGAGCTCAGGAGAAGGTTATAGTCTTCCACAGTTTTTGCCTGAAAGACGTACCGGCTCTTCCTCCTTGTGACAGGGCACGCCGACGAGAGCGTAGGCATGACTTCCTTCAGGAAGCCTACCATGCCCTTGAAGTCGTCCACTATCACTGGTGGAATGTGCCGTCTTCCTTGTTGGCTAATCTGTGGAGCTGGTCCATCAGTGGGGATGTTTTTGGTGACCTGTTGGCGTCTTTTCCGCCGGTTGACCACCTCACGAAACTCTGCCTCGTCCACCTCTGTCGAGATGTCTGAGGAGGAAGCCTCATCCTCGTCCATCCTGGACGGTGCTGACGAGACCATGGTCCCATCGGTATAGTATTCCGCGTCTGAATACGCGCGGGAGTGGTCAGAGTCAGACTCTGAGATGGTGCCTATCCGCAGGGAATTTTCGCGAGAAGCGCCTGCGTTAGGGGGTTGATCGTCTAGTGCCAGACGTTTGGCGTGGCCTTTTCCGCCCTGTTGGCGTTTACGGCGACGCCGGTTGGATCCCTCCGGAGCTGGGCTCACGTGAGGGGAAGTGGTTGCGCCAGAAGTACTGGGCATAGGTGGATCCTGCAGAACAGGCATTGGCCTGTGCACGGGAGGGTTGGGGTGGGGTTGGGAGCCTTTAGAGGTAGGCATGCTGCTCTGCACCCTGAGGTGCAGTGCGTACAGGGTCGACTGACTGTCCTCTTACCTGCAGTAGCGGTTGCTGAGAAGCGTAGCCAACAGAGGACCAGACACCCAGTGGATGCGCCTAAAAACCGCCCTAAGGCGTTGGCTGCGGCCTTGTTGGCTTACCGTTACTGTTCTTGCAGAAGCAGCTAGGTTGACTGTTAGTTTTTTTTTTTTTTTTTTTTTTTTTTTTTTTTTTTTTTTTTTTTTTTTTGATTTTTTTTTTTCTTTTTTTTTTTATTATTTTTTTAAAAAATCTTACTTAACTAAATTTACTTCTGTGGTGACTCTGTTTATTTTTAATTTTTTTTTACAGTGGAGGTGTTAGTCCGGTACCGCCGAAGCAAACCGGATGATTGTGAGTAATGGTAGGGTGGGTGGTGAATGAAGGCAGGTCTAATGCCATGACGGATGCCCTGGCACAGACCTGCGGCTTTGTTGCGTTGTCATTGGGGGAGCAATGGGGGATCTTGGTAGCGTGATAAGCTCATGGATCTGGATGAGTTTGTGCTTGATGGATTTGGTGTCTTTTGTTGTGTCCTCTATGCCATCTTGGATCCACAACAGCTTGCGATGTATTATTTCAATATCTTCAGCGTTATCGAGCTCTATGACGGCTGCACGGAGTTGGTGGAGTAGCCAAGCTGCGGCGTTGAAGCCTGTGGTGTGATGCGTAAGCTGGCGGGCTATCGCAGCATAGCGCTTGCGGTTGGCCCGTCTCTGCTTGTTGACATTCAGGTTCAATGTTGTTATTGCCTTCGTAAGTGCAGGCACGCTCTCTGCGGCGGTAGCTCTAATCTCCTCCATTACAGAGGTGAGTTCTTGCGTTTCGCTGTTGATAGGTGTCGGCGGGGTTGTAGCTGCCGATGCTAGTTTAGTGACTGCCGTGGTTAGCTGTTTGCAAGCATCCTCTATTCTGTGTAGACGGTCATCAAGACCGGTGACCAGAGAGAGGAGTTGCTGGGCTTCATTGCTGCGAAGTTCCATATGGGTTGGTGTTGTGGTGTCAGTGGCGTATGTGGATGTGGTCTGCTGCGATGGTGGTGTTGCTGTGTTGTTAGGGGCTGGTCGGCGGTGTGGCTGTGGAGCTGCGGCGGCTGGTGATGGTTGTGTGGTCTGGCGGTGTGGCTGTGAAGCTGCGGCGGCTGGTGGTGGTTGAGTAGTCCAGGCACGTGGGTAGAATGGGCACTGCGCCTGGCCTGTAAAGTGGCCAAAGCCATTACAGGTGGCGCAGTACCGTCGACGTCGGCGAAGGTCATGGTGAGTGCAGTCCTGGGTGAGGCAGAAGGCCCCACAGTAATGGCACCGTGGGGCAGCGTAGCAAGATGTGGCGTCATGCCCGAAGCGGCAGCAGCGACGACAGGGCAGATGTCTGGATGTTCGTCCAGGCTCGGCGTGGAGATGCCTTCCAAGGAGGGACAAGCCCATCCTTAAAGCGGCCGTGTAGTCGGTGGTGTCGGCGAAGATTATGCGTAGGAGGCTTGATGGTCCCTGAGAGGTGATGATGCGAGAAGCTCTCATTGCTGAGGGCCATTGTTCTCGCGCTGCATGTAGAACATGCCTCTCAGGGATGTCCCGTGGAACTCCCCTGATGATGACGCTGGCCCCTGAAAAGGGACCAGTGTGTGTAGGCGGCGGTGCGGTGACCGGGAGCGGGCGGGTAGTCGGCGGTGGCGGAGTCGGCAATTCTTCGAGTGGCACTCGCACTGCCTCTCCATGGGAGCAGACCTGCCTAGTCGGCAGTGGCCGCTCGAGTGTCCGGCTCTCTGGCTGTGGTGTAATAGTGCAAGAGATGCTAGCGCTTGGTGCGGCTCCGGCCGTAACTTCAGCTGGCTGCGGCGTAGTGGTACTGGCGCTAGGTGCGGCTACGGCGGCTGCGCTGGTTCTTATGTCGTTTACTGGTTCGGAAGCCGATGTGGCTCCCTTACCCTGCGTAGTCGGCGATGATCGGCGACGATTCTTTCTTCCCATCTCCGTGTGTGTCCTGCGACGAACTCCCTGTTAGTCTGGTAGTGCTTGCTCATATATTGAAGGTCTGGCAGAAGCTGGTCCTCGCGGGGGAACAGTGTGCCTGGAACAAGGTAGCCAAAGTCCGTACCTCAGGGGAAACGGACCGGCCAGCTCGGAGTAGCTCGTAGACTGGTTGGCTGAAGCTGCGATGTTCCTTCTTCCGCTGCTCACTGAATCAATCTGTATTCATAGTCCTGTCCAATTTTTGGCTGAAATGCAAGGAATGGTCTGTTTTTAGATAAAGCTTAGCGCGATTAATATATTTTTACCATCTAGTTTTCATTATCGGCTCAGCTGCCACTCCACTAGAGCAATCTAGTTCAATTTCCATTATTACTTCACTGAATTCTCAGTTTAATTTAAGGCATGTGCATAAAAACAGTCTAATCCTCAAAACCAAAATGTCTCTAACGAGTGGTGCCATCTCTTGTTGGGGAGAAACACTAGTAGCACATGTGAGTCATTCCATGTCAAATCGCACAAAATTTGACCTTCATGTCTTCGACTTCATTAATATTAAATGTACGTGTTCTGTGAATGAAAAAATGATACCCCTATGTTTTTGTTTGTCTGTAAATTAATTATTTTGGTAAATATAAAGCATTAAATTTTCGGATATTTCTCGCACACAGTTCTGCATAAACCAAAATATCTCTGGTATTATGTTTCAGATAAATATGACCTGTAGCTCATTTTGAACATCGAAATGTGTACTTTATTTATACGTAAAACAAAAAACAATTAGTTTGATATTTACTATTTTTACAAGGTCATTGACATTATAAACATCATTAACAATACTTACTCTACACTAAAAATTTCCGGGAAAATTTGTAAAACGTAGCTTGATGATGCCATGTAATCCGAGAAAAAGTTCAGAATGGAATTCTAAATACATGCAGAGAAATTAAATAACTTAGCAAGCCGTGCAGACTGGAGTAACGCTTCATCCACGGCTAGAAGGTATACACACCGCGTGCAGCTGATTGCGAGTCATGCGTTGTGCTTCCGTCTAGGTCAAACTCTTAGCATAAACACTGAAATGGGTCATTTCACGTCAAATCGAACATTTTTGAAACTCGACATACTATTTTCTCCATTTTTTAATCTTATCAATAGATGAGATTAAATAATCCCTATGTTTTCTTTTTGGTGTGACACGTTTATTTTGCGCTTTATTAATATTATTTTTACGGTATATTCGCATACTGTATTATACAAAAATCATTATACCGAATACTATTTGAAGTTTAGAATTTTCGTGGTTGCAGCAGTCTAAAGTAAAAAAATTGCAGTTTTGCATGCCATTGTTTTAGGTTCACTCAAAATATAAAATAGGCCCCTTTTAGGGGGTAGTATTTTTAAAATATATTTTAATTACTAAACGCTGAATAAAATTCAGAAACCTTTTGTAAGGTCTAAACGTTTTCCGGACTTGGGGTGGGTTGCTAAAATTTCCCTTTCTTTGGCCAGCTGTTTGGATATTCGTATCATGTGAGTTGAGACACCAAAATGTTTTAATTTATTGAACGACCAGCCGTCAAAAATCGTCAGTATTTGTATTTTAAGATTTTTGTCATCCGTTTCATGGAAAGAATCTGATAATTTTTGTATAATTTCACAATTATCTGAAGTTTCATATGAAGCAGAGTCTGTAGCATGAAATATTTTCTGCTTCATTGCCTGTGGTATTTTCTGCAACTTCTGTCTAGGGTAGCGTTTTACGAGTTTTCTTTTCATTTTTGGAAATTCTCCTATTGCAGCCAAACTGTCATTCCATTTACCTGTTACGTGAGTTTGGACCATACTTACTGCGTCACTAGACGATGAGGAGCCGTCACTATCATGTTCTTCTACCAAACTTTCACTAGCACTAGGCACACATAACTTGGTGGTGGTTTGTTCCTTTGGAAGTTTTGAAATTTTCATGCGGCAACTATCACACTATCAACTCCGTTGCACCAAATCAGCCAAGATTATACACAAGCACAATCAACACCACAGCTCACACTATATAAAGGTCAACTAGCGGTAAAATTATATTATGCAAACAATAAACACCGGATGTGCAATGACACCTTGCCCATGTGTTCACAGCACTTTCATCAGTCGATACAAATGACTCACCACGCTTCACGTCATTAGTGAAGTATTTATATCACATCTTATTCGAATCCCATTCTGAAACGAGCTTAGTTCAATGCACAATACTTCTGACTATAATTATAGTTTCTCATTTTTTTAAAAGTAACCATTTAGTAATTAAAATATATTTTAAAAATACTACCCCCTCAAAGGGGCCTATTTTATATTTTGAGCGAACCTAAAACAATGGCATACAAAACTGCAATTTTTTTTACTTTAGACTGCTGCAACCACGAAAATTCTAAACTTCAAATAGTATTCGGTATAATGATTTTTATATAATACAGTATGCGAATATGCCATAAAAATAATATTAATAAAGTGCAAAATAAACGTGTCACACCAAAAAGAAAACATACGGATTAGTTAATCTCATCTATTGATAAGATTAAAAAATGGAGAAAATAGTATGTTAAGTTTTAAAAATGTTCGATTTGACGTGAAATGACCCATTTCAGTGTTTATGCTAAGAGTTTGACCTTGACGGAAGCACAACGCATGACTCGCAATCAGCTCCACGCGGTGTGTATACCTTCTGGTAGTGGATGAAGCGTTACTCCAGTCTGCACGGCTTGCTAAGTTATTTAATTTCTCTGCATGTATTTAGAATTCCATTCTGAACTTTTTCTAGGATTACATGGCATCATCAAGCTACGTTTTACAAATTTTCCCGGAAATTTTTAGTGTAGAGTAAGTATTGTTAATGATGTTTATAGTGTCAATGGCCTTGTAAAAATAGGAAATATCAAACTAATTGTTTTTTGTTTAACGTATAAATAAAGTACACATTTCGATGTTCAAAATGAGCTACAGGTCATATTTATCTGAAACATAATACCAGAGATATTTTGGTTTATGTAGAACTGTGTGCGAGAAATATCCGAAAATTTAATGCTTTATATTTACCAAAATAATTAATTTACAGACAAACAAAAAAGTAGGGGTATCATTTTTTCATTCACAGAACACGTACATTTAATATTAATGAAATCGAAGACATGAAGGTCAAATTTTGTGCTATTTGACATGGAATGACTCCTGTATGGTCTAATAGTAAAAGTAAATATAATTTTGAACCACATAAATGATATAAGAACAGAATAAAGTAAGTAGAGCAGGATTGCCAAATTTAACGTACGTCCACTCAATTATATATCCCCAATTGTTCATGAATATTGCAAAATAAAATGAGGGAAAAGTACTCGACTTTTGCAATTTGCTCACATTGCTGTGAGAAGTAAGATTTGTCGAATTGGCCTATTGTTACAGTTTATTAAAAACTTTGACAGGATTTATTTTTATTGGAAAGGCTTTTTAAATATAACAATCTATTTTACTAAACTATTACAATCATTAGAACTACGTATCAGAATAACTTCAAATTCGTGTCAATTGGATAAAGATAAAGAATTTAAAATGTTCGTTTTAAGAAAGGAAGCAAGGTAAAGAAGATGAATATGGGAAGGGAGGAGGAAAGAAAACACAATATTTAATACGAGGGTGGGTGGGTGGGTTGGTCGGTAAGCCTGAAAGCATTTCTTCAAGTTGTCTGTCTAACCTCCTGCTCGCTCGCGGGGTAGGTAAACGGAAAACCTTTCCACGGATTAGCTGCTGGTGCATGGTACCCTTGGGGATTCCCCGGCCTGCTCTTCAGCTCCTGACAGCTCAAACTTCCTTCCTGACGCCTGCCCAACGGACAATAGCACAGTGTTCAACTGTTCCCTTTAATCTCTCACCTCACCTCATGTGAGATTTTGGGCGTCTGACTGTCGCCTGTCACCTGTCACCTCATTCAAGATGATATGGTAGTGCTTTCCCATACCTAGGTACGGCTGCAATATCTTATACGCTTCCATCAGATTTATACTTAAAATCTATCCGAATTTTAAAAACTCTGATTCTTACAAACTATTATTCCTATATCCTCTTCGTTAGTTCAGATAAACATTTATAGAATATCTTATTGCTAATTATCTAATAGGTACAAGGGGAATGTGAGAATACAGTAGGTTTTGAGCGATAGTCAAATCTATTAAATATTTGATATTTCATTCTCTTTACACCCTTAACATACCAGGTGAATCAGCCGCGCCTTATTTTTTTTAAAGCTAGGCCACCCATCTAACGGCATGTGCGCCTTAGTCCAGTTTTGCGCTTACTAAAATGTATTGCTTGACGTTCTTAAAGAGAGGAATGCGCAAAATTGAGAGCAACAGCGGTTTAAGGGACAGAACGTACTCCTCACTAAAGTACACCTCAAAAACGTACGACTCGTTTACTGAGAGCGAATTCCGGTTTCCAGCCGATTTTACAAACTTTTTATTAGAGTATACATAGCAACGTAATTCAGTAAACCCCTCGGAAAAAATGGACCTATCATATGAGTATACCAACAACGTCAGCTAAAAAGAAAATGGTGGATTCTTGTACTTAGAGCAGGGATTGGCTGCCAAAAATTTGGAAAATTTTAGACACGCCTCATCCATCATGGACCCGTACAGTCAAAATGGACATATTATTAAATAAGAGTTTATTTGCATTTTTGCGTGAACTACGTCTCGTGCATCTCAATTAATATGCATTTGTCATTTAAGTAATAATATTAAAACGCCCAGTAAGTGATTAAAACTGTCTTAAAAGGCTAAATCAAGCCCGTAAACTTGCGAGGTGGCAATGGCAAAGCGCCCGGCATACAAGTCCTACTATTGGACTTGGTACGTGCGTTCAGTCAAGTCTCGAAATAGCTGAATAGGATTGTGACGGGTCCTCTGCACTTAACCCCTAATATCACAGGTTCGAGTCTCAGCATTGTAAATATTTTTCTTTATGTTCATCAAAACTTGGAAACCGAATTCACAATAATCTAATTATGAAGTCCCTGAGGGTTTAGGACATTATAATTTAAATCGTTTTCGGTTGTCTGCACTTTTAATAGCACAATAATTCATTGAGTGCAAAATTGAATTTAACTTCCATGTTAAACTCTGACAATGTAATTTCCTTGCTTTCTGTGTTCGAATGTGTATGAATGATCCTTATTTCAATTGCACCTACATATAGGTATGTTTAAACAACTACATAATTGTAGTTCACCAATAAACAAACATCAAACAATGTCATAAAACATAAATATGAATATAATAACATTTTTCAGAATAATAATTTGTAAATTGTGAGGATTGCACGGTAAAAAATTAGTACATGCAGCTGATTCGAACCACTTCACAGCAGACAGATTACTTCGGAGTCTTGCGCCCGTTCCAACTGAGCTACCTAGTAACGTGTGAGCTAAACATTCCGTTTAAGATGTAATATTCGCTGGTTCCAGTGAACATTTGCAGAAGTGCAAACGTCAGCTGTCTAATTACGAATATATTAAAAAGCGATGTGATAACATCTATATTAGTACTAATTTCATCGAGTGTTTAACATCCATGTTAAATACGCGGGTAGAACCTGGTAATGGGGTCGATGTTTTCATGTTGGGCTATAAAATGCGGATTGCATAAAACTCGAGAATAAGGGGCAGCTGACTCACCTGGTATAAATAAATGAATAACGATGTTGCTTTTGACGAAAGTTGAAGTTTTCCGAAACTCTCACAAATAAAAGGATATATCTTCGAAATGGTTCACTCTACAAAAAAAAAAAAAAAAAAAAAATAAAAAAAAAAAAAAAAATTATTTGGACATAAATTATGTGTTTCAGCGAGATCTACAATTTTTGTGGCGTAAGATTTTACGGTTTTGGAGTTATTCAAGTCATCCAGAGTAAATACGACTATAGCCAGAAAACTCAAAATGTACATTTCGGTTGTCATAAAAATCTTAAACACGTGTTTTTAATCAAAGTCGTTAGTCTTTTCAATAAAATCAAAATTTTGCAAGACTTTTCCAGGTAAAGGCTAGTTCAGGAGCAAATTTCTTCAAAATCTTCGTGTCGCATCCCTGAAGGACATTGAAGCTAAATGCCAACTTCGGTTTTTAACTGAGTATTCGTTTTTGAGTTGTGCTGGGCACAGACTGGCAAACACAAAGACACACACACACCGGCTTATTTCTAATTTTTTTTTTTTTTTTTTTTTTTTTTTTTTTTTTTTTTTGGTTCAGGTGGTCTCAAAATATATATTTCCGCATCGAATTTTTGGTTGGGATACAATACTTCCTCTCTTAGTAGTAGAGAAAGTAAAAATTAAGATATAATTTAAAGATATTAGGAAGTAATTTCCACCCCCCCCCCGGCAGTGCAGGGGTGAAGGTACAGCTATAACTCTTTATATTTGTCATTTTGATAATATTGCTATATTTAAATCGGGGCTCCACTGCTAGGCTTTCTTTTGTTCGGACGCAAATTGTGTATAGAGCTGTAAAAAGAAGAAAAACTGCCCATCCAGTGATAAAAAAGGATGTTTGTTTGTCACTACCTGACGGCAATAATCAAACAAAAGCAACCGCACATTTTTTAGCATCCCTGCAGAGTTTCTATCAAAGTAAGCTGGAGGCATTTTATCTAACATTTCTTTAATTTCCTCTTTGATATCATCCGTTCGTTCTTTCATATGTAACGTTAAGCCCTGAGAGAGAGAAAGGGGGGGGGGAGATGTGCAATCCTGTTGCAGAATCGATAAACTCGCCGCAGTTCTGTGCCCCACAGAGACATATCTACCTATCTACTGAATAAAACGAATTCACCTAATAACTCGGTCTTCTAAAAGGCTCTGCTGTCGGCAGCTTAAGTGATGAACTGTCATATTTTTACTCTCTGTATTGCGTATAGTAAATAGAAGTATTGTATTGCACACAAAAGTTCGACGTTGAAGTTTCACTGGAAATATGTTTTAAATAAAAAAAAAAAAATTACAACTTTTCTAGAAAAAAGACATGTGTGTCCATCTATGAACAGCATAACTCAAAAACGTAAGGTTGCTCCACCAAACCCATATTTGTTAATTATAAGTCTTGATAGCGATCGTTTAATGGACCTCCTTGAGTTCAAAGACAGGTGTTGCACCAATCAGAGAATTCCCATGCAGCAATGGCAAATCCAAATATCGAATAATTCTCGAAACGCAATTAGCGCGAGTTTAGAAAACGCTAAAATGTCGGACACTACTGACAGAGAGATGCAACTTACACAAATTAACCTCAATACAGCATCAACTTCCAAGAATATTGCACTAAGCACAAATTAATTTCACTAATTGTACAATAAATAACTTATACATGAAATAAACTTTCGTCTCAAAACCAATATATTCAATTTGCCTCCTATTTTGCAATGTTACGTAGCATTCCAAGGTTATCATTTTCATCATGCAGCTGTGACGTGCTGGAAACGAATCGATCGTTTAGCGCCTGCGCACAACTCCAAATATCAGCTGATGTAATATGTGGGTCATTGTTCCTGGTGAGTGTACAGCTTTTTACTTTCTCTACTGGTAAGTAGGGGAAGTATTGTATTCCACCCAAAAATTCAATGTCGAGATTTCACCGGAAATACATGTTTTGAGGCCCCCTGAATCCAAAAAAAGTATTTTTAGAAAAAGGTCGGTGTGTGTGTCTGTGTCTGTCAGTCTGTGAGTCTGTCAGTCTGTGGACAGCATAACTCAAAAACGAAAAGTCGGTTAAAAACCAAAGTTGGTATTTAAGTTTAATGCCTTTCAAGCATGCGACCCGAAGATTTTGAAGAAAATAGCCCCACCCTAAACTACCCTTTACATGGAAACTTTTCGAAAATTTTGATTTTCTTGAAAATGGCTCTACGATTTTGATTAAAATGTCATATGTTTGAGATATTTTGTTGACAAATGAAATATATATTTTGAATTTTCTGGCTATAGCCCCTGTAGTCGCATTTACTCTGGACGACTTTTGTATAACTGGTAAACCGTTAGAGATAGACCAAATTATACTGTACAAAAAAGTAGATCTTTTTAAAATACACAATTTATGTTTCAATAAATTTTCTTGTAGGTTGAACCATTATCGGAGATATTCCTTGTTATGTGTGTGAGTTTCGGAAAACTTGCTTTCGTGAAATGGAACATCATTGTTCATTTTTTATGTGTTACGTGTGCAAAGAGAACGGAATCTCAAAGCTATAAAACATTTGACTATCGCACAAAGCCTACTATATTCTAATATTCCCCTTGCACCTACAAGGAAATAACCAATAAAATAATTTGTACGAACGTTTATCTCAACTAACACGAAGAAGATATAGGAATAAGAGTTTGTAAGAATGGTTAGTACAAGAGTAGAGAAAGTCATGTGAGTGCAACACATCAGATTTTTACAATATTTTAACGTCTATCACTGCGAGGAATTGAACTATATCTAGGAACACGGAACAGCTCGGCTTATATCCAAAGAGTTCTGATTTCCATTCTTTGCGCACATCACATACACACGAATTAACTAATAATGAACAATAAGCTTGCTGACAAGATAGATAGCAAAGCGCTTGTTGTTACATGTATAGATTGTTTAATTGCCAACTTTGTTCCCGATCCCTTCAATATCATTTTGATGCTCTTAAATGCATAATATATAAATATATCAATATAATGTGACTTTCTAAGTATTATTCAACTCTAAGTGCAATTAATACTTTTATAATTATCTGTTCTTACACTTCGTTGTGTTGCATTGGTGTGTAAGAATCCAAATTAACATTGCCGTGCTAAGTTCTCAGTTTTGTCCCTAGATGGCAGCGTCAGTTAATACCTGTATGTAGAATATAAAACAGGGTTGTATATGAACCATTGACTGTAATTTCGTTGTGTAGTAGATTTGTGTTCTTAGAAACACTGTCGTTTAAGTAATGTATGCTTATGAGCATCTGTAACCTCTTGTTCTTAAAGTAACGAGCCACTTGGTTAGGAATATTGAATCCTGAAGCATACAGGTTAAGATTGAGAACTGAGATCAGGTGGCTCGGAGTTGAATGGTAGAGCTCGGCGGGTGAGGAAGTGCTTTGTTTGTGCGCACGAGAAACAGGCACGTCTAACGGTTTGGCGGGATCATTGTCGAGGATACAACTGCCATAATTTTGTCGGGAAAAGCGTGTTCAAATAAGTGACTGAGTAGAGTGCTTCAGAGGACAAATAAGGAGTAACTGTAAGTAAAGTGCTCCAGATACCCTTTTTTTTTTTTTTTTTTTAGAGGTGTTGTGACCGTTGTGAGAAGAGGAGTTTGTTGGTGCGCGCGAGAAACGGTCACGTGAAACGGTTTGGCGGGATCATTGTCAACTGCCATAATTTTGGCGGGAAAGACGTATCAAGTGGCTGTGGCGCTCTCCACACACATTTGATTAGGGATATTGAGTACAGAGTGTAGTTATATAAGCGTTGTTATATAGTGTTTTGTTTAGTGTGTCCGTGTACACCTGGACGTATATTTTGAGTGAAGTGCAATAACTAATATGTGAATGAGTATCAATAGTACTCCGTCCCCTGTGTAAATAATTCTACGTATAATTATAGTGTAAATATAGTGTGTAAGTGACAGTATAAAAAGCGCGCGAAATATAGTGTACCCACGCTAAGTGGAGGCTCCCAGAAGCACTTGCGACTGGGAGCGGGAACAAGAAGGGGATGGAGAATGCCCCTGATCCGCCGGCCGCCGAGAGCGGAGTCAGGGAAGTGATGGCATCCAGCGCAGCAGCCGTGACTGCCACCGCACTCGCCCCGCCCACTACAGCCCCATTGACTACAGCTCCCAACGGCCAACGAACCACGGACCAACCAACCAAGAAGACCCAGATGACAGAGGAAGAGCGTAAGGCAATGGAAATAGAGAAACTTCAGAAAGAAGTAGATGAACTAAAGGGAGAGATCATCTACTACCAGAATGTGCTGGCAAATATGGATGGGGAATCCCAACAATTTTCAAAATTCGCACAGGACCTCGGGTTCTGCTACAAAGAGCATGCCCTCAAGAAGCGGCGATTAGTCATCCTCAGCGAGGGGTGGCAACAAGTGCCTGCAAAAATAAGAGGAATAGAAGAAGCGGCCGGGAAAGCGATTCAGATAGTGAACGTCCCGACCAGCAGCGCCCCAAGCGCGTCTCAAAACAAAAAACGCCGCCATATCCCCTCACCACGAGAAACACCTACGCGCCGCTGAGGGTACAAATTGATGCAGAATCCGACGAAGAGACGTCAGAGGATCCACCACCACAACCCGCAATAGCCTCCACCTCTAGAGACCCCTTCCCCAAGCTACCCCCCACCAAAGCCCCCATTCAAACACAGACACAGAAGAAACACACCACCCAGCCCACCATTCCCACCCCCACTCCCGCCCCAAGCACATCCAACAACGCAGCAAAAACATCAGACAACCAGAAACCACCAAGAATAATAATCCCTGACGTCCAACACACGGTAAAGGTCCTCCGCATCCTGCGTGGCTCCCTTCCTGCCGGCACATATAAATTGCAGACGACGAGGGACTGCCTTAAGCTCTTCCTCCAACGGAAGCAGGACGCGAACCCGACAATGCAGCTCCTGAAGGACGCCGGAGTAGAAAACTACAGTTTTACTCCACGTGGGGATCAACCTCTTCGCTACGTAATCAAACGTCTTCCAGCTGACTTAGAGGAAGATTACGTGAAAGAGGACCTGGTCCTAAAAGGCTACACCGGCGTCCAAGTACGACAGATGATTTCACGTGGGAGGCCTCTGCCAAATTTTCAGGTTAGTCTTGACAGGACCACCGAAAACCAAAAACTTCTACAGGAACGAGAGGTGTGCCATATGATGGTCACCGTGGAGGTCCTGAAAACAAACCAAAACATAACGCAATGTTACAACTGCCAGCAGTTGGGGCACACTTTTAGGAACTGCAATATGACCTCCCGGTGTGTCCTTTGCGGTGACCTCCACCGCCTGGCTGATTGCCCGAAAAAGGCCAAGCAGGGCGTTGTACCCCACTGTGCTAATTGTGGGGAAACGCATCCTGCCAGCTACAGGGGGTGCGAGACGTTTCGCAACGAACGTCACCGCCGTCAACTGGCATCCATAGCCAGGAGCTCTCCCAGTGCTCAGCCAGGGCCAAAACCCATCATACACCCGGCCCTGGTTCAAACAGGTATCTCCTATGCGGGAACTACCGGAGGGCAAAACGCACCAGTGCCACCACAGAATGGTCCCCCTCCACTACCCCAACAGGCGCCCACGGGTGACCTGAGTGGGATAAAAGATATATTAAACATGTTCAGAGACCTAAATTTACCATCACTATTGATGAAGGCGCAGCCTTTCCTGGACAAATTCAAAAGCTGCAGCAACACTTGGGAGAAAATAGAGACCATCATATGTATCCTCTCAGCCCTTTTAGAATAAATGGCCCACGTAAGGGGAGGCACAACTTTAACTCGCGCACTACTGTGGAATGCAGATGGCATCCACAGGAAGCAACACGAACTTGAAAACTACCTACGGCGTAACAAAATTGACGTCGCATTCATCTGCGAAACAAAATTAAAGCACGAGCACACTTTTAAGCTCCAGGGGTATCAAATCTTTCGGAACGACAGAATTGGCAGACAAGGGGGAGGGACTGCTATTTTGCTTAGAAATACTATTGCTCATGCTTCTGTTACGTTGCCTGTAATGGCAGCGTTAGGGTGCACAGCACTTAAAACACGTGTAAATAGTAAAACGGTTATGCTGGTGGCACTTTATCGGCCCCCTAACTCCCCAGACTTTACACAAGACCTCGAGCAGATCCTCGCTTTAGAGGAGCACGTTATAATTGCAGGAGATTTCAATGCCCGGCACCCCTGGTGGTTTTCACGCCTGGCAAACGCGGCGGGAAATCTCCTGGTTGAATTTATAACTGATAATGATGACATTGAGGTACATCTTCCTCCAGAACCCACTTTTTGGCATCGATCAGGGCACTTTGACGCTGAGATTTTGGACATCGTACTAACAAAAAATGCGACACTGTTAAATAACTTTACTGTTTATCACAGCCTGGACTCCGACCATCTTCCTGTGCATTTCGACATACAGGGTGGCATTTCAGCCAGTGCCTCTGGCCCTCAAAGTAGAGCTGAGACCGACTGGAATAAGTTCACCACTGAAATGCACGGGATGGCGCAACCCAGACTGTCATACTATAGCGAGGCAGACATAGATGTCGCCATTGAAAACTTTACTGCCTCGCTACACACAGCCAAGAGAAATGCTACCACATACACCACAAGACCACCCGGTTTTTGCACGTACCCCGAGGTAGAGCAACTCATTGCGCGGAGACGACGCTTGACAAAACTGTGGCGATACACCCGTCAGCCTGAATATAAAGTGCTAGCAAAATGGCTACGCAACATCATTCGGCAACAAATTAAAATCAATAAAACTGAACAATGGGAAAACAAAATGCTGAGTACCACACATTCGGACTCTTCTTTGTGGAAATTACTCAAGGCTTTCAAAGTTTCCACGAGCGTCAACTCCGCAACTGAGGCGCTGCACACTCAAAGCGGCTTGCACTTCTCCGCAGAGGAGAAAGCCGAGGTCTTCGCTGACTGTCTCCAAGACAGATTCACCGAAAACCCAGTGACCAACTGTGAAATAGAACGGGAGGTCCAGACATGGGTACAAACCTGGGTGGCGCAGAAGCAAGAGCAACAACTACCCACCATAACACCGCAGGAAATTTACAAGCTCATTAGGAAATTGCCTAATGGGAAAGCTGCCGGTCCAGACAAAGTGACTAATGAGGAACTTAAGCATCTCCCGAGAAAAGCTCTGGTGCAACTAACAAAGATATTTAACGCCTGTTTGCAGCAAGGCTATTTCCCCTCTACTTGGAAACGAGCTAAGGTTATCATGCTCCCAAAGCAAGGGAAAAGCACCAGACAACCGCAAAACTACCGTCCCATTAGTCTTTTGTCTACTATTGGTAAACTGCTCGAAAAATGTATCCTTTCTCGGCTTCAAAAACAAGTCTCCGCAACACATGAACTCTCAAATTCACAGTTTGGCTTTAGAAAAGGACATTCCACTGAACTTCAGCTCCTCAGACTAACTGATGACGTAACAGAGCAATTTAACAATGGGGCTTCAACGTTGGCGCTATTTCTGGACGTAGAAGCTGCATTTGACCGGTGCTGGCACAATGGCCTTATTTATAAACTGCACCACAATTTCCCGGCTCTTCAAAATTATCTATACTTGCTGCACAATTTTCTAGAAAATCGGCAGTTTTACGTCCAAGTGGGCCGCTCCTCCTCACGGGAGCGAGTGATGCGGGCTGGCGTCCCACAAGGGGCAATAATGTCCCCTTTTCTGTATATATTGTTCACCAATGATTTCCCAGTGGACGCCAGATGCAAGGTCGCCATGTATGCTGACGGCACTGCAATATACAACCACCATAGAAATCCACGTTTCGGCCTTGCAGAAATGCAACGTTATGTGAACAATTTCCTCTCATGGCAACATGACTGGAAAATCAAAATTAATCCCGACAAATGCCAGCTGATTCATTTTTCTAAGCGGCGTCACACTTTGGCAACGGACCTAACGGTCGATGGTCAAATATTGCACTGCCGTCAGCAAGTTAAATACTTAGGTGTCACCTTGGACCGAACAATGTGTTGGTCCACCCACATAAAAAATAGCGCCAATAAAGGCAGACAGCGGCTAAAGCTGTGCGCCCCCATCTTCCGTAGTAAACAGTTGCGACTAAAGTCAAAACTTATACTATATAGGTCATTTATTCTCTCGGTGGTCCTGTATGCATGTGTGGCCTGGGCTAATGCCTCCAAAACTGCCCTCAAACAACTCCAAACCCTCCAAAACCTCTCCCTCAGAAAAATCCTCTCTGCTCCACTCCTCACCACCACCCAAACTCTTCACCTCGAAACTCATATCCCGTTCATCCCGGAGGCAATAGACAAAAGAGCAATGGCGGCATGGACGCGCATTAGGAACCACGAAAATGACGTGATCGCTAACATCGGCAAAGGCGAGCCGAAGCACCGCAAACATACTAGGATAAAAATGTTCTAGAAGCGGCTCGGCTCGCCGACTAATGCGCGTCCACGCAACCTCGTCCCTAAGCCACATACATGTTCCGGCAGAGGCCCTCGCCTCGGAAAATATTCAGGAGCTGCCACCGCGGGACAGTGTATAGTGTCAAAACTGTAAATAGTGTAGTGCGCTGGGACGCATATTTCTGGTGTGCCCAGTGAAGATGTGTGTGTATGTGTGTACGAGTGTGTGTGTGGGTGAATGCGTGCGTGTATGTGTCTGTATATAATTTGTAAATATGTACATATGTATATATAACCCAAAGACGAAACAGACAAAAGACAAAAGAAAACTATTCTCGGTGACCTACAGATGGTCACCGTATGGGCTTTTGTATATAGCGAAAACTGTAAATATGAACAAAGTCAACTGTAAATCAATGTAAATATAGCCTGTAAGCCGGGCCCATTGTACCGGCACCAGGCCAATACTTTTAAAATAAACTAAGAACTAAGAACAGGTGGCTCGAATCAGAGTTGAATGGTAGAGCTCGGCGAGTGAGGAAGTGCTTTGTTAGTGCGCACGAGAAACAGGCACGTGTAACGGTTTGGCGGGATCATTGTCGAGGATACAACTGCCATAATTTTGTCGGGAAAAGCGTGTTCAAATAAGTGACTGAGTAGAGTGCTTCAGAGGACAAATAAGGAGTAACTGTAAGTAAAGTGCTCCAGATACCCTTTTTTTTTTTTTTAGAGGTGTTGTGACCGTTGTGAGAAGAGGAGTTTGTTGGTGCGCGCGAGAAACGGTCACGTGAAACGGTTTGGCGGGATCATTGTCAACTGCCATAATTTTGGCGGGAAAGACGTATCAAGTGGCTGTGGCGCTCTCCACACACATTTGATTAGGGATATTGAGTACAGAGTGTAGTTATATAAGCGTTGTTATATAGTGTTTTGTTTAGTGTGTCCGTGTACACCTGGACGTATATTTTGAGTGAAGTGCAATAACTAATATGTGAATGAGTATCAATAGTACTCCGTCCCCTGTGTAAATAATTCTACGTATAATTATAGTGTAAATATAGTGTGTAAGTGACAGTATAAAAAGCGCGCGAAATATAGTGTACCCACGCTAAGTGGAGGCTCCCAGAAGCACTTGCGACTGGGAGCGGGAACAAGAAGGGGATGGAGAATGCCCCTGATCCGCCGGCCGCCGAGAGCGGAGTCAGGGAAGTGATGGCATCCAGCGCAGCAGCCGTGACTGCCACCGCACTCGCCCCGCCCACTACAGCCCCATTGACTACAGCTCCCAACGGCCAACGAACCACGGACCAACCAACCAAGAAGACCCAGATGACAGAGGAAGAGCGTAAGGCAATGGAAATAGAGAAACTTCAGAAAGAAGTAGATGAACTAAAGGGAGAGATCATCTACTACCAGAATGTGCTGGCAAATATGGATGGGGAATCCCAACAATTTTCAAAATTCGCACAGGACCTCGGGTTCTGCTACAAAGAGCATGCCCTCAAGAAGCGGCGATTAGTCATCCTCAGCGAGGGGTGGCAACAAGTGCCTGCAAGAAATAAGAGGAATAGAAGAAGCGGCCGGGAAAGCGATTCAGATAGTGAACGTCCCGACCAGCAGCGCCCCAAGCGCGTCTCAAAACAAAAAACGCCGCCATATCCCCTCACCACGAGAAACACCTACGCGCCGCTGAGGGTACAAATTGATGCAGAATCCGACGACGAGACGTCAGAGGATCCACCACCACAACCCGCAATAGCCTCCACCTCTAGAGACCCCTTCCCCAAGCTACCCCCCACCAAAGCCCCCATTCAAACACAGACACAGAAGAAACACACCACCCAGCCCACCATTCCCACCCCCACTCCCGCCCCAAGCACATCCAACAACGCAGCAAAAACATCAGACAACCAGAAACCACCAAGAATAATAATCCCTGACGTCCAACACACGGTAAAGGTCCTCCGCATCCTGCGTGGCTCCCTTCCTGCCGGCACATATAAATTGCAGACGACGAGGGACTGCCTTAAGCTCTTCCTCCAACGGAAGCAGGACGCGAACCCGACAATGCAGCTCCTGAAGGACGCCGGAGTAGAAAACTACAGATTTACTCCACGTGGGGATCAACCTCTTCGCTACGTAATCAAACGTCTTCCAGCTGACTTAGAGGAAGATTACGTGAAAGAGGACCTGGTCCTAAAAGGCTACACCGGCGTCCAAGTACGACAGATGATTTCACGTGGGAGGCCTCTGCCAAATTTTCAGGTTAGTCTTGACAGGACCACCGAAAACCAAAAACTTCTACAGGAACGAGAGGTGTGCCATATGATGGTCACCGTGGAGGTCCTGAAAACAAACCAAAACATAACGCAATGTTACAACTGCCAGCAGTTGGGGCACACTTTTAGGAACTGCAATATGACCTCCCGGTGTGTCCTTTGCGGTGACCTCCACCGCCTGGCTGATTGCCCGAAAAAGGCCAAGCAGGGCGTTGTACCCCACTGTGCTAATTGTGGGGAAACGCATCCTGCCAGCTACAGGGGGTGCGAGACGTTTCGCAACGAACGTCACCGCCGTCAACTGGCATCCATAGCCAGGAGCTCTCCCAGTGCTCAAACAGGTATCTCCTATGCGGGAACTACCGGAGGGCAAAACGCACCAGTGCCACCACAGAATGGTCCCCCTCCACTACCCCAACAGGCGCCCACGGGTGACCTGAGTGGGATAAAAGATATATTAAACATGTTCAGAGACCTAAATTTACCATCACTATTGATGAAGGCGCAGCCTTTCCTGGACAAATTCAAAAGCTGCAGCAACACTTGGGAGAAAATAGAGACCATCATATGTCTCCTCTCAGCCCTTTTAGAATAAATGGCCCACGTAAGGGGAGGCACAACTTTAACTCGCGCACTACTGTGGAATGCAGATGGCATCCACAGGAAGCAACACGAACTTGAAAACTACCTACGGCGTAACAAAATTGACGTCGCATTCATCTGCGAAACAAAATTAAAGCACGAGCACACTTTTAAGCTCCAGGGGTATCAAATCTTTCGGAACGACAGAATTGGCAGACAAGGGGGAGGGACTGCTATTTTGCTTAGAAATACTATTGCTCATGCTTCTGTTACGTTGCCTGTAATGGCAGCGTTAGAGTGCACAGCACTTAAAACACGTGTAAATAGTAAAACGGTTATGCTGGTAGCACTTTATCGGCCCCCTAACTCCCCAGACTTTACACAAGACCTCGAGCAGATCCTCGCTTTAGAGGAGCACGTTATAATTGCAGGAGATTTCAATGCCCGGCACCCCTGGTGGTTTTCACGCCTGGCAAACGCGGCGGGAAATCTCCTGGTTGAATTTATAACTGATAATGATGACATTGAGGTACATCTTCCCCCAGAACCCACTTTTTGGCATCGATCAGGGCACTTTGACGCTGAGATTTTGGACATCGTACTAACAAAAAATGCGACACTGTTAAATAACTTTACTGTTTATCACAGCCTGGACTCCGACCATCTTCCTGTGCATTTCGACATACAGGTTGGCATTTCAGCCAGTGCCTCTGGCCCTCAAAGTAGAGCTGAGACCGACTGGAATAAGTTCACCACTGAAATGCACGGGATGGCGCAACCCAGACTGTCATACTATAGCGAGGCAGACATAGATGTCGCCATTGAAAACTTTACTGCCTCGCTACACACAGCCAAGAGAAATGCTACCACATACACCACAAGACCACCCGGTTTTTGCACGTACCCCGAGGTAGAGCAACTCATTGCGCGGAGACGACGCTTGACAAAACTGTGGCGATACACCCGTCAGCCTGAATATAAAGTGCTAGCAAAATGGCTACGCAACATCATTCGGCAACAAATTAAAATCAATAAAACTGAACAATGGGAAAACAAAATGCTGAGTACCACACATTCGGACTCTTCTTTGTGGAAATTACTCAAGGCTTTCAAAGTTTCCACGAGCGTCAACTCCGCAACTGAGGCGCTGCACACTCAAAGCGGCTTGCACTTCTCCGCAGAGGAGAAAGCCGAGGTCTTCGCTGACTGTCTCCAAGACAGATTCACCGAAAACCCAGTGACCAACTGTGAAATAGAACGGGAGGTCCAGACATGGGTACAAACCTGGGTGGCGCAGAAGCAAGAGCAACAACTACCCACCATAACACCGCAGGAAATTTACAAGCTCATTAGGAAATTGCCTAATGGGAAAGCTGCCGGTCCAGACAAAGTGACTAATGAGGAACTTAAGCATCTCCCGAGAAAAGCTCTGGTGCAACTAACAAAGATATTTAACGCCTGTTTGCAGCAAGGCTATTTCCCCTCTACTTGGAAACGAGCTAAGGTTATCATGCTCCCAAAGCAAGGGAAAAGCACCAGACAACCGCAAAACTACCGTCCCATTAGTCTTTTGTCTACTATTGGTAAACTGCTCGAAAAATGTATCCTTTCTCGGCTTCAAAAACAAGTCTCCGCAACACATGAACTCTCAAATTCACAGTTTGGCTTTAGAAAAGGACATTCCACTGAACTTCAGCTCCTCAGACTAACTGATGACGTAACAGAGCAATTTAACAATGGGGCTTCAACGTTGGCGCTATTTCTGGACGTAGAAGCTGCATTTGACCGGTGCTGGCACAATGGCCTTATTTATAAACTGCACCACAATTTCCCGGCTCTTCAAAATTATCTATACTTGCTGCACAATTTTCTAGAAAATCGGCAGTTTTACGTCCAAGTGGGCCGCTCCTCCTCACGGGAGCGAGTGATGCGGGCTGGCGTCCCACAAGGGGCAATAATGTCCCCTTTTCTGTATATATTGTTCACCAATGATTTCCCAGTGGACGCCAGATGCAAGGTCGCCATGTATGCTGACGACACTGCAATATACAACCACCATAGAAATCCACGTTTCGGCCTTGCAGAAATGCAACGTTATGTGAACAATTTCCTCTCATGGCAACATGACTGGAAAATCAAAATTAATCCCGACAAATGCCAGCTGATTCATTTTTCTAAGCGGCGTCACACTTTGGCAACGGACCTAACGGTCGATGGTCAAATATTGCACTGCCGTCAGCAAGTTAAATACTTAGGTGTCACCTTGGACCGAACAATGTGTTGGTCCACCCACATAAAAAATAGCGCCAATAAAGGCAGACAGCGGCTAAAGCTGTGCGCCCCCATCTTCCGTAGTAAACAGTTGCGACTAAAGTCAAAACTTATACTATATAGGTCATTTATTCTCTCGGTGGTCCTGTATGCATGTGTGGCCTGGGCTAATGCCTCCAAAACTGCCCTCAAACAACTCCAAACCCTCCAAAACCTCTCCCTCAGAAAAATCCTCTCTGCTCCACTCCTCACCACCACCCAAACTCTTCACCTCGAAACTCATATCCCGTTCATCCCGGAGGCAATAGACAAAAGAGCAATGGCGGCATGGACGCGCATTAGGAACCACGAAAATGACGTGATCGCTAACATCGGCAAAGGCGAGCCGAAGCACCGCAAACATACTAGGATAAAAATGTTCTAGAAGCGGCTCGGCTCGCCGACTAATGCGCGTCCACGCAACCTCGTCCCTAAGCCACATACATGTTCCGGCAGAGGCCCTCGCCTCGGAAAATATTCAGGAGCTGCCACCGCGGGACAGTGTATATAGTGTCAAAACTGTAAATAGTGTAGTGCGCTGGGACGCATATTTCTGGTGTGCCCAGTGAAGATGTGTGTGTATGTGTGTACGAGTGTGTGTGTGGGTGAATGCGTGCGTGTATGTGTCTGTATATAATTTGTAAATATGTACATATGTATATATAACCCAAAGACGAAACAGACAAAAGACAAAAGAAAACTATTCTCGGTGACCCTACAGATGGTCACCGTATGGGTTTTTGTATATAGCGAAAACTGTAAATATGAACAAAGTCAACTGTAAATCAATGTAAATATAGACTGTAAGCCGGGCCCATTGTACCGGCACCAGGCCAATACTTTTAAAATAAACTAAGAACTAAGAACAGGTGGCTCGTCATTCCTTCATTGGAGCTCGCTGCGTCTACACCTCGATTCTGCGGGACCATTGGGAGATTGGAGTGCTTGGACTGCTTGGATCCTCGATTCAGGGGAATAAGCGGGAGAACGACCGCGGCGACGTGGTGGTGGAGCTAAAAACTTCGCACCTACTCAGGTGAAAGCACAGTTTCGCGGCACGCTGCAAGACGTTTGACAGCAAACGGTAGCGTGTCGCACCAGTCATCACTTGCGCTTCTTCGACATTGATCCTGCTCCCGGAGGGGTGCGTGCAGGTACATAGCGGAGCCAGGTAACTATACCCCTTCCTTCATCACCATTCCCGACTCAGACAAACTGACTGACGGACCACGTGACTACGGGCTTGCAAGGCTGCAGCCAAAGGTGAGGACCCCTGGTCCAACACCTCAAGCCGTAATGGCTTGCCCAGGCGCCTCCTCCTCTAAGGAGGGGGTCCGGTCCTCTGCAAGCAGCCGGAGGGCAACCGTGCTGACCGACGGACCAACAACATCATCATCATGCATCTCTGTCCCCGAGGCGGTACCACCTGCGCGTAAAAAGCGCAAGTGTTCTGCCCCGCGACAGGTCATACATAGTGAGTCACCACCACTGGTTTCCTATCATCCCTTCTCTCCCTCTGACTCAGAGGCAGACATGGAAACTGACACCGAGGGCTTCACTGAGGTGAAGGGACGCCGGAGCAGGCGTAACTCCACGGGCTCTCAGCAGCAAGAACCACAGGTTACTACCCAACCCCCAACCAAAGGGGGGGAGAAAATACCGCCAATAGTAGCGGATGCTTTCAAGGAGCATACAAAAACCATGCGGCTCCTAGCTTCGCGCCTGAAAAGACGCTTTGAGGCAATAAGGAGGCCACGGAAAGTCAACATCAAGACCTCCTCACTTGAGGATTTTGAGGCAGCCAAGGCTGTACTTCGGGAATTAAAAATCCCGTTTTACAGTTATTCGCCCATACGTCCTTACGTGGAAAGGCGAATAATCAGAGGCCTTGCCTCCGACTGCTCTACCGAGGAAGTCAGGCTGGCACTCCTCGAAGAACATGACATTACAGCAACAGTGGCCCAGTTGAAGAAGACTATCGCCTCCGACAGAGGACCTGAAAAGGTGCCCATGCCACTGTTTCTGGTCGTGGTGGACAAAGTGCGCGACCAACAAGTTCAGCCCATTGACACTGTGCGTCACCTAATCTACACTGCCGTAAAGGTGGAACGCTTTTACGGTAAGGAGGGTCCCGTGCAGTGTCGCAATTGCCTGGGATTTCACCATTCCAGCATGGCATGTGAGCGCCCGCTCGCATGTCTGCGATGTGGTGGAACCCACAGAGTGCAGGACTGCCCTAAGCCGGATACGGACAGGGAATGTGTCAACTGCAAAGGCGCGCACTGCAGTGTCTACAAAGGATGCGCGACGCGTCTGAAAATCATAGATAGCCGTCGCAAGGGACATGCGGAAGCGGCAGAGGTCCGCCCCGGCGTTTCCTTCTCATACGCCCTCAATAGGGCAGAAAAGACACTGGCCCAGGCAATAGTACCTGCCCCTGCCACGACTGAAGTTTCGGCACCACCTCCAGGTCATACAGAGGAGTCTGTTGTGGCCAATGCTCCTCCTAAACCTAAGCGGCGAAGGAAACACAAGAGCAAGCGTCAAGCCGCGGAGAGAGCAAGCACAGCTCCTCAACAGCCTCCCAAGGCGCCGGCAGAGCAGTCCACTGAGGCAGCTCTGGTACCAAGGGATATTGCTGTTACAGCCGGCCCACAGGTGACACCTGTGGTCCCCACTGTACCCATGACCCCCCCTGCATTAGGGGGAACGCTCTCGCAGGCGGATCTGGAGGAATTTCAGGACCTAACCCTGTGGTTCAACAACATAATTAACAGAATCTTGCCTGCACTTCGTAAATTCAAGCTGCAATACGAAAGCCCTAACCTGAGCCCCATGCAGAAGCATGCCCTACTGGTCCAAACCCTGGCCCAGCTGTTCCCTAACTCAGCCAAGTAATGGCCTCCAGACTTGTCCGGAGACCATTCAGGGCTGCGTTCTGGAACGCAAATGGCATAAGGGGCCATTACCCAAGCCTCGTTGAGTTTGTGCAGTCGTATGGAATTGACATTCTGATGGTCTGCGAAACCCACTTGGATGCTGTAACCAACTTCTCGCTGCCGAGTTACGTCACCCATCGGTCTGATCGGGCCGGCCGACCGGGGGGCGGTACAGCCATTTTCATCAGGAACCACATCACTCACACATCCTTCCCTATCCCACCACTACAACACGTGGAGGCCTGTGCCATTAGGCTTGCCATTGGCGGGGTGGACACGGTGTTGGTAGTGGCATACGACCCTCCTGATAACCGCTTCTACGAAGCTGATATTAACACCCTCCTGAACCTGCATCCTGCGGTTTGCATCGCCGGCGACCTCAACGCTAAGCATGCACATTGGCATAGCCGCGCTACCAATGCCAAGGGGCGAGGGCTCTACCGCCTGATCAGCGGTAACCCAAGCATTCTTGCGCATGGACCGAGAGGACCTACGTTCCATCCGGCACGAGGGAGGCCAGATGTGCTCGATATCATGGTCACCAAAAACATCCCTTTTCATCTAGACCTCTCAGCGGTCAATGAATTGGACTCCGACCATGACCCTGTCTTGGTGGATTCCAACATTGACCTGCCAGCTCTGGTCACTCCAGACTGGACATACGAGGTCGACTGGGATGCAGCCATCCATGAACTCAACCAGTCTGTGGACCCGCGTCCGCGTGTCGATTCTATCGATACACTGGAGGCGGCAGCCACGGCATTCTCCCAACACATCCGAGATGTAGTGCGTGCCCACACGCACCGCATTCCATCCGACATACCTAACCCTCGCACCATCCCCATCGAACTCAGACAGTTGCTCAAAGCCAAAGCAACTGTCCAAAGGCTCTGGCAGCGTTTCCGCCATCGCAGGATACAGGCCGTCTACCAGCGGTTCAAGTCCCTGTCACGACGCCTGCTGCGTTTACACCGCAAAACAGCCTGGGAAAACACGATGGCAAACGTAGACCTCTCCGAGAAACAACCATGGCGGATAATTAGGTCCCTTAGAAAGGACAAAAACGCACATCAGCATCCTCTACATGGCACTCGCGGGAGACTCTCTTTTGAGCCCCAAGAGAAAGCCACGGCATTCGCAGATCATCTAGAGTCCCAATTCGAACCCCGGGAAGATGTCCAGGACGAAGACTTTACTGAACTCGTGGAGGCGACGGTAGATTACCTCTATGAGGCACCTCCGCCGCCACGCGCAGAGATCCAAATCCCCTTAATCACCCCAAGACAGGTGGCTTCCGAAATCAGAAGATTAAAACCTGGCAAATCCCCTGGTCATGATGGCGTCACGGCGCCCATGCTCCAGCACCTTCCCCGAAAGGCCGTAGTCCACCTGACGAGGATTTATAATGCATGTCTGCAGCTTCGTCACTTTCCTACTTGTTGGAAGGAGGCGAGGGTGGTCTGCATTTTGAAGCCCGGCAAGGACCCGGTTTTCCCTTCCAATTACCGTTCCATAAGCCTATTACCTATCGTTTCAAAAATTTTTGAACGATTATTCCTATCCCGCCTCACTCCTCTCTTCGAGGAAAGGCAACTTATCCCGGATCATCAGTTCGGTTTCCGTCATGGACATTCCACTACACTACAGCTGCTGCGGCTGGTTGAGAAGGTTGCCCTGGGTTTCCAGGAAAACTTCAAAACAGTCGCGGTGCTTCTGGATGTAGAAAAAGCCTTTGCAACCACATGGCACCAGGGGTTACTGTACAAACTCAGAGAGGCTGAAATCCCTTCCCCCTACCTCACCCTGATTGGTAGCTTCCTTCGGGATCGCTCTTTTCGGGTGCGGGTGGAGGGGAAGTTGTCCTCGGTCAGACCCATAGCGGCTGGAGTTCCGGAGGGTAGCGGACTATCGCCGTTGCTCTTTGCTGCCTACATGTCTGACCTACCCGTGGAACCGCATACTGTTACGTGTCAGTATGCTGACGATGTCCTCATACTGGCACAGAACAAAAATGTTCGGTACTGCTTCCCTCCACTTCAGCGACAGCTCGACGCTATCGGCAGGTGGAGTGAACAGTGGAGAATGGCCATTAGCCCGCAGAAGAGCCAAGCTCTACTACTGGGCAAAGTTCGAAACTGGCGGCCGGGTGTATCCCTGGCAATGCGGCGGAGAAGAATCCCTTGGGTCAACTCTGCCAAATACCTGGGGGTACTACTTGACCGTGGTCTAACCTTCACTCCACATGTCAGAACAAAGGTCGGTCAGGGACATGGCGCCCTGAGACAGCTATACCCCATACTCCAATCAACCATGCCCACATACCTGAAACTACGCTTGTACCGTGCGATCGTCCCGCCCCTGATCCTGTACGGGTGCGAGGTCTGGGGTACGGTGGCTCGTTCCACCATCCGCAGGCTGCAGACCGTGCAGAACAGGGCGCTTAGGATGATCTACGGTACCGACCTAGGTTTCCATCACACATCCTTCACACTCATTCCGGCACCCCATACATTGTGGACGTAGTGCGGGACAGGACTCGCACAATGTATGACAAACTCATACCTCACCCAAACCAGCTGGTGAACAGCCTGGGGCAATATGACCATCGCCTCCCTAGGCGGAGACAGAGCTACCGTCTACCCAAGGACGCCCTTGGCTGGTAGGTACCGCTTTGCCTTCATCATCCTTCACACCTATCACCTGTTCCCCTCGGTTTCCTGTCACTGGCACTGCATTGCTCGCCGGCCAAGGCTGACGAAGTAATCAGTAGGGAAATGGTCGCTTGGATGGCTAGACATCCAAGATCCGACAGATCCCGCCGCCAGTGACAACACAGGAACCCACCCTGCACCATCAGACATTACAAAGACAAACAAAGCCTGTTACATATACCAACCTATACCACCACACGGGTAAATCCGTATTTAAACGGATAGGTACCGTGGCCACCTTACCATCCGCCTGGGTTAACCCAGACGACTAGTACTCACTCCTGGACTCCTGGACTCCTGGAACACACATCCAACAAACATACTAGAATAAAAACATTTTAGAAGCGGCTCGGCTCGCCGACAAATGCGCGTGCACGCAACCTCGTTCCTAAGCCACACACATGTTCCGGCAGAGGCCCTCGCCTCGGAAAATATTCAGGAGCTGTGCCCTGCCCGCGCAGGAAAACAGCGGGAAAGTGTATATAAGAAGTGTAGATAGTGCAGGGCGCTTAGAGTTACCCACTAACATCAGGTTTGCTTTGGCGGTACCTGACATAACACCGCCCGACTTTCCCTTCCATCCTCGTAGAGTAGACGTAGTGCATGGTAGGGGAGGCGATGTATATCCCTTTCGGATGATCGTCACCTGGGCTGGCGGAGGCGGGGCCAGTCCAAAAATTAAGAAAAAAGTGCGCTGGGACGCATATTTCTGGTGTGCCCAGTGAAGGTGTGTGTGTGTGTGTGTGTGTGTGTGTGTGTGTGTGTGTGTGTGTGTGTGTGAGTGCGCGCGTGTATGTATGCGTGTATATAATTGTAAATATGTACATATGTATATATATATATATATATATATATATATATATATATATATATATATATGTGTGTGTGTGTGTGTGTGTATATATAAACTGAACAGAACTTAAAAGACATAAGAAAACTATTCTCGGTGACCGATAGCGGTCACCGTATGGGTTTTTGCACAAACCAAAAACTATAATTAGTTATAAGTAAGCAAATTGTATATAAATGTCAAATATAGCCTGTAAGCTGGGCCCTATGTACCGGCACCAGGCCAATACTCTATAATAAACAAACTGAACTGAACTGAACACATCCATAGAAAAAGGCTCTCGTTTCTGACACGTTTTTTTGGGCGCGCGCGAGAAAGTCACGTTTCATGTAAAGTACAGGGTGTTCCAATTGAATCGCCATATTTTCATATCCTTCGTGTGACTGGTGGGGCATATGTGGATGTCATATGACTTTCTTGATTTGTGTATATAAACTGGATGAGTCATAAGTATTAGTAAAGTTTTGTTCATTCCGATATCTCAAATAATAATTTGGCAGAAATATTGAAGTGAAAACAGGGCTGTTTAATTGGGACACACTGTATAGTGACGCATAACAACCGCGAAGCTTTCGTTCCCGTATCGGTCATAACGTCATAAGTAAGGTGCTACACTTTACCCGTGTAAATGCGGGTGGATAGTTATAGCACCTATCTCTGTATATTGTGATCAGTGTGCGTATTCTTTCCGTGTAAATATTCCCCCATGTAACAGTGTTCTTTAAGTATACATATAGCTCTAGAATAACCCAGTTTCCCAGTGAAGTTAATAGGCCCCGTCTTCCGCAACAACCCCTGCAATTCAAATCCAAGCTCTGATTCTACACAGCTCAGTCATTGTTTCGGTGGTCCTGTATGCATGTGTGAGCTGGGCCAATGCCTCCAAAACCGCATTGAAAAAATTCAAACCCTCCAAAACATCTCCCTTAGAAAAATCCTCTCTGTTTCACTACGAACCACTAACCAAACCCTCCACCTAGAAACCCAGATCCCATCCATTCCAGAGGCAATAACAAAAAAAGCCAAGGTAACATAGACACCCATTAGAAACCACAATAATTACGTGATCGCCAACATTGGCAAAGGCGAGCCTAAGCACCGCAAGCACGCAAGAATCAAAATATTCTAGACGCGGTACGGCTCGTCGACTAATACGCGCCCATGCAATTCAGGCCCCAGGCCGCACATACACTAAGGCAGAGGCTCGCACCAGAAGCTACAACCTGTCCGCGCAGGAAAACTGCAAATAGTGTACAAAGTGAAGTGTAAATAGTTCAGTGCGTGAGCTGGGACGCATATTTTTGGTGTGGCTAGTCCAGGGTTCGAAAACTGTTTTCCCCATGTGTCTGTGACTTTTTTATCAACTACTGCAAGTAACGAGGTGTTGTACTTCCGAGTAATAACCAGGAGACAGACCTAAGCAGGTAGTGTTCACTAGCAACATACCTGATCTTCCGCTCTACACACACGCCAAAGTTTCGCGTTCGCCCATACATTCACGAATTTATTCTAATATTAAACATCAATTTTGCTACTAAGCGACTGATTTTAGCAACAAATGGGAAATACACAAATACCCATTATTTTAAAGTTCTATATCTCTTTAATTACAGAAGTAGACGATAAAGGGGTGGTTATCCTAATGAGTTGAGGGCGCACGCAGTTGATACCCAATCAGTTGGCACACGGCTTGACCTACGTTACTGCTCGTCTTGGTAAATTATTTAATTTATCTGCATTTATTTGAAATTACAATCTGACCTTTTTTCTAGGATTATGTGGCATCATCAAGCTACGTTGTAATGTTTTTTCGGAAATTAAATGTAAGGGGCTAGTACTGTTAACGATGTTTGTAACGTCAATAAATTTGTAAAAATACACTATATTAAACTAATTATTTTTGTTTAAAGGGTAAAAAAATTATTTAGACACAAATTGAGTATTTTAGCGATATCTAGATTATTTGTATATTAAGATTTGGCCTATCTCTTATTGTTTACTACTTACTCAAAATTCATCCACAGTAAACAGAACTACATAGGCTAGAGCCAGAAAATTCAAAATATACATTTCATTTGTTACAAAAGTATCTAAAACATATCCATTTTAATCAAAATCATTAGAGGCATTTTCAAGAAAATGAAAATTTTCGAAAAATTGTCCATGTGAAGGGTAGTTGAGTCATTCCACGTCAAATTGAACAAAATATGGCAAAAAATGACCTTGATCTCTCAGATTTTCTTGAATTTTTTTTTTTTGGTGTTTTGGAACAAGATATATTTGACCTGTGTTTCTTCGTTTTGTATAAAAAAAATTATTTTGGCAGTTATTAATATTTGAAATGTCCCCAAAATCGCGCGCTCCTCACTCTTCGATCAATCATATCTCCGATTGTAATGACGCAAATTACTTGATCTTTGAGTCAAATTAAAGATAAATTGCAGTATTTCGTGAGGTATTTATTAGAAAATTTTATTAATTATTATTAATATTATATTTTATACGATTAAGGTTTTAAAGTTAGATAATAACATAAGCTCGACTATTTAAAAATCTGGGGGAAAAAAAAAACTAAAAATACAATGAAGTTTATTCAATATTCTCAGAAAAAATCAGAAAGGAGTCTCTAATAGTTCAGTTGTAATTAACTTTACAAATCAGTGCAGCGCACTCGCGTGGCAGAAGTGACGGCTACAGTAACCTCACACAATTGCCACCTTCCATTGCGGCAACTGTTCATTGCTTGAGGTTCCATGAATGTTACAACAGTACAGTAAGGAGAACACCGCTAGCTGACACTATTATATGTACACTATTAGCATCTTCAAAATGGTTTTAAAATATACATTTTAAACTAATGTTTCCATACAATACACAGGTTTACCTCCTTCTTCGAAAGAAAATTCTGTCACTAAAGCTTCAGTTTTTGACAAATGAAGGAGTGTAATCTTAAAGCACAGCTGGACCCATCGTTCTTGGCCCCTGACCTTGACTGGAAGTCCTGTTGGCGAATCCATAGCTTTTGTCTATTTCATCAGCTCATATTGTATAATTCTGTGAAGGAAACCATGCACAGGGGGAGGGAGGGGGAAGGTAGTGATGTCTGCATGTCTTACTAATTCACAGGTGCTTTTTAGTGCAGCGTGCAGTTGAAGATATAGACCTTTGCGATAAAGAGTGAATATAGTGAATTTGTGAGACATTGATCATAGCGTAAATCGATTATGCCACCTGTACGTTCTAAATTAGGGACCAAAACATTACACAGTCAGAGTAGAGAAATTATTTCAAATGTATGGACGTACATGAAGGAAGAAGCTAAAAGCAAAGAACTGTTTACATCAGAAGATTTTTTCAAAAAAAAAAAAATTCAAAAGTTTAAAAGCACGTATCAGATGTCACAGGAGTATCAGAAAGAAGGTACATCGTGGAGACATTTATCTGCAGTGCATGGACTGTACTGACTAGCATAGCTGACGCGGCAATTCTCAGGCTGTCTGGAGTCATCTGGCTTGTTACTCGTCCGTGTGCGCTTGCAGGCCTCCAGGAAAAAATTGTAGCAAATGCACTAATGCAAGCTCCATAGTTTTCAACATCTTATTTTATAGATAAAATGTCAGGGAATACGTGTGTATTTTTTTAGATTTTTAACACATCGATTTGAATTCTATTTTTGGTTTTACAAAATATACCATCAAAAAAACAGTCCAAAATTTATGTGTAATAATGATTGATCGAAAGTTGTTGAAAGTGTTATATTTAAACTTTCCAGTGCGCCAAACCCCAACTGTCAACTCTATATGAACTTAGAGTAACAAGTGATTTTATATTACGGTGCGCGCAGAAATTGCTTACTTTCTAATAGCCATAACTAAGCAAGTAATTTAAAAATACGGAAATAAAAAAATATGGGTCTCCTTATTTGATGCCTGTTATTCGTAAAAACATTTGAACCTCCTACGAAAAAGTCGTGTTTTACGGGCGTTCTATTTGACGTGGATTGACCCACTTTAGGGTGGGGCTATTTTCTTCATAATCTTCGTGTTGCATCCTTGAAAGACATTAAACTTAAATACCAACTTTGGGTTTTAACCAACTTTCCGTTTTTGAGTTATGCTGTCCACAGACTGACACACAGACACACACACACACGGACCTTTTTCTGAAAATGCTGTTTTTTGGATTCAGGGGATCTCAAAACATATATTTCCGGTGAAATCGTAATATGAAATTTTTGGGTGGAATACAATACTTGCTCTACTTACCAGTAGAGAGAGTAAAAAGATGATTTGGGAAATGAGTTCAGAGGGACAGACACTCAGTGCAGCCAACCTTGTAGTCACGTGATGCAGAGCGATTTCTAAATGAATTCCATGACTTTACATAAAGTGGCGTGATCTGTGCCAGTAACAGTCGCTATGGATACAGATCAGGATTTCCTTTCCATCCATATTTTACAGCCGCGTTGCGTTACGTTGCGCTTATTAAACCGTACTGAGGTAATAGTATTTATGTTGGTACTCCTGCTGCTCGCAAGCCATTATTATATCCAGGAATAGCCTCGTCTAGAGCGATTTTAATATCTCTTTGTTTCGCTCTTTTACCTGCACAGTCAATTTGCACTTGTAATTGCTGCATACACGATAGATGGCCTCAGAGTAGATTTACTTCACAAACTGATTATTATTCAAGAAGAACAATATATATGTAATACTATTGTAATGTATTTGGCAATATATCGCCATAAATTAACGATAATAGCTTCAGCCTGGATTCTTATGTAATTACCAGGAATGGTACCTTGTGGCGAGGTTCCCTATTAGACCCGAGTTTTGACTGTGAAGTTAATAATTTTATACATACATGATAGATCGAAAGATAAAGTTTCCACGAGCGTCAACTCCGCAACTGAGGCGCTGCACACTCAAAGCGGCTTGCACTTCTCCGCAGAGGAGAAAGCCGAGGTCTTCGCTGACTGTCTCCAAGACAGATTCACCGAAAACCCAGTGACCAACTGTGAAATAGAACGGGAGGTCCAGACATGGGTACAAACCTGGGTGGCGCAGAAGCAAGAGCAACAACTACCCACCATAACACCGCAGGAAATTTACAAGCTCATTAGGAAATTGCCTAATGGGAAAGCTGCCGGTCCAGACAAAGTGACTAATGAGGAACTTAAGCATCTCCCGAGAAAAGCTCTGGTGCAACTAACAAAGATATTTAACGCCTGTTTACAGCAAGGCTATTTCCCCTCTACTTGGAAACGAGCTAAGGTTATCATGCTCCCAAAGCAAGGGAAAAGCACCAGACAACCGCAAAACTACCGTCCCATTAGTCTTTTGTCTACTATTGGTAAACTGCTCGAAAAATGTATCCTTTCTCGGCTTCAAAAACAAGTCTCCGCAACACATGAACTCTCAAATTCACAGTTTGGCTTTAGAAAAGGACATTCCACTGAACTTCAGCTCCTCAGACTAACTGATGACGTAACAGAGCAATTTAACAATGGGGCTTCAACGTTGGCGCTATTTCTGGACGTAGAAGCTGCATTTGACCGGTGCTGGCACAATGGCCTTATTTATAAACTGCACCACAATTTCCCGGCTCTTCAAAATTATCTATACTTGCTGCACAATTTTCTAGAAAATCGGCAGTTTTACGTCCAAGTGGGCCGCTCCTCCTCACGGGAGCGAGTGATGCGGGCTGGCGTCCCACAAGGGGCAATAATGTCCCCTTTTCTGTATATATTGTTCACCAATGATTTCCCAGTGGACGCCAGATGCAAGGTCGCCATGTATGCTGACGACACTGCAATATACAACCACCATAGAAATCCACGTTTCGGCCTTGCAGAAATGCAACGTTATGTGAACAATTTCCTCTCATGGCAACATGACTGGAAAATCAAAATTAATCCCGACAAATGCCAGCTGATTCATTTTTCTAAGCGGCGTCACACTTTGGCAACGGACCTAACGGTCGATGGTCAAATATTGCACTGCCGTCAGCAAGTTAAATACTTAGGTGTCACCTTGGACCGAACAATGTGTTGGTCCACCCACATAAAAAATAGCGCCAATAAAGGCAGACAGCGGCTAAAGCTGTGCGCCCCCATCTTCCGTAGTAAACAGTTGCGACTAAAGTCAAAACTTATACTATATAGGTCATTTATTCTCTCGGTGGTCCTGTATGCATGTGTGGCCTGGGCTAATACCTCCAAAACTGCCCTCAAACAACTCCAAACCCTCCAAAACCTCTCCCTCAGAAAAATCCTCTCTGCTCCACTCCTCACCACCACCCAAACTCTTCACCTCGAAACTCATATCCCGTTCATCCCGGAGGCAATAGACAAAAGAGCAATGGCGGCATGGACGCGCATTAGGAACCACGAAAATGACGTGATCGCTAACATCGGCAAAGGCGAGCCGAAGCACCGCAAACATACTAGGATAAAAATGTTCTAGAAGCGGCTCGGCTCGCCGACTAATGCGCGTCCACGCAACCTCGTCCCTAAGCCACATACATGTTCCGGCAGAGGCCCTCGCCTCGGAAAATATTCAGGAGCTGCCACCGCGGGACAGTGTACATAGTGTCAAAACTGTAAATAGTGTAGTGCGCTGGGACGCATATTTCTGGTGTGCCCAGTGAAGATGTGTGTGTATGTGTGTACGAGTGTGTGTGTGGGTGAATGCGTGCGTGTATGTGTCTGTATATAATTTGTAAATATGTACATATGTATATATAACCCAAAGACGAAACAGACAAAAGACAAAAGAAAACTATTCTCGGTGACCTACAGATGGTCACCGTATGGGTTTTTGTATATAGCGAAAACTGTAAATATGAACAAAGTCAACTGTAAATCAATGTAAATATAGCCTGTAAGCCGGGCCCATTGTACCGGCACCAGGCCAATACTTTTAAAATAAACTAAGAACTAATTGTCTCGAAAAAACTAAGTTCAGCATCCTCTACATGGCACTCGCGGGAGACACTCTTTTGAGCCCCAAGAGAAAGCCACGGCTTTCGCAGACCATCTAGAATCCCAATTCGAACCCCGGGAAGATGCCCAGGACGAAGACTTTACTGAACTCGTGGAGGCGACGGTAGATTACCTCTATGAGGCACCTCCGCCGCCACGCGCAGAGATCCAAATCCCCTTAGTCACCCCAAGACAGGTGGCTTCTGAAATCAGAAGGTTAAAACCTGGCAAATCCCCTGGGCATGATGGCGTCACGGCGCCCATGCTCCAGCACCTTCCCCGAAAGGCCGTAGTCCATCTGACGAGGATTTATAATGCATGTCTGCAGCTTCGTCACTTTCCAACTCGTTGGAAGGAGGCGAGGGTGGTCTGTATTTTGAAGCCCGGCAAGGACCCGGTTTTCCCTTTAAATTAACGTTAAGCCTGTTACCCATCGTTTCAAAAACTTTTGAACGATTATTCCTATCCCGCCTCACTCCTCTCCTCGAGGAAAGGCAACTTATCCCGGATCAACAGTTCGGTTTCCGTCATGGACATTCCACTACACTACAGCTGCTGCGGCTGATTGAGAGGGTTGCCCTGAGTTTCCAGGAAAACTTCAGAATAGTCGCAGTGCTTCTGGATGTAGAAAAAGCCTTTGCAACCACATGGCACCAGGGGTTACTGTATAAACTCAGAGAGGCAGAAATCCCTCCCCCCTACCTCACCCTGATTGGTAGCTTCCTTTGGGATCGCTCTTTTCGGGTGCGGGTGGAGGGGAAGTTGTCCTCGGTCAGACCCATATCGGCTGAAGTTGCGGAGGGTAGTGCTATCGCCGTTGCTCTTTGCTGCCTACATGTCTGACCTACCCGTGGAACCGCATACTGTTACGTATCAGTATGCAGACGACGTATTCATACTGGCACAGAAAAAAAATGTTCGGTACTGCTTCCCTCCACTACAGCGACAGCTCGACGCTATCGGCAGGTGGAGTGAACAGTGGAGAATGGCCATTAGCCCGCAGAAGAGTCAGGCTCTACTATTGGGCAAAGTTCGAAACTGGCGGCCGGGTGTATCCCTGACAATGCGGCGGAGAAGAATCCCATGGGTTAGCTCCACCAAATACCTGGGGGTACTACTTGACCATGGTCTAACCTTCACTCCACATGTAAGAGCAAAGGTCGGTCAGGGACATGGCAACCTGAGACAGCTATATCCCATACTCCACTCAACCATGCCTACACACCTGAAACTACGCTTGTACCGTGCGATCGTCCCGCCCCTGATTCTGTACGGGTGCGAGATCTGGCACATGGCACCCTGAGACAGCTATATCTCATACTCTACTCAACCATGCCTACACACCTGAAACTACGCTTGCACCGTGCGATCGTCCCGCCCCTGATTCTTTACGGGTGCGAGGTCTGGGACATGGCGCCCTGAGACAGCTATATCTCATACTCTACTCAACCATGCCTACACACCTGAAACTACGCTTGTACCGTGCGATCGTCCCGCCCCTGATTCTTTACGGGTGCGAGGTCTGGGACATGGCGCCCTGAGACAGCTATATCTCATACTCTACTCAACCATGCCTACACACCTGAAACTACGCTTGTACCGTGCGATCGTCCCGCCCCTGATTCTGTACGGGTGCGAGGTCTGGGACATGGCACCCTGAGACAGCTATATCTCATACTCTACTCAACCATGCCTACACACCTGAAGCTACGCTTGTACCGTGCGATCGTCCCGCCCCTGATTCTGTACGGGTGCGAGGTCTGGGACATGGCACCCTGAGACAGCTATATCTCATACTCTACTCAACCATGCCTACACACCTGAAACTACGCTTGTACCGTGCGATCGTCCCGCACCTGATTCTGTACGGGTGCGAGGTCTGGGACATGGCGCCCTGAGACAGCTATATCCCATACTCCACTCAACCATGCCCATACACCTGAAACTACGCTTGTACCGTGCGATCGTCCCGCCCCTGATTCTGTACGAGTGCGAGGTCTGGGACATGGCGCCCTGAGACAGCTATATCCCATACTCTACTCAACCATGCCTACTCACCTGAAACTACGCTTGTACCGTACGATCGTCCCGCCTCTGATCCTGTACGGGTGCGAGGTCTGGGGTACGGTGGCTCGTTCCACCATCCGCAGGCTGCAGGCCGTGCAGAACAGGGCGCTTAGGATGATCTACGATACCGACCGTAGGTTTCCATCACACATCCTTCACACTCATTTCGGCATACCATACATTGTGGACGTCGTGCTGGACAGGACTCGCACAATGTATGCCAAATTCACACCTCACCCAAACCAGCTGGTCAACACCCTGGGGCAATACGACCATCGCCTCCCTAGGCGGAGACAGAGCTACCGCTTACCCAAGGACGCCCTTGGCTGGTAAGTTCCGCTAGCCCTTCACCATCCGCCAAATGTAACCACAGTTGGCACCACCACATCTATCACCTATTCCTCTCGGTTTCCTGTCACTAGCACTGCATTGCTCGACGGCTCCACAAGCGGCTGACGAAGTAATCAGTAGGGCAATGGTCGCTTGGATGGCTAGACATCCAAGATCCTACAGATCCCGCCGCCAGTGACACTATAGGAACCCAACCTGCCTCATCAGACATACAAAAACACCAAAGCTTGTAAAACTTTGACAAACCTATACCACCTCACAGGTAAATCCGTGATTAAACGGATAGGTACCGTGGCCACCTTACCATCCGCCTGGGTTAACCCAGGTGACTCGTACTCACTCCTGGACTCCTGAAAATGATAAGTGATTTAGAATCGCGGTTTACCAAATACTTGTGTGTGTGTGTTTGTGTGTGTGTGGGGGGGGGGGGGTGCCAAAACCTGCGGAATCGTATGAATCCAAAGGACGCAGGAGTTATGCCAAAATTGGCATAAGTTTAACATCTTCCAAGGATTTGTTACGAAAATTTAAAATGAAATAGCACCATCCCAAACTATTTTTCACATACAAAATATTTAGAAAATTTTTATTGTGTCTAGAATGAGTAATTTTTATTAAATTATTATATGAGTTCTTTTCATACCAATTACAATGTTTATCTTGTATTCCTAACTACAAGAAAACATCATAAAATCATTTCTGAAAATATTTGACAGAAAGAACATAGAATAAATTGGAAGAATAAGTATTTATAAGAAAAGGTTGTACGAGAATGAGTAGAGAAAGTCATATAAGTGCACACACGTGTTTAGTTTTAGATTGTCTAGGAGTTAAACCATTAGCTGACGTCTAAGGAAGGGCAGATGTGACGTAATAAAACAGTTGCTGGTATGCAAGCCGTATCGCACACACCCGTGTGTCTGATCGCGTTATAATGAGATTATCGTATCCGTTTTCCAATAATCGCCCGCCCTCAACTCTGCTGTTTACACGGCGTTACTAATGGCGGGCCTATCGATTATTTAAATGAAAAATTTCCTGGTTTCCCTTTTACTGGACCAAGGTTTTACTGCGCGGCGTGGTGCACTAGATAGGTACCTTACCTGATAGTTATAGAGCAAATATCGCATTCCACCCAAAATTCTATAGCTACCCAGATTTCACCCTTTGTTTTCTGAGTCTGCCCACCAATCTCCTGCCTTTAGGATTGTATTGCATTATTTAGTAATTCTGATATACGACATTCTTTCCACTTTTGTTTGAAATCTTTTAACCTAATATATATAAGTACAGCCATAACTGTATTGTTTATTTTCTTGTAGGTACAGGGGGAATATTAGAATACAGTAGACTTTGTGCGATAGTCAAATCTTTCAAAGCTGTTCTGTTCTCTTTACAAGGTTAACATATATAAAAATGAACAACGATGTTGCATTTGACGAAAGTGTTTTTTACGAAACTGACACAAATAACAAGGAATATCTCCGAAATGGTTCTCTCTACGAAAAGAGATTATTTAGATACATTATGTGTTTTGGGAAGATATATATTTTTGTGTAGTATCTCTTACAGTTTAGCAGTTATGCAAAAGTCATCCACAGAAAATAGAACTTTATGGGCTATGGTCACAAAATTCAAAATATACATTTTATTTTTCATAAAAGTATCTCAAACATAAGACATTCAAGTCGAAATAATCAGAGGCACTTTCAAGAAAGTGAAAATTTTCGAAACTTTTTCCCGGTAATGGGTAGTTTGAGTGGAGGAATTTTCTTCAAAATATTTGAAATGGCGACATCAAATTTTTTGTGGACTACTATTTACTATACATAGTAAAGAAATTAACAAAGTGCTATTGAATCACTTGGTGCGGTACGTAAAGCTGAAAACAAATTTGTAGGTACAAAAGAAGTGGACTATTAAGGGTTTTCGCCCAGTTGATCGATCGTGTTCGTCGCTTCCCTTAGCGGGATAAACTAATTATCGTCTTGTATCTCTCTTGCAGTAAACTGCAGCACTAATGTTCGCCATCAGTTCTTAGTTAGCAGAAAACGCCCGCTCGTGTGTAAAGGAAAAATAGAAGAGAAAGAGGCAGTGGACGGACGAGGAAGTTTGAAAAGCCAAGCTAAGTGCAGTGGTACACCTGTGTTCACTAAAAGAAGGAGAAAAAGAGGATTTCTTGATCAATAAAACCTCTCTAAGAGTCTGCAGATGGGCGGCACAAAGTGCAATTAGGGTAAAATAATACGCTATTGGATTAGAGAAATAAAAATACACAAACCATACTTATAAGTGTTTTATTCTCTATCTAGTTTAGTTAATACAGACAAACTTGATGTGGACTCGTCACTCCTATGCTCTCCTACGCCCATTGCTGCTTTCTGATGTCTTCTGCTCCGGCTGCTCTGGCATGCGACTTTAATCTCAGGGTATGCGTGGATGATTGCGAATAAAACCAGAACTTCGTTGAAACACTTTTATTCTCACCAAAATAAGAAAGCGTGAGATTTGCCGATCGTTATTAAATTAGTTGAGTCGTTACCGTGTCTTTACTAAGACAGAAAATCGTTAATATTAACTATAATGTGTCCTCACACTTGAGGATCCGGAATACAAGTCACGTGACTGAAGACATGGCGACGAGTGTAGTGACCCGCCGGGGTCTGGAGGGCAACTCTCAACGACCCTTTCTCTCCGGGTTCTCGCAGGCAAGTCCCTGTGCGTTATGACGCTCTCTGTACCTTTCACTTCCTAATTAGCAACAGGGTTTCGAAGAAACAACCATCCCTTGTTTTTCAGGCTCACACCTGCGCTGAGCGATTTCCAGGAAAACTGGTCTTTCCAGGTCTCGCTCGGCTACCTGAAGCTCGCCCCTAATGACTTGTCTGTACCTTTTCGTGCCTTTTGACAATTTTAGTCACAACTAATATTCCCAGATCTCGTACATTTATACAGGTAACAATTTTAACATTTTCTGATTATCTAATTCCGCCATGTGATGTAGTATCATATCCATAATTATGGCGTTCACAATTTCGGCTTCAAACTTTAATATCAAGTTACACGTTTGAGCCTAACAGACTGCCTCAAGGAATAGAAATAAGTTTTAAAGCTGGTAGTCATATGATAGCTTTGAAATTCTACAACACAAGGTTCGGCAAGGGGTTAGCAAGAGGCAAAGTCCGCGTATAGTGGAAGGAGGTTGGACATCGCTACAATTTTACCATACTGAGTGAACAGTTGGCAACCTTTGTGGTTGCAATTTCACTGCCCTAATAATTTCAGCGCGATATAGTCACGTAATTATATAGTTGTAATTAAATTAGTCCACGATTGTATACGAGCCATGTTTTGTTTAGCGTAAGAAAATAATGCATCAATTTATTTGTCAACCGAAAATGTTACACAAATATAGCGGGTCATAATTAGTGCAGTGCATGAAAGTAATGAGGTACTTTATTCACTCTCTCACTCTCTCTCGCGTACAAATAAATGGCATATTTGAGAGTAGGTAGTACGTACATTTTATCAGAGAGGTCGCCACTTAACAAAGCAATTACTATTTAATTGTAGCGCACTCGTGCGTCGAAGCAAGCGCCCTTTAATGTCGAAATTAAACGGCTAGAGAGCAGCACCGTATCTGAAGATCATTTATATTGGCTTCTTCAAAAGCTATTGTACTAAATTCACGGCACACAAAGCCAAAGTAATTTACTGGCATTCTGCGCCAGTCTTTTATTCTAATACTTAGATTCGACACACACAGGAGATAATGAACCTCTTTGTCAGGTTCAATAATCATCTGCCTTCTGTTTTCTTCAGGTTCGCTTGGCAGTAGTTATTGTGACCTGCTTCAAAGACCTAGCCTTTTGTTGTTATTATTATCATCATCTTACATACAGTCACAGAGTGCACCAATTAAACAAACCTTAGCTAAATAAAAAATCTGATGTGTTGCACTCACATGACCTTCTCTACTCTTGTACTAACCATTCTAACAAACTCTTATTCCTATATCTTCTTTGTGTTAGTTGAGATAAATATTTATACAAACTATCCTATTACTTATTTTCTTGTAGCTACAAGGGGAAGATTAGAATACAGTAGGCTTTGTGCGATAGTCAAATCTTTTAAAGCTTTGAGATTCCGTTCTCTTTGCACACTAAACATATAACAAAATGAACAACGATGATCCATTTCACGAAAGTTCTAAGTTTTCCGAAACTCACACACACAACAAGGAATATCTCCGAAATGGTTCACCCTACAAGAAAATTTATTTAGACATAAATTATGTATTTTAGCAAGATCTACATTTGTTGTATAGTATAGTTTGGTCTATCTCTAACAGTTCACCAGTTATGCAAAAGTCGTCCTGAGTAAATACGACTACAGGGGCTATAGCCAGAAAATTCAAGATATACATTTCATTTGTCATCAAAATATCTCAAACATATGACATTTTAATCAAAATCGTTTGAGGCATTTTCAAGAAAATCAAAATGTTCCAAAAATTTTCCATGTAAAGGGTAGTTTAGGGTGGGGCTATTTACTTCAAAATCTTCGTGTTGCATTCTTGAAAGACATTAAACTTAAATACCAAGTTTGGCTTTTAAACGACTTTTAGTTTTTGAGTTATGCTGTCCACAGACTGACACATAGACACACACACGGACCTTTTTCTAAAAATGCTTTTTTTTTTTGGATTCAGGGGCCTCAAAACATATATTTCCGGTGAAATCTCGACATCGAATTTTTGGGTGGAATACAATACTTCCCCTACTTACCAATAGAGAAAGTAAAAAGTAGTAGATACAAGAACAGGGGAACACAAGCGTTAGTCAGATGTTTCAAAGCTACCCGCTATGTGAAGTGTTTGAAGTTCCGTTGTCTTTGTGCGGCCAACAGATAAAAAAACAATAACGACATCCGGTTTCAAAAATGTATAAATGTTGCATAATTCAGACCAATAAAGAATCTCTCGGAAATGTTTATCTGCACAAACATGCATTTTGTGTTTTAACGAGCTCTATAATTTTGTGTAGTAAGGTTTAGTCTATGCCTTATGGCTTACTAGTTATGCAAAAGTAATACGACTGTAGAAGACTTTCGAGGACGTTCCCGGAAAATGCAACATAAACATTTTATTTTTGCATAAAGGTATATTAATATATAGTATTTTAATCAATATCGTTAGGCATTTGTGTGAAAATCAGTTGTTTTTTTTCGAATCGTTGAAAGATATGGAATTTAAACACCAAGATTGCCATTTCATATACTTTTTGATCGCGCACAGACACACACGCGACACACAGACACACACAGAACACGTGGTAATGCCATCAAAGCTCTCATTTCCGCTGCTGAAGTAACAGCCAATAGCGAATAGCTTTTCCAAGTACGAGTTAGAAGGCAGAAATAGATTCCTAGATGACAAGTGAACAAATTCGTAGCGTAACTTGGAGTGCACTCGGCCCAGCTGGAATTTCCTGGAGGCTCTTACGTCACTTCCGTTACGTGAATTCATTAAACCTAGTGGTATCAACACAAAGAATACTCGGAACTCTCCGTTGTGTTCGGAAAAGTTTATTACTCTTTATGGTTCCTTTCTCAGAAATAATCTCATTACGAGGATTAGATGACGTTCAGTGAGTTGTCAACGAGGCATGAACATCTGTGAACATTCAACACGTCACTTTATACCAACTGCAGCAAATATCTGATTATTTCAAGTCGCTCTAACTACACACGAGTGGACAGTTAACCTGCAAGGTGTCACCCCTGTGCCTCTATGACGGCAGATGGCATTAGGGTGCTATTCAGAGTATCTACTTACATTGTCTGTGGATAGATGGCATAGCATTAACTATTGCCATTTATGTTTCATTTAAAATATTGTTTTAGACCTAAGGTGAAACTTTGGCTCGTGATATTAAATATGTAATCTGGTATTCATCTTGATGGCTGTGGGAAACCACGATAAACTAGAGAAATTTGCCGGCCCACGGGATTTGAACCTGACACCTCCCGAACGCGAGCCACAAACACGCTTGACCCATCGCTCTCGGCAATGTCTTCTAAGAAAGTCATGTGATCATCAGATTTTTTAATTTAGCAAAAACCTGTCTCTCACGAATAATTCTATTTGGGGCTGGATTTCAAGAAAATACTTGCTTTTATTTTCGGCATGATGAAATACAAACACTAACTTGTGCTATGTGATGACTATATTGTAACCGCACATGTGCGACTCTCAAAAGTAGCAGCTAGATTCTTTTAGAGGACAACTCTGTCTGTCTGTCTGTCTGTCTTACAATACACTTGCAGGTGTTCACTCTGTCTGGTACATAGGTTCCTGTGTTCCCTGACAGACGTCTGACTCTAGACACTGACTTGTAAGTCCTACATAAGGGGAGGGTAATCACTTCCTCACCCTCATACTTGCAGGTGTTCACTCTGTCTGGTACATAGGTTCCTGTGTTCCCTGACAGACGTCTGACTCTAGACACTGACTTGTAAGTTCTACATAAGGGGAGGGTAATCACTTCCTCACTCTCATACTTGCAGGTGTTCACTCTGTATGGTACATAGGTTCCTGTGTTCCCTGACAGACGTCTGACTCTAGACACTGTCTTGTAAGTCCTACATAAGGGGAGGGTAATCACTTCCTCACTCTCATACTTGCAGGTGTTCACTCTGTCTGGTACATAGGTTCCTGTGTTCCCTGACAGACGTCTGACTCTAGACACTGACTTGTAAGTCCTACATAAGAGGAGGGTAATCACTTCCTCACTCTCATACTTGCAGGTGTTCACTCGGTCTGGTACATAGGTTCCTGTGTTCCCTGACAGACGTCTGACTCTAGGCACTGTCTTGTAAGCCCTACATAAGGGGAGGGTAATCACTTCCTCACTCTCATAGTTGCAGGTGTTCACTGTCTGGTACATAGGTCCCTGTGTTCCCCGACAGACGTCTGACTCTAAACACTGTCTTTTAAGTCCTACATAAGGGGAGGGTAATCACTTCCTCACTCTCATAGTTGCAGGTGTTCACTCTGTCTGGTACATAGATTGCTGTGTTCCCTGACAGACGTCTGAGTGTAGACACTGTCTTGTAAGTCCTACATAAGGGGAGGGTAATCACTTCCTCACTCTCATACTTGCAGGTGTTCACTCTGTCTGGTACATAGGTTCCTGTGTTCCCTGACAGACGTCTGACTCTAGGCACTGTCTTGTAAGCCCTACATAAGGGGAGGGTAATCACTTCCTCACTCTCATACTTGCAGGTGTTCACTGTCTGGTACATAGGTCCCTGTGTTCCCCGACAGACGTCTGACTCTAAACACTGTCTTTTAAGTCCTACATAAGGGGAGGGTAATCACTTCCTCACTCTCATAGTTGCAGGTGTTCACTCTGTCTGGTACATAGATTGCTGTGTTCCCTGACAGACGTCTGAGTGTAGACACTGTCTTGTAAGTCCTACATAAGGGGAGGGTAATCACTTCCTCACTTTCATACTTGCAGGTGTTCACTCGGTCTGGTACATAGGTTCCTGTGTTCCCTGACAGACGTCTGACTCTAGGCACTGTCTTGTAAGCCCTACATAAGGGGAGGGTAATCACTTTCTCACTCTCATACTTGCAGGTGTTCACTGTCTGGTACATAGGTCCCTGTGTTCCCCGACAGACGTCTGACTCTAAACACTGTCTTTTAAGTCCTACATAAGGGGAGGGTAATCACTTCCTCACTCTCATAGTTGCAGGTGTTCACTCTGTCTGGTACATAGATTGCTGTGTTCCCTGACAGACGTCTGAGTGTAGACACTGTCTTGTAAGTCCTACATAAGGGGAGGGTAATCACTTCCTCACTCTCATACTTGCAGGTGTTCACTCTGTCTGGTACATAGGTTCCTGTGTTCCCTGACAGACGTCTGACTCTAGGCAGTGTCTTGTAGGTCCTACATAAGGGGAGGATAATCACTTCCTCACTCTCATACTTGCAGGTGTTCACTCTGTCTGGTACATAGGTTCCTGTGTTCCCTGACAGACGTCTGACTCTAGGCAGTGTCTTGTAAGGGGAGGGTAATCACTTCCTCACTCTCATACTTGCAGGTGTTCACTCTGCCTGGTACATAGGTTCCTGTGTTCCCTGACAGACGTCTGACTCTAGACACTGACTTGTAAGTCCTACATAAGGGGAGGGTAATCACTTCCTCACTCTCAGACTTGCAGGTGTTCACTCTGTCTGGTACATAGGTTCCTGTGTTCCCTGACAGACGTCTGACCCTAGACACTGACTTGTAAGCCCTACATAAGGGGAGGGTAATCACTTCCTCACTCTCATACTTGCAGGTGTTCACTCTGTCTGGTACATAGGTTCCTGTGTTCCCTGACAGACGTCTGACTCTAGACACTGACTTGTAAGTCATAAGGGGAGGCTAATCACTTCCTCACTCTCATACTTGCAGGTGTTCACTCTGTCTGGTACATAGGTTCCTGTGTTCACTGAGAGACGTCTGACTCTAGACACTGACTTGTAAGTCATAAGGGGAGGGTAATCACTTCCTCACTCTCATACTTGCAGGTGTTCACTGTGTCTGGTACATAGGTTCCTGTGTTCCCCGACAGGCGTCTCACCCTCGGCACTGGCTTATAAGTCCTAGGGGGTGTAAGTCCTACATACCGTAAGAATATAGTAGAGAGAGTAAAAAGTATTAATTGAAGAGTGTCTTTTTAACAAAATAACTGTCGTTATATAGAAAATATGACATTAATTTGCCCAAAACTCGACAAATATCTAGCTGGTGCAAGTAGATAAGAATCTGAAGTGAGGAAGTTGCAAGTTTTCAGAGAGAGGATTATAAATTATCGCTGTGGGTCACTGCTGTGATCCTCTTGAGGGCCTCTCCCCCTGAACCAACGCCAAGAGAAACTTTCACACTGCAGTTTCGATGATACAACTTGTTTCAAAATAAACCTTGTTAACACAATCGCAACTTCTATTCCCCGAACAGCAGTAATTAAGCTCTCTTAAACAAACACTACAAGATGCAAAAATAATAACCAACTGGTTATAGCATCATTCACATTTTTAATTTTGTAAAACTTTGTGAAAAAATTTGGTTTCATAATTAGTTTCTGAAGAAGCGCTTTGAAAGATACACAGAAACAGTTTTGGTGGGAATTTCCAAATACACTATCTGTTCGTTCATTGTTCACTTCTCTCTTTTTCTTGCTTCCTTTCTTTCTAGCATTCTTTATTCCTTATTTTGTTTTTGCTTGGCTATTTCCCTACTTTCTTTGCTCCTTTGTTTCTTTCTTACCTCCCTCCCTTCCTTTCGTTTTTTACTTTCTCTACTGGTAAGTAGGGGAAGTATTGTATTCTACCCAAAAATTCGATATCTAGACTTCACCGGAAATATATGTTTTGAGGCTCCCTGAATCCAAAAAAAAATCATTTTTACAAAAAGGTCCGTGTGTGTGTCTGTGTGTCTGTCTGTGGACAGCATAACTCAGAAACGAAAAGTCCAAAAAAAACCAAACTTGGTATTTAAGTTTAATGTCTTTCAAGGATGCGACAGGAAGATTTTGAAGAAAATAGCCCCACCCTAAACTACCCTTTACATGGAAAATTTTTCGAAAATTTTGATTTTTTTGAAAATGACTAACGATTTTGATTAAAATGTCATATGTTTGAGATATTCTGATGACAAATGGAATGTATATCTTGAATTTTCTGGCTATAGCCCATGTAGTCGTATTTACTCTGGACGATGTTTGCATAACTAGTAAACCGTTAGAGATAGACAAAATCTTGCTAAACAGAAAATGTATATCTTGCTAAAATACACAGTTTATGTCTCAATAAATTTTCTTGTAGGGTGAACCATTTCGGAAATATTCCTTGTTATGTGTGTGAATTTCGGAAAAGTTAGAACTTTCGTGAAATGGATCATCGTTGCTCATTTTTTTATATGTTAAGTGTGCAAAGACAACAGAATCTCAAACATTTCACTATCGCACAAAGCCTACTGTATTCTAATATTCCCCTTGTACCTACAAGGAAATAAGCAATAAGATAATTTGTACAAATGTTTATCTCAACTAACACGAAGAAGATATAGGAATAAGGGTTTGTAAGAATGGTTAGTACAAGAGTAGAGAAAGTCATGTGAGTGCAAAACATCAGATTTTTCTTCCTTACTCTCTTACGTCCTTTTTATCTTGCTTCATTTCTTCCTTTCTTTCTTCTTCCCTTCTTTCTTCCTTAATCAATACGAATTTCTGCAACTGTTTCACAACTAACACGAAGAAGATGTAGCAATAACAGTTTCTAAGAATAGAGAAAGTAGAGCGTTACCTTGTTATGAGACACGATCTGAGAGACTGACCGGTTCTCCGGATGGCCGGGGAGGAGGGCCGGGGGGGGGGGGGGGGTAGGTAACCTGTTGTAGGAGAGTGGATCTGTTACTAAAAATACTTTTCTTTCTGTACGCAGAAAGCGTCGAAACATGTATATAACGGTAATATTTTGGTATTAAGATTTTGAAACACAAAATGTTCTGTAGTTTGATACAGAGTGTGAACAAGTCCTCACACATGGGTAAATATAAGGTGCGCAGGTATTTTCTAAGTAAATAAGCACAACAAGGCAAATTAATCCGCCTTTATCGGAAAGAAAAAAGAACTAGAAGCTATTTCAACGAGTATACAAACTTTGTATCAGAAAGAAATTATGTAGCAAGTAAGAAAGGAGTTATTTTAAAGGAGGAACAATTAAAAACACAACACGTAATATTTCAAAGAAAGTTTATGTACGTACGTTCGCACCAGGCTGTATGTATGTGGGTTTTTCTCATTAGTGGCGTATTGCCTACGGCCATACACGTGCGAGTCACAAACAACCCGCATCCATTTCACAACACTTTCCTTCTTACTGAATATTAGTCTCTCAATTGGAGTCTTATAATGCAGTACACACACACACCAACACACATACACCAACACACACACGCACCAACACACACACACGCACACGCGCACACACATACCAACACACACGCACCAACACACACACACACCAACACACACACACCAACACACACAACACACACACGCACCAACACACAACACACACACACCATCACACACACAACACACAACACACACATACCAACACACACACCAACACACACGCACACACGCACACGCGCACACAAACACACACACCAACACACACACCAACACACACACGCACACACTTGCACACACACAACACACACACCTACACACACACACGCTCTTATACACTCTCACACACGCTCTCACACTCTAAAACACTCACACACTCTCAGATACACTCTCACACTCACACACACTCACAAACGCACCCTCTCTGACACACTCTCACAAACACTGTCACTCTTTCTCGGACACTCAAATACACTCTCACACACGCTCTCACACTCTAACACACTCACACACTCTCTCAGATACACTCTCATACATACAAACGCTCTCTCACACACACTCACAAACGCACCCTCTCTGACACACTCTCTCTCACACACACTGTCACTCTTTCTCGGACACACTCTCAAATACACTCTCACACACGCTCTCTCACACTCTAACACACTCACACACTCTCTCTCAGATACACTCTCATACATACTCACAAACGCTCTCTCACACACACTCTCACACACTCACAAGCGCTCTCTCACACACACTCTCACACACTGACAAGCACACACTCTCACACACTCACAAACGCTCTCTCACACACTCTCACACACTGACAAGCACACACTCTCACACACTGACAAGCACACACTCTCACACACAGTCTCTCATGCACACCACACACCCAACACATACTCACACCCATAGAGGATATTACAGATATGAGGGCGCAGATTCCACGCGATGGTAGATTCAAAGATGAAAAAAATCTAATTACAAATTCATCTATCATGAAAGGTAAATGAGATAACGAAAGCCCAGATTGCTAAACAACATGCTTAACTTTGCCACACCTTTAAGGATAATCAGAAAGCTTATAATTAGTAATACACACCTACATGAGCAATTTTAACTATGTACTTATTTCACAAGAAAATGTTTTTGCTTACTTATTTTATGATGTTTAATTAAAACAGGATATTTTACCCAAAACCGAAGTGCGTAGTCCACGGTTATCCGTGATTTAACAGTGATTCACTATTTTCTCGGCTAAATGCGTAAGAAAGAAATGCTAGGGTATAGTCAGGGGTAGTGAAATAATACTGGAAGGAGAAAAAGCTTGTTGTGATTGGGTAGAGTTAACTCGTCAGTCAGTTATCGCAATGACGTCACGGACAAGGACGTAATTGAAACATACGCTTCTCAGATTAACGAAATTTCAGTAACACTGTCATCAGAAACACAAGTGGTTACAAATATTGCGTTTGACTAACTCAATCAGGTGCTACAGAAAAATTCCGGTTATAAAATCCTGTGTCAAATTTCTAAAAAGCTTTTTGGGGAAAAAGCACATATTGAACAGGAATTCACAGAAGAACCTTGGCGCTTGTGATTTTATGCGACGCCGGAGAAAAATCTTAGGAAGAACTTTCGTTGTATACTCTACTCTGTGAAACTATTTATCAAATTATTTGCGTATATCCTTTTTTTTTGCTTAATTTTGTGGTTATTTTCATCGTTTTCATGCTTATTTGTTGCTTATTTTATTATGCTTAGAAATCCGGCATTCAGTTATCATTTACTGCAAGTAACACGGGTTAAACAACTCATTTCAGTAACAAATGCAAAATAATTACTTTTAAACACCTAACAAACACCTCGGTCTTTGGCAAAGAGAGTAAATACTTACTTTTAAAGTAATTAACTCTTTGCTTTGATAGACACAAACTATTTTTAAACCATTCTATGTATTTAATTCTTTTAAAGCTAAACAAATTTTCACTTTTTACTGCACTGTGGATACTGTGCTGGTGTTTATTGCAGGCTTCAGTTTTTTCTGTTACCGAACATGCCATATTGAATTCTGCAATTGCATTGGCCCCTGAAATTTCTATACGATACCGCGACATGAAGGTAATTTTGGGACAATTTCTCCAGATCAATGCATGCACACCGGGATAAGAGTTCATCACTCGCTAATCTCTGATAAACTGTCATTATTTGCAAAGCTTTTTAAACTAGTTCTAAGTTCATCAAATCTTGCAAACTTTTTCTTCAGTTTTACGAATCACGTTTCCTAACTCCCTTTCGTTACTATTTCTGTCTACAGACATTCAGCAACGCGCAGATGTAGCTTGCATTTTGCAGTTTAATATGCACACACAATAATACACACTAAATATTGCACAATAACTGAGCGAAAACAATATTTGGAACATAACCAAAACTGTAAACACAGTCGCAGAAGCCGCCATTTAACCTTGTAAACACAGTCAAGACAGTAACATAACTGCAGATATACTTACAACAAAATACAATAAATAACGTGCAAATTGAATTGCTTTGTATCATCTTAGATCTTAGAATAGCAGCAGAAACCTAAAACACCTTTTGGACATATTTTTTTAATGTTTTAAACGTATTAGGGATTTTATATTGAATATGTAGTAATAGCTCACCGGCTTGTCGCCAGATAGCAGCACAAGATACCGCTACATAAATTTTCAGCAATATTTCAATAAAATATGGGCCAAAAAACGCTCAAAAACAACTAAATTCAGCGGAAGGGCTAGCTAAGCAGAAAAGGGAGCGTTTTAAGGTAGTCAACATGACAGTTAAAGCTTGCGCTGGATCTTTAAAGTTGGAATCTAAAAAAAATCACCGCCTACCTATGCATAAACCTAAGAATCGTCAATTTGACCATTTTTCGGTCAATATTTAGTCCGAGGGTACTTTTACATTTCATTATATTGATCATTTCATCCTTCATCACGTTTTTTAAGGGTTGAAAGCGTCGGCGAGCGTCCCGCCTCTGTAAATATAATTCCTCGGATTGGAAGGGGAGTCACTGGTTTCCCGGAACTCCATGGGATCCTACAAGCCCCACAGGGGAGAGGAGCTGGTGTCCTAGTCCCGCGCCCCTTTGGGAGTACAGGGTTGGGACGGGAAGAGGGCTGAGGCAGCTCCAGCCGGCGTACTTGTAACTGGGAAGTGTAGGGACCTTGACCTTTGCTATATCGTGGCAACCTCCCGGCCGCCCTTAGGATCCATTCGGCTCATCCATCCTCCCGGGGGGGGGGTGTCTGGTCCAAGTGCTCTGTAAGTTGCCGTAGTCATAGCGTCAAGGCTGTGTAACCTCTACCATTGACTTCTGTGGCAGATTATTGTCACATTTTTGCGAACTTATCCTAAACTTCTTGTATCTGGAGTAGCAAAAAGCTGCAAAAGCAACTGCTCTAAGCCTACTTTCCTGAAGTTAAACTTCACATATTCAGCTAGTTAAATAAAACCCTTTAACGAAGTAGTATTAAAACCACAGTTATTTAGGCCTCTGTCAGGTAAAACTTTTAACACCGATAAACTCAGGCAGCGATAATCAAAACAAGAGAAGTTTCATCCTTCTTTTATTTTTCACGTCACTTTCCAAGACAGTAAAAACGCGGTTTATTATCCTGCTTGCGAATAGCACTTGACGGGGTGAATTTTATAGCATTTTACAAAATTACAGCGAGTTAAATGACATGGTAGAAGACGCATAAATTAACCCTTGCGCTCCGTCTCCTATAAAAAGGAGGGCTGCTATAAATATCGTGTTTAGTTTAAATTCCGTTCAGGGGCGTATTCATAAACTTAGTAGATTGAAATGAGACCTGCGCACTCTTTTTATGCTCTAGGTTCCACAACTTTATGTACCTGGAGCTAGATTATCTATAAAAACCCTTCTGCTTTATTAGATTATTAAAGTAGAAGCATCGTACGTGATAATTTCAGGCAACGCACATGAGAAATATACAAAAAGGTGAAGTATTACGCTCACACGACCTTACTACCCATTCGTTAATAATACTGACGTAAAACTCAAATATAATAGCATTTGCCGATGACACCACTGCTGCAACATAGAATGTTTAAAGAACTTCGATTCTAAATTACTTTAAACAAAACCCTCTTACATGTAATATGACAAAACCAACCTTAATATTCTTCTCACAAATAATTGAAATATTTATGATGTATGCGACCACAGATTTTTACTTTCTCTACTGGTATTGTATTCTACGCAAAAATTCGATATCGAGATTTCACCGGAAAATGTCTTCACACCCCCTGAATCCAAAGAAGCATTTTTAGAAAAAGGTCCGTGTGTGTGTGTGTGTGTGTGTGTGTGTGTGTGTGTGTGTGTGTGTGTGTGTCAGTCTGTGGACAGCATAATTAAAAAACGAAAATTAGGTTAAAAACCAAAGTTGGTATTTAAGTTTAATGTCCTTCAAGGATGCGACACGAAGATTTTGAAGAAAATAGCCCCACCCTAAACTACCCTTTACATGGAAAATTTTTCGAAAATTTTGATTTTCCTGAAAATCGCTCTAACGATTTAGATTAAAATGTCATATGTTTGAAACACTTTTATGGCAAATGAAATGTATATCTTGAATTTTCTGGCTATGGCCCCTGTAGTCGTATTTACTCTGGACGACTTTTGCATAACTGGTAAACCGTTAGAGATAGGCCAAATTATACTTTACAAAAAATGTAGATCTTGCTAAAATACACAATTCATGTCTCAATAAATTTTCTTGTAGAGTGAACCATTTCGGAGATATTCCTTGTTATGTGTGTGAGTTTCGGAAAACTCAGAACTTTCGTGAAATGGATCATTATTGTCCATTTTTTTATATGTTAAGTGTGCAAAGAGAACGGAATTCCAAGTTTTAAAAGATTTAACTATCGCACAAAGTCTACTGTATTCCCATATTCCCTTTGTACCTACAAGGAAATAAGCAATAAGATAATTTGTACAAATGTTTATCTCAACTAACACGAAGAAGATATAGGAATAAGAGTTTGTAAGAATGGTTAGTACAAGAGTAGAGAAAGTCATGCGAATCCAACACATCAGATTTTTCTTAGAAAAGAACTAGTTCAAAGTAAGTTTAGAACATGCCGTAGTTCTTCATTACTGAATGGCAGTTTAAATTTTTCATGACGGAGTTTTAATTTTTCTTGGGTTGTCAGCCTGTGACCTAGAAAGGTAAGCAAGCGATTTCTCTCTGACTCAGCACTCAGAGTCATATACATATAAAACTGCAGGAGGAATCAATATTTATGGCCTATACGAGAGTGAAGCTATCTATCTATCTATAAATGGTGGGCAGCGCGTATAAAAATGAAAACCGATACACAGCTCAGCTCGCCTGCCTTGGGGTCTGGAAGACACTCAAATACCTGGCCTCAAGGTGTTCTGTATTATACCTCCATAAAACTCTGGACGTGACTCAAATAATTGGCGATTTTTATCGTTTTACTACTCTATGATGTATCAAATCTATTCCCGTTTTTATTCTCTAGCCCTTGGGTGCGCTTTATTTTGATGTTTACCCAAACATTTTATGTATTGCACATAACCATCAAATTGGACCCATTTATTTTGTGTCTGACAGAAGGAACTCATAAACAGAGTTCCCTGAATGGTAATTTGAACTTTCTTGTATTTACAGTAACTAGGGCAAATATTGCGATGATGAAACTTGTGTAATTATGAGCTACGCTCGGAATGATTTATAATGGGACTGTTTAACCTCCAACGAAAAATTCGATGTTGAGATTTCAACGGAAATATATGTTTTGAGAGGCCCTGAATCCAAAAAAGCATTTTTAGAAAAAGGTCCGCGCGCGCTTGTGTGTGTGTCTGTATGTATGATATTTATTTTTCTTTGAATTGTTTGATATTTAAGTTTAATGTACTTCAAGAATGCGACACGAAGATTTTGAACAAAATAGCCCCACCCTAAACTAACCTTTACATGGACAATTTTTCGAACATCTTGATTTTCTTCAAAACAGCTCCAAACATGTTTTAAGATATTTTTATGAAAAAAATGAAATGCACATTTTGAATTTTCTCGCTATAGCCTATGGAGTTCTGTTTACTCTGGCTGACTTTTGCATAACTGGTAAACCGTAAGAAATAGACCAAATCTTACTACACAAAAAATGTCCAAAGTAATGATTTTGTAGAATGAACCATTTCGGAGATATTCCTTATTATTTATGTCAGCTTCGGAAAACGAACATCGTTGTTCATCTGTTTGTACCGTCACCGTACAAAGAGAATGGAATCTCAAAGCTTTAAAAGATTTGACTATCGCTCAAAGCCTACTGTATTCCCATATTCCCCTTGTACCTACAAGGAAATAAGCAATAAGATAATTTGTACAAATGTTTATCTCAACTAACACGAAGAAGATATAGGAATAAGAGTTTGTAAGAATGGTTAGTACAAGAGTAGAGAAAGTCATGTGAGTGCTGCCTTTTAATTTTTTGATTAAAGGCATAAGTATTGTCAATCATTGTTTGCATTACGAAATTGCGTAATTGTTTCAGGGTTAATTGTTGGCATAGTGTCAGACATGTAAAGAGTAAAAAAGGAATAAAATAAAAAAAAAAAATAAAAAAAAATAAATTTATCAGACTTTTGTTAGCAGAGGTTGGTAGTATAAGTTCTGGAATAAGACTTGGTTATGCCAGGGTTAAAAATACAGCTCCATCTACGGGTACGTACTCTAATAGGGTGATGAAGTGATGTTAGTACACCCCGCTGACACTAGGTGGCAGTTGTGTAGAGCGCTTGTTTGTTGTTAAGTAGAGGAAGCCATTGACAAAGTGATTATCGTGGACTGCATGGCTTTTGTGGGAGAAAGGAAACAAAAAGGTGTTAAAAAGTGTGTACACATTGTCGACTATTGGAAATGGAGAATAAATATCCAGATAAAGCAAGCTGCAAGGCAACATTTCGGCAACAATAAGGAAATGCAGGCAGTGGGTGTATAGTATCTCCTAACAATGGTTCTGTGATGCAATAATGAAGTTCCCTGAAAGGTTCCCTTCTAGGTAGGATAGGCTAGCCTTTTCTGAAGAAACCCAGCGTCTATTTTAATCTTTCTCAGCGCGCGATCCCGAGGTGGCCGGAGTCCTGTACTTAGTCCTTCAATTACTGCTTGACGAGATGGGCACTTTTAACTTTGGTATCCCTGTACGCCTTTGTTACTGTATGACCTAAATTTACAAATGACTTGTCTGTATAAACAATTGATTTCCCCTGGTCCCTAAACCTTTTTAGGTATTTTAGATATTTATGTCGCCATCTGATGATATCGATATCGTCTCTTTCTATTAATATGCACTTGTTACCCCTTCTTTCATATTCGAACCCCAAATCATGTAAGAACCGACTAAGAGTGGCCCTTGAGAAATTTGGTAGGGTCTCATCACTGTTGAACTGTGACAAAATTATATTCAGCGTGGGTGGAAGATTTGCAAACTGTAAAGAATGAACAATTCGCCGCAATCCACCTTGCACTATTCAATCATATTGCGTTAACCTAGCGTTTTGTGTAGTCCCACCCTTTTTGCTTTCTTTTTCGATGGGGTTCTTAGAGGTCCTTTCATTAGTTCCTTTTTAATCCTACACAATACTGCTTCTGAACACCCGATAGCCTTAACTGTTTCTTTTACTGCCTTACTTACACGCATTTTACTTCAAAAATAATCTAACACATTCATAATTATTTGGCGTTCCTTACTTCTTAATTTACCAACATATCGTCTCTTCCTAGCTTCCCCCTCCATAACTACAAATATTTACAAAAATATTAAACAAATAACGCAATAACAGCTCACAGTTACACACACGGCTTCTTTCGAACTAATGCTAGTGCTGCTCCTTATACTATCTTCTGTGTCAGGTCTGGCGCGAGAATACGCTGAATAGATGAATACCTTTTGTTTGCCTTACTGGATAAAAGAAAGAGGTTACTGCCTTTTGGTTTATTTTAAAAACTTTCTCCAACCTTCCTCAACATTTGTTCTCGCTGGTTCCCTGATGTAAACTGAATAACAAAAATGCGTAACTTTTGCAATGCACAGATAAAATTTTCCGAAAACATTTAATTTAAAAAATTAAAACACTTAACTGGGTAAACATAGAGAATTCAAAGTAGACAGGTAGTAGCACTATAGTTTAGTCTAGCTAACAAAAAAAAATATAGATGCATTCTAGCAGTTAGTTTGTTAGTGCGTGATGAGTATAGAAACAGCAAATATCGGACATCTATTAAAAAAATGTTTTTTGAAGAAATATGGGCCTATAGAAATGTATAATGACTCTGAAAAGGATATAACCTGATAGAGAAAAAAAATCTCCATAGAATATGTTCAAACCTGAAATGTATAACAACTGAATATTTATACCATGCTATTAGGAATCTGGCAACAGCGCGAGGGTAGAAAAGGACGCGGCTAATGGCAACTTGTATGCGCTAGGTAGAGAGAGAGAGAGATGTCCCATTTAACTCCATACTTCATCTAAGTGTGGAACGCTATATAATAAAGAGCTTTAGTTACATTTATGTTTCAACGTCACTTCCGGTGGAGGCACCGGGTACCGATCCCGGTATCTCTCGGGTTTAAAGTCACAATATTGTATTCGACCTAATAATTCAATATCGAGATTTTAAAATAGCGTGTGTCCGAGAAACGATAACAGGCTGCCGATAAACTCAGCTGTATGTTGGAAATATCGACTTGTGTAAATAACTTAGGACATACAAATATTCTGCTATTCTAATGCTTTTTCTATAGTTGTATAAGACTCGAGAAGGTTATGTGAGTGCAATACAAAAGTTCCTTACAAACTACAAGCAGTATAAACACTGTGAAACAGTTCCCAAGACTAAGTTACAACTTTGTGAAGGACAAATTCAGGAACCCACACAGTGCAGAAAGGAGAGAGGGCGCTCTCTTTATGATAATTGGGAAGATTCATGAGAGGAGTTGTATAGGTGTTCTTGGGAAGAAGTTAGGTGTGTAATTTGCCTTGTCTATGTGTGTCCAGTGGAACTTGTTTCAAGTAATCCCATCTAGAGGGAGAGAGAGGAAACTTTAATCTGATCTGCACATCTGCTCTTTGAACCTCCAGTGCCCAGTTTAACAAGTGCTTCCAGCAAGAAGCCAGATAAGAGGTTCAAGTATGTCCTTCCAAAACTGAATTAACCTGATTTCTGCAGCTTTGAGTTAACTCCTCCAGAACAACACGTCACAGAAATTAGGTTATGTTCCTATCTGTACTCTAACGGTGACAACACTGTAACTCTTATAAAACAGCCGCTTTCTCCTCCGTATTCTAACCAACGTTTAGTATTTGTGTACTCCTAATCACGTGACCACTTCATTTATTACATATTTCCTATCAAAATAAATATCAAGAACGAATGTTAATTGGTAATGTTAAGCAAGGTATATGTCCAATCTATGGGGATAATGAAAATGCAATATATACAGGTGGGAGGGAAGTCATTGCATTCCTTCTAATATTTGCTTCACAGAAGCTATTAGAAACAAAAAAAAATCTGATGTGTTGCACTCACACGACTTTCTCTACTCTTGAACTAACCATTCTTACAAACTCTTACTCCTATATCTTCTTCGTGTTAGTTGAGATAAACATTTGTACAAATTATCTTATTGCTTATTTCCTTGTAGGTACAAGGGGAATATTAGAATACAGAACGCTTTGTCCGACAGTCAAATCTTTTTTACCTTTGAGATTCCGTTCTCTTTGCACGATTAACATATAAAAAAATGAACAACGTTGTTGCATTTCGCTAAAGTTATGAGTTTTCCGAAACTCACACACATAACGAGGAATATCTCCGAAATGGTTCACTCTACAAGAAAATTTATTGAGACCTAAATTGTGTATTTTAGCAAGATCTACATTTTTTATATATTATGATTTGGTCTATCTCTAACGGTTTACCAGTTATGCAAAATTCGTCCAGAGTAAATACGACTACAGGGGCTATAGCCAGAAAATTCAATATATACATTTCATTTATCATCAAAATATCTCAAACATATGACATTTTGATCAAAATCGTTAGAGCCATTTTCAAGAAAATCAAAATTTTCAAAAAATTTTCCATGTAAAGGGTAGTTTAGGGTGGGGCTATTTTCTTCAAAATATTCGTGTCGCATCCTTGAATGACAATAAACTTAAATACCAACTTTGATTTTTAACCGACTTTTCGTTTTTTAGCTATGCTGTCCACAGACTGACAGACACACAGACTGACACACACACACACACACACACACACACACACACACACACACACACGGACCTTTTTCTAAAAATGCTTTTCTTGGATTCATGGGGTCTCAAAACATATATTTCCGGTGAAATCTCGACATCGAATATTTGGGTGGAATACAATACTTCCCCTACTTACCAGTAGAGAAAGTAAAAATTCTAATGAAATTTTGTTCTTTGATCAGCCGATTTCGAAGAAAATAAATGGTTTTTGATCCAATTTGGATGCGTAATTCCACAAGAATGTACAAAGATAACATTTTGTTGCTTTTAAGATACGTAGAGTTAGTTATTTCTGACATTGCTCCGGTAGTAATTATGGGTTTCGAAATAATTAATCACTTAAAGGATGTGAAGGAATACTCCGAGCAGCTTTTCCACACGTGCAGTAAGTCGACAACGTTTCGTTGAGGTTGGTCATGGAATTGATCTGCAAACAGTTCGGGCACTTTCGCTTTCGCTTTAATGTTTTGGAAGCTAACGCTTGTGATTGGCCTACACTCGCGCAGTAAACACAGAAGGACATGACAAGGTATTTGTTTATGTTCTCAAGAAGCACCGTTACTGTGTTTATGTACTGAGCTAGTGAAAGTGACACCCACAAAAGCTGCAGTGTCGCCAGCTTGTTTTCGGCAAAACTAGTAGGAAATGATCAGAGACAAAAACGTAAGATATTGGAATGTGAAGGAACCAAGGAATGCAGGGAAAATTAACTAGGGAAACGCGGGCTAGAATGAGAAGAATGAGTTGTATGATAACTGGTAACAGTTCTAATGGCCACTTTGCGTTGTACTCGCAGGAGCAGTGTATGATGGTATGGTACAGGGATGAGATCTAGAAGGTTAACTGTTCACCACACACCGAGGTATGTGTGTCCGAGAACATTCCCCCAATAGTTAGTGTGACGTGAAATAAGCAGAGGAAAAAGTTAAATCTGCGAACTAGGAACGTGACACAGGAAATAAATATGAAAATTTGGTATCTGAGGTTTACATTTGCCTATTTTACTAACTACAGTACAGCTAGTTCCCTGAAATTGGTCATAAAAGCTTACAATCAAAATTTCATAAACTCCTGTGTCGTACGTTTATATTGCAGTTACTTGTTCAAAATTCCGGACAGTCAAATGAAATAGTTGAAAACGTGCACAGGTAATGATAATGAAATTCCAGAAAGCAAACGAGGAATAAAGCTTCTTTTTTCATCTATTACACTTTGGACAGCCATTTCGCGGTCGTGGGTGTTTATAGTTTAGATTGCAGGGAAATCTAGCCAAGCAGAAAATAAGCTTTTTTTTGCTCAAAATAAAAAAGAAGTGGGCAGTAGTAACATTTCATTCCGCCATGATGTGTGTGGCGCTGCAGTAGTAAAACTTTTGTTGCCAGCGCACTAAACATTGTCAGTCGAGTTCCTCGCTCTGCTTTTGTTCATCCTGAACGCTTTTATTTCGTGTTTACATTTGTAGTTAAGTTGGTATTCGTGGGTAAACAACGCGGGAGTAGCTATTCGCCAACTGACCTGACCTTCCTAAACTCTCTGTCAAAGTGGAATGGAACTGTTTTTGTTGGGGGTGTAAATCTGGTGGGGCGAGGTTACTGCTATCTGACACGACTTTCGCACGCACTCACGCACTCACATGACTTTCTCACACTGTGCGACACAGTAGATGTTGAACTATGTGATAATTCACTTAGGGTATGTCTGTCTGGGAGAGAGAGGGACAGAGGGAGGGAGGGAGGGGTGGGGGGAAGGCTTTTGTAATATGCTGTCTAGTAAAATGCATAGCATAGAAACTTTCTCCATGAAAAACTACATATACTTGTTCAATTTCGTGATGATCACTGAAGCGTTTTTCAGGATTGTCCACATAGAAACATCCATCTATAGATGAACTGAATTGTTTATAGAAGAATATAGAAGGAGATGTATAAGTGTTACCTAAAAGTGAGTAGAGTAAACAGTGTGAATGTAGTACGTAACATTTTTATTTCAAATATACAAAAAATAAATTGTAGGAATTATTTGTAGAAGAGGGAATGAAAATGTTTGTGTGTATGTGGGGGGGGGGGGTGCAAGCGCGCTTTAGGAAAGACATCTATATAGATAACCTTAGAAAGCAAAACCTAAATTGAATACAACATTTGATCCAAATTGTTAGAGCCGTTTCCGAGATACGCGAAATATATTTATACACAAAAATTGCTCATTTAAAGATACTATATTTCACGAATTAAACGATCATATAGCAAGTGAAATGTTATTTAAATGCTGTATTGTAATTACTAACAACTTAAAAGAAACGTGTAACACGAATAGGCACATCGGTGTCCATTGGTACGGCCTACAAGATTCTCATATTAAAGCTCTAATTTTTTAACTTGCTGGTAATGTCAGAAGTTGGAGTATCTGCTGTTGGTTAAGAATCTTGTTTGATACAAAATTTGTTAAGTTGATTCCAAACATATTTCCGCTCATATTTCTTATATAATTTCTTAGATGGCTCTAGTAGATACATAGAAGGGTGTGAACTCAGGACGACACACTGTATTATAGGTATGTTGGTAGCCGTGTTGTGCACGCCAATAAGAGTTCATTTGAATACAGCGAGCCAACAACGGCGGATGGGTCGGTCGGTCAGATACGCGCCTACCTAATGAACAGATTCCGTCAGTTTGCATAACATTTTACTGTTGATACAAACTCGGCTTTTGCAATTCACATTTTAATCACTTTTTTGCCCCAAAACAAGTCTACGTTTTACATCGCTAAATTGTTAACGTTCTCTGTTACACAGAATGGAAACAAAAGCTTTGTAACAACAGAACACTTTTGTTGATTTTTTTGTGAAGCTCTGAACAGATACAACTGTATACTTACATATTTGAGGGGATAACAAAACAAATACAGCAATGGATCCACAGCAATAAAAACGCCTGCTGTGTTTCACTCACATGACTTTCTCTACTCATGTACTAATCATGCTTGCAAGTCCTTATTCCTATATCTTCTTCGTGTCAGTCCAGTTAAACATTGGCAGAAATTATCTTATTGTTGACTTTCTTCAAGGTAAATACGGGAATAAAATAAGCTTTAAGCGGGGCGTTACCACGTCCCACTCTCCAGTACTGCACCCTACTCTACTGTAGGCAGAGGTGGAGGGAGCAGCGGCCGTGAGGTAGACCTTGGTCCGGTAAGCGCTGTTACACCGAGGTTAGTTTTGTTTCTCTGATAATAACTGCACATGAGGTACAAACACTTGGCATGTTTGGTAATAAACAGAAGCTCAGTTAAGTAATCAGAGTATTACATGACACAGGAAACCAGTGCTCAACTTAATATTTGAGATTAGTGCTTAAACTTGAGTTTCCTTGGTATACCTAAATGGGAAACAGTGCAACAGGGCATCATGACATATTTACATTTCTAAGTTATTAAAACGAACATAGCAGTAAATTTGGGTCATTATTGTTGCCGAATTTGAACCTGATATTGCAAAACTATATAGGCATTCCAAACAAAAAATTGTCAAATATATCAAAATAATATATTAATTATATATTTCATGTGCACTATTTAGCTATGGCTTAAACCTATCAGTCTCGGTGTGTATTATAAGGAATATGGGCTTTTTTGCCTATTTGTTATACTTTTAACGGTTTTTTCTGCTATATTCTTGTTATATTGTTCCTCACCAATTAAACATATATATTTGAGATGTGAAACACGTATGAGAGTATAACGGTGAGCAGAGAAACTCATGTGAGATTAGATTTGGAGAGTGAGTAGAGAAAGTTGTGTGATTGTATAAGAGTGAGTAGTGGAGGTCATGCGAGATATGAAGAGCGTAGAGAAAGTCATGTGAGATTAGAAGAATGACTAGGGAAGGCAATACGAGACTAGAAGGGTCAGTAGAGGAGTTCATGTGAGAGTAGAAGGGTGAGTAGAAAAGTCACGTGAGATTTTAAGAGTGAGTAGTTGAGGTCATGTGACAGTAAAAGAGTCAGTAGAGAAAGTAATGTAAGAGTAGATTGAGTAGAAAAGTAATGACTATAGAAGAGTGAATAGTGACGGTCATGTGAGAGTAGAACGGTGACTAGAGGTGCTTATGTGAGATTAGAAGAGTGAGTAGCGAAAGTCATGTGAGAGTAAAAGCGAGTAGGGAAGGAAATGTGAGAGTAGAAGAGTGAGTAGAGGACGTCATGTGGGAGTAAAAAAAGTGAGTAGGGAAGGTAATGTGAGAGTGGAAGAGTGAGTAGAAAAGCTAATGTGAGTGTAGAAAACTGAGTAGGAAAACCCATGTGAGTGTAGGAGAGTGAGTAGAGAAAGTCATAAATGTACGAGTCAGTAGTGAAAGTATGACTAGAAGCGTGAGTAGAGAAACACATCTGAGAGTGGGAGAGTAAGTAGAGAAAGTTATGTGAGAGTACAAGAGTGAGTAGTGAGAGAGTAATATGAGAGTAGAAGAATGAGTAGAGAAAGTCATGTGACAGTACAAGAGTGAGTAGAGAAAGTCACCTGAAAATAGAAGAGTGAGTATAGAAAGTCAAGTGAGAGTAAGACAGTGAGCAGAGAAGCTCGTGTGAGAATAGAAGAGTAAGTAGAGAAAGTCTTGTGAGAGTAAAAGAGTGAGAAGAGAAGGTAATGTCAGAGTATGTGTGAGTAGAGAAAGTTTTGTGAGTGTACAAGAGTGAGTAGAGGAAATCATGTGAAAATAGAAGAGTGAGTATAGAAAGTCAAGTGAGAGTAAAAGAGTGAGCAGAGAAGCTCATGTGAGAATAGAAGAGTAAGTAGAGAAAGTCATGTAAGAGTAGAAGAGAAGGTAATGTGAGAGTATGAGTGAGTAGAGAAAGTTATGTGAGAGTACAAGAGTGAGTAGAGAAAATCATGTGAAAATAGAAGAGTGAGTATACACAGAAAGTTAAGTGAGAGTAAAAGAGTGAGCAGAGAAGCTGATGTGAGAATAGAAGAGTAAGTAGAGAAAGTCATGTGAGAGTAGAAGAGTGGGAAGAGAAGGTAATGTGAGAGTAGGAGTGAGTAGAGAAAGTTATGTGAGAGTACAAGAGTGAGTAGAGAAAATCATATGAAAATGGAAGAGTATAGAAAGTCAAGTGAGAGTAAAAGAGTGAGCAGAGAAGCTCGTGTGAGAATAGAAAAGTAGAGAAAGTCATGTGAGAGTAGAAGGGTGAGAAGAGAAGGTTTTGTGAGAGTATGAGTGAGTAGAGAAAGTTATGTGAGAGTACAAGAGTGAGTAGAGAAAATCATGTGAAAATGGAAGAGTATAGAAAGTGAAGTGAGAGTAAAAGAGTGAGCAGAGAAGCTCCTGTGAGAATAGAAGAATAAGTAGAGAAAATCATGTGAGAGTAGAAGAGTGAGAAGAGAAGGTAATGTGAGGGTAGGAGGGAGTAGAGAAAGTTATGTGAGAGTACAAGAGTGAGTAGAGAAAATCATGTGAGAATAGGAGAGTAAGTAGAGAAAATCATGTGAGAGTAGAAGAGTGAGAAGAGAAGGTAATGAGAGGGTAGGAGTGAGTAGAGAAAGTTATGTGAGAGTACAAGAGTGAGTAGAGAAAATCAGGTGAAAATGGAAGAGTATAGAAAGTCAAGTGACAGTAAAAGAGTGAGCAGAGAAGCTCGTGTGAGAATAGAAGAGTAAGTAGAGAAAGTCTTGTGAGAGTAGAAGGGTGAGTAGAGAAGGTAATGTGAGAGTATGAGTGAGTAGAGAAAGTCATGTGAGAGTAGTAGAGTGAGTAGAGAAGGTAATGTGAAAGTACAAGAGTGCGTAGAGAAAGTCATCTGAAAGTACAAGAGTGACTAGAGAAAGTCATGTGAAAGTACAGGAGTGCGTAGAGAAAATCGTGTGAAAATAAAAGAGTGAGTATAGAAAGTCAAGTGAGAGTAAAAGAGTGAGCAGAGAAGTTCATGTGAGAATAGAAGAGTAAGTAGAGAAAGTCATGTGAGAGTAGAAGAGTGAGTATAGAAAGTCAAGTGAGAGTAGAAGTGTGAGAACCTAAAGTCATGTGACAGTAGAAGAGTGAGAAGAGAAGGTAATGTGAGAGTAGGAGTGAGTAGAGAAAGTTATGTGAGAGTACAAGAGTGAGTAGAGAAAGTCATGTGAAAGTATAAGAGTGCGTAGAGAACATCGTGTGAGAATAGAAGAGTAAGTAGAGAAAGTCATGTGAGAGTAGAAGGGTGAGAAGAGAAGGTAATGTGAGAGTATGAGTGAGTAGAGAAAGTTATGTGAGAGTAAAAGAGTGAGTAGAGAAAATCATGTGAAAATGGAAGAGTATAGAAAGTGAAGTGAGAGTAAAAGAGTGAGCAGAGAAGCTCGTGTGAGAATAAAAGAGTAAGTAGAGAAAGTCATGTGAGAGTAGAAGGGTGAGAAGAGAAGGTAATGTGAGAGTATGAGTGAGTAGAGAAAGTTATGTGAGAGTACAAGAGTGAGTAGAGAAAATCATGTGAAAATGGAAGAGTATAGAAAGTGAAGTGAGAGTAAAAGAGTGAGCAGAGAAGCTCGTGTGAGAATAGAAGAGTAAGTAGAGAAAGTCATGTGAGAGTAGAAGGGTGAGAAGAGAAGGTAATGTGAGAGTATGAGTGAGTAGAGAAAGTTATGTGAGAGTACAAGAGTGAGTAGAGAAAATCATGTGAAAATAGAAGAGTATACACAGAAAGTTAAGTGAGAGTAAAAGAGTGAGCAGAGAAGCTCCTGTGAGAATAGAAGAATAAGTAGAGAAAATCATGTGAGAGTAGAAGAGTGAGAAGAGAAGGTAATGTGAGGGTAGGAGTGAGTAGAGAAAGTTATGTGAGAGTACAAGAGTGAGTAGAGAAAATCATGTGAGAATAGGAGAGTAAGTAGAGAAAATCATGTGAGAGTAGAAGAGTGAGAAGAGAAGGTAATGTGAGGGTAGGAGTGAGTAGAGAAAGTTATGTGAGAGTACAAGAGTGAGTAGAGAAAATCAGGTGAAAATGGAAGAGTATAGAAAGTCAAGTGACAGTAAAAGAGTGAGCAGAGAAGCTCGTGTGAGAATAGAAGAGTAAGTAGAGAAAGTCTTGTGAGAGTAGAAGGGTGAGAAGAGAAGGTAATGTGAGAGTATGAGTGAGTAGAGAAAGTCATGTGAGAGTAGTAGAGTGAGTAGAGAAGGTAATGTGAAAGTACAAGAGTGCGTAGAGAAAGTCATGTGAAAGTACAAGAGGAGTAGAGAAAGTCATGTGAAAGTACAAGAGTGCGTAGAGAAAATCGTGTGAAAATAGAAGAGTGAGTATAGAAAGTCAAGTGAGAGTAAAAGAGTGAGTATACAAAGTCAAGTGTGAGTAGAAGTGTGAGAACCTAAAGTCATGTGACAGTACAAGAGTGAGAAGAGAAGGTAATGTGAGAGTAGGAGTGAGTAGAGAAAGTTATGTGAAATTACAAGAGTACGTAGAGAAAATCGGGTGAAAATAGAAGAGTGAGTATACACAGAAAGTTAAGTGAGAGTAAAAGAGTGAGCAGAGAAGCTCATGTGAGAATAGAAGAGTAAGTAGAGAAAATCATGTGAGAGTAGAAGAGTGAGAAGAGAAGGTAATGTGAGGGTAGGAGTGAGTAGAGAAAGTTATGTGAGAGTACAAGAGTGAGTAGAGAAAATCATATGAAAATGGAAGAGTATAGAAAGTCAAGTGAGAGTAAAAGAGTGAGCAGAGAAGGTCGTGTGAGAATAGAAAAGTAGAGAAAGTCATGTGAGAGTAGAAGGGTGAGAAGAGAAGGTAATGTGAGAGTAGAAGAGTAAGTAGAGAAAGTCATGTGAGAGTAGAACAGTGAGAAGAGAAGGTAATGTGAAAGTACAAGAGTGCGTAGAGAAAGTCATCTGAAAGTACAAGAGTGACTAGAGAAAGTCATGTGAAAGTACAAGAGTGACTAGAGAAAGTCATGTGAAAGTACAGGAGTGCGTAGAGAACATCGTGTGAGAATAGAAGAGTAAGTAGAGAAAATCATGTGAGAGTAGAAGAGTGAGTAGAGAAGGTAATGTGAAAGTACAAGAGTGCGTAGAGAAAGTCATGTGAAAGTACAAGAGTGAGTAGAGAAAGTCATGTGAAAGTACAAGAGTGCGTAGAGAAAATCGTGTGAAAATAGAAGAGTGAGTATAGAAAGTCAAGTGATAGTAGAAGTGTGAGAAGCTAAAGTCATGTGAGAGTAGAAGAGTGAGAAGAGAAGGTAATGTGAGAGTAGAAGAGGAAGTAGAGAAAGTCATGTGAGAGTAGAAGAGTGAGAAGATATATTTACACTATAATAAGATATCCACATGTATTTATCTATACTCATCTATCTGTGTTTATGACAAGTCTAAAATATAACAACAGCTATTTATCCACTTACTGAGTTTTCTCTATCAGAACGCAGGCGAACCAGCAGGGTCGCTACCCACTAGTTGAGAAACACTGCTCTAGGTCATTGTATTTAAACAACAGGGAAGGTAAATGGAAGTAATTATTTTGTCATTGAGGTTATAAAAGCCAACGGTGGAAGTTAGTATTTAATAAGCAGTAAAGACCAACAGAACAAAGAGAATGTTTTACATGATAATAAAATGATTTAAATAGAATGTCTTACTTTGTACGTACGTACGTATGTACGTCTGATAATCGTGACTGATAACGAACTCCCTTATTACTGCTATTACTTTATTCTCAAGTCAGTCGCGCCGCCCGCCGCACAAAGTGACGTGGAGGAAATGAAAAACTCTCGCCTTACTTACTCCTGACCCACATTCACTAAATATATTAACTATTTTTTAAACAAATTGCATAAAGTGTTTATTACTAGAAAGCGGGCGGGCGGGCGGGGGGTACAACACGCTATTTCCATGTGTTGTTTTTTATCAGTATGAGATAATCAGGAAGCTATATCAAACAGCGGGGATGGCTGGCTGTATGAGAAATTGATACAACCACTACAATCACCTTATGATAATTCTATCTTGTAATGTGACGTCATGGAGAGAACGAAACCCTCTTTATATAAAGGTAGTTTGGGTAAAATATTCGCGTCACATCTATGAAATATGTTGCACTCAAATATAAAATTCTGTGCTCGACTCAAAAATTGAATACGGAGATTTCATAGGAAATGCACGTTTTGAGACACCTGAACCTGTCCCCCATGTGTACCTCTGCTCTGTCTGTAAACACCACAACAAAAAATCCTTAAATACCAAACTTGGTATTTAAGTTCAGTGCCATTCAAGGGTGCGGCACCAAGTTTTTCGAGAAAATCACCCAGTGTATATTATTTTCCTTTACACGGAAACGTTTTCGAAAATTTTCATTTTTATTAGAATAGTTCCGAGGAGCTTTATCAAAATAATTTTTTACGTACTTGTATGGTAGTTCCCGAAGTCGCGGAAGTCAATGGATTTTGTTCGGGCGTAACATTTTTAGGGTGAACATCTTTCGGAAGGGAAGTAAAGCAGCTGGTCGCGTGTCGTAGGTTTCAGGCACGAAAATAACTTCAATCCTGACACAGAAGTGTCTAAGCAAAATTAAATGATAATGAATAAGCTCATTATATTCCATCATATTTACAGCGCTTCTATTTTACAGCAAATGTACGAAACATTCCTTAAATAACACGAAATACATATGTAGAGACTAATAACTTCACTTGAATAAACACCAACGTACGTTTCAACACACCTCTATGCCATTATCAAGGTAAACTGACCTTAACCACGAGCCGTCACAACCTAGCTCTGACGTCACGTTTACGTCACTCGTCCCGACATATGTGATGACGTCATTACCCACCCCTGACCTCAAAAGCAATTTAGTAACAGAATCAGTAGAAGGTATTTCAAAATGAATATCTTTTTCCAACCCATCAATTGAATGGATCCGTTTAATTGCTTTAATAATTTAACCTCTGGAATTATTTCATGATAAAGTGACCAAAAATGATCGGCCACAGCTGAATTCTCTAACTGTTCATATTTGATATTTCTGAAATGTTCTTTTTTTCGGTTTTCCAGATGACGTTTTGTCTCACCAATGTAAACCCTACTTGATGAAAGCCACACTTCTTGCAATTTGGATTTTAGCCCTTTTTAGAAAAATTAAGAAACTTTTTTATATTATATTTATTTTAATATGTCAAAATTATGCCATGTTCTTTAAATCGTTTTTTTAATTACGTTATGGGTGGTATGTAAATTTTTAAATTTGCAGTCCTCTTTTATTTATTTATTTATATATTTATTTATCTATTGTTTTTTTTTTTTTTTTTTTTTTTTGAGAGAGTGGAAGCTTTATTTACGAGCAATGCTTCTAGAAGATTGGCAAATATCTTATGAATTTATTCATTTTGTTGAAATGTTCACCGCAGTAAACTAACTTTATAGAATACTCATTATCCAATATAATGCGACCTATTTGGAAGATGATATAATAGCTGTTTTTAAACGGCTGGCTGGCTGGCTGGCTGGCTAGTTATCTTTGCTCAACGTCTATAATCTCCTTGCGCAAAGACCGATGATATCTCCGATAACACTGAAATTGATTTACGGTTAAAGCTGATCCGCTGAAAGCAGGTCGACCATATCGCAATGCACGACTGATTGTGTCTCGTAAAGGAAGAATTAGTAGTGGAAATCGTGTGAATTTAATACGCTGCATTTATATTTCAATCCTAGAATATTATATGAATTGTATGTTGAAGGGCAAACAGAGAATACATGAATGCGCTACGTAAAAGAAAAGCCAGTATAAAACCATTTGAAAGTAATATAATGTGTAGTAAAATTGTTACCATAAAAACTCTCCATGAAAAAAATACATATACGTGCCGAATTTCGCGGTGATCGGTTAAGCGGTTTTCGAGATTAACAGTTAGATATATACAAACATTCAAGTTGTATAGATGACATGAATAGTTTGTAGAAGAGTGAGTGGAGAAAGACACGTGAAGGTGTTACCTAAAAGTGAGTAGAGTAAACACTGTGAATGTAACATGTAGCATTTCTATATCAAACATGCACAAAATTGTATGACTTATTTCTAGAAGAGTAAGTAGAGAAACAGTTATGAGTGTTTTACCCAAAAGCAAGTAGAGAAAACAGTATGAATGTAATATGTAGCATTTCTATTTCAAACATACAGAAAATTGCACGATTTCTCTATAGAAGAGTATAGAAAGAGATGTGAACGTGATACCTAATAGTGAAAGGAGAAAACACTGTGAATTTAATAGCATTTCTATTTAAAATATACAGAACATGGCATGACTAATTTTAAAAGGGGGGATAAAGGTATTTTATTGGTGCAGAATCACATTTTTTTATGAAAAATTGGTTATAGAAGGGTGAGTAGAGAATGATTTGTAAATGTGATACCTAAAAGTAAGTAGAAAAACCACTGTGAATGTAATATGCAGCATCTCTATTTCAAACATACAGAAAATTGCATGACTTATTTGTAGAAGAGTGAGTAGAGAAAGAGGTGTGAATGTATCACTTAATAGTGAGAGGAGAAAACAGTGTGAATGTAATAGCACTTCTGTTTCAAACATACAGAACATGGTATGACTAATTTTAAAAGTGGGGATAAAAGTGTTTTTTGGTGCAAAATCACGTCTTTTATGCAAAATTATTTATAGAAGGGTGAGTAGAGACAGAGATGTGAATGTGTTACCTAAAAGTGAGAGGAGAAAACTGTGTGAATGTAATAGCACTTCTGCTTCAAACATACAGAATATGGTATTACTTATTTTAAAGGTGGGGATAAAAGTGTTTTTTTGGTGCAAAATCGCGTTTTTTATGGAAAATTATTTATAGAAGACTGAGTAGAGAAAGAGATGTGAATGTGCCACCTAAACGTGAGTAGAGAAACCGCTGTAAAAGTAATATGCAACATCTCTATTTCAAACATACAGAAAATTGCACGACTTATTTGTAGAAGAGTGAGGAGAGAAAGAGATGTGAATGTGTTACCTAATAGTGAGAGGAGAAAACAGTGTGAAGGTAATAGCATTTCTATTTAAAACATACAGAACATGGTATGACTAATTTTAAAAATGGGGATAAAAGTGTTTTTGGTGCAAAATCACGTTTTTTTATGGAAAATTGTTTATAGAAGACTGAGTAGAGAAAGAGATGTGAATGTGATACCTAAAAGTAAGTACAGAAACCACTGTGAATGTAATATGCAGCATCTCTATTTCAAACATACAGAAAGTTGCATGACTTATTTGTAGAAGAATGAGTAGAGAAACATGTGAACGTATCACCTAATAGTGAGAGGAGAAAACAGTGTGAATGTAATAGCACTTCTGTTTCAATCATACAGAACAAAGTTTGACTTATTTTAAAAGTGGGGATAAAAGTGTTTTTCGGTGCAAAATCACCCTTTTTATGGAAAATTATTTACAGAAGAGTGAGTAGAGAAAGAGATGTGAATGTGTTACCTAAAAGTGAGAGGAGAAAACAGTGTGAATGTAATAGCACTTCTGTTTCAAACATACAGCACATGGTATGACTTATTTTAAAAGTGGGGATAAAATGTTTTTGGTGCAAAATCATGTTTTTTATGGAAAATTGTTTATAGAAGACTGAGTGGAGAAAGAGATGTGAATGTGTTACCCAAAAGTGAGTAGAGAAAACACTGAATGTAATATGCATGTATACAAAAATTTAACCAAATCTTTAGAGTTGTTTCTGAAATACCGGGAATATATATACAAGAATTGCACTGTAGAAGCGGGAATAAAAAAATGTTATTTTTTATGTAAAATCGCGTTTGTTCGGGAATTACAGCTATATAGATGAACTTAAAAGGCAAAACTCTATCTGATTACAAAATTTGATCGAAATCGTTAGAACCGTTTTCAAGAAAATGAAAACTTTCGAATAATTGTCCATGTAAAGGGTAGTTTAGGATGGGGCTATTTTCTTCAAAATCTTCGTGCCCCACCCTTGAAAGACATTAAACTGAACTGTCTACAAACTGACTCACCCGCACGCACGCACGCGCGCGCGCGCGCGCACACACACACACACACACACACACACACACACACACACACACACACACACACTTACCAGCACAGAAGGTAAACACAGATGAAGATATTCAGGGAAATTAAATTAAAAGCAGAATTGATAAAGGAATTTATTATATAAATTATCTTATCAGTTTTTTCAGGCCGTTTCAAGAGACGTATTTGCAATGGAATTTTCTATAGGGTTATTGTGAAGAGCGCAATAATTATATCTGCTATGTAGGTGGAAAAACGGCAGCCTGGGCAGTGTTCTGATTATTTCACCGTGAGGAGAATAAAGGTCGAGGATGTAAAACTGAGACAGATTTAGTTGATTCTTTGCACGTCAGTCGTAACTCCGTCAATAATGTAAGTTTATATGTTCCGGACGTGAGAACAGTGGAATATGCGAATGGCGTATTTTAATTAATGGCGTCCATCTGGAGCCCAAAAACTGAAACATGCATTGCATTAATAGCTGCCACTCTGAATGGTAATTTCCCAATTAAAAACAACCAAAGTACAGCGTGCTTGGTCAAGATTTAACGGTTATATGCCAGGCAGACGTCTACTACCACAATACCACGTTTATAATTTATTTCTGCGTGCGCTTACACGACTTTCTCTATTCTTGTAGACACTATTATTACAAACATTTACATAAAAAAAGAAAAGGTATAAATATCGCAAAAATAAAACAAAAACAAGACATATCTCGGAAACAGTTACTTCCACGACAAATTATTTGACATAAACACTATGCTTTAACGAAATATACGTTTTTGGTGGAGTAAGATTTACCTATTTTCACCAATTATCCACAATTCATTCAGAGCAAAGAGTCTCTCTGAAGCTATACCTAAAAAATCTGATGTGTTGCACACACATGACTTTCTCTATCCTTGTACTAACCATTCTTACAACCTCCTATATCTTCTTCGTGTTAGTTGAGACAAACATTTGTACAACTTATTGCTTATTTCCTTGTAGGTACAAGGGAAATATTAGCATACAGTAGGCTTTGAGCGATAGCCAAATGTTTGAGATTCTGTTGTCTTTGCACACTTAACATATTAAAAAATGAACAACGATGATCCATTTCACGAAAGTTTTAAGTTTTCCCTAACTCGCACACATAACAAGGAATATCTCCGAAATAGTTCACCGTACAAGAAAATTTATTGAGACATAAATTGTGTATTTTAACAATATCTACATTTCTTGTATAGTATGATTTGATCTATCTTTAACGGTTTACCAGTTATGCAAAAGTCGTCCAGAGTAAATACGACTACAGGGGCTAGAGCCAGAAAATTCAAGATAAACATTTCATTTGTCATAAAAATATCTGAAACATATGACATTTTAATAAAAATCGTTAAAGCCATTTTCAAGAAAATAAACATTTTCGAAAATGTTTCCATGTAAAGGGTAGTTTATGGTGGGGCTATTTTCTTCAAAATCTTCGTGTCACATCCCTGAAAGATATTAAACTTAAATGCCAACTTTGGCTTTTAACCGACTTTTCGTTTTTGAGCTATGCTGTCCACTGACTGACAGACTTACCAGTAGAGAAAGTAAAAATTCAAGATATTTCTTTTAGCATAAAAACATCAACATGCGGTGACTATCGCAGTCACGTGACGCAGCCGGTCGCGCACTTCAAGGAACCCATCCCTACTTGGCCGACAACAATGAGCGCGGTAGAACTGAACGTTTCCAAACTGTTCTAGAACTTTCTAGCTTATGTACGAGAGATTAGAGAAAAGGTAAATTTCGAGAAAATCCGAAGGCCAAAATTTATGAGAATTCTTCTCTCACTACGGTGATAAACCGACAAGAAAGCGTTATCAGTATATTGTAGGTTATTTTGGAAGTGTGCCTAATCGCAGTTTTCCACACCAGTGAGTTTTATGTAGGATGTTTGTATGTATATTTTTGCAGCGCCACCGCCTGTCAAGTTCAGGAGAAAATGAATTAAAGTGAGTAGGAAATGTACACAGAGTCATTAATCATTGTACTATCTCACGATCAAACTTCCCCAAGAGAAATGCTTATGAAATCCCCGGTCTCTCCGTTTCCAATGTCCCATTAATTAACAAAAGAGCATCTTCCCTGCCTGCATTGTTAGCTTTCTGTCAAGTGAACATTTCCAAAACGTCACGGCTTGAAGCAGGAGGCCGATTTGTAAATTACGGTTTACTAAATGCCCGTTTAATGAACGTAAAGAACATAGCTAGATCTCTCATTAACAAGCCCTCGCTCGCTCTAACGATCCATCATTCATTAGAAGCGACTTAGCTTATTGGCATTTGTTGTCTATTACTTTTATTGCGCACTCCTTGCCATGTGTGATATGTACTCACAAATATCGTCTAACATAAGTGACAGAGATATCGCAGCTATAACCCACGCAAGTTATAATATCGAAATTTCACCGCTCTGTGACTATGATTTAAAAAAAAAAATCTGATGTGTTACACTCACATGACTTTCTCTACTCTTGTACTAACCATTCTTCTTCGTGTTAGTTAAGATAAACATTTGTACAAATTAACTTATTGCTTATTTCCTAGTAGATACAAGGGGAATATTAGAATACACTAGGCTTTGTGCGATAGTTAAATCTTTTAAAGCTTTGAGATTCCGTTCTCTTTGCACGCTTAAAATATTAAAAAAATGAACAACGATGTTCCATTTCACCAAAGTTTTAAGTTCACCGAAACTCACACACATAAAGAATATCTCCGAAATAGTTCAGCCTACAAGAAAATCTATTTGCATATAAATTGTGTATTTTAGCAAGACCTATATTTTTGTACAGTAAGATTTTGTCTATCTCTTACGCTTTACAGGTTATTCAAAAGTCATCCAGAGTAAACAGGACTACATAGGCTATAGCCAGAAAATTCAAGATATAGATTTCATTTGTCATACAAAAACCTGAAACATATGAACTTTTAATCAAAATCGTTAGTCATTTTCAAGAAAATCAAAATTATCGAAAAATTTTCCAAGTAAAGGGTAGTTTAGGGTGGGGCTGTTTTCTTCAAAATCTTCATGTCATATCCTTGAAAGAAATTAAACTTAAATACTAACTTTGGTTTTAACCAAGTTTTCGTTTTTGAGTTATGTTGTCCACACACACACACACACACACACACACACACACACACACACACACACACACACACACACACACACACACACACACACACACACACACACACACACACACACACACACACACACACGTTTTTCTAAAAATCTTTTTCTTTTATTCAGAGGGCCTCAAACATTTCCAGTGAAATCTCGATCTCGAATTTTTTTGGTGGAATACAACACTTCCTCTACTTTCGAGTAGAGAAAGTAAAAAATCATAAAGAACTGTGTCTCGGTGCGTGTGTGTATGTATGCGTGTGGATACCTGTGCGTGCGCCTGTGTGTGCCTATAAGTATGTGAACAACATAACCCAAAATCGAAAATACCAAACTTAGTCTTGAAGTTCAGCATCATCCAAGGATGCGACAGGAAGGTTTTAAAAAAAAAATTCCAAAATTCTTTTTTTCTAAAAGATGGCTACAACGATTTTTATTTAAATACCAAACCTTCAAAACCTTTTTAAGACAAGTGAAATGTATTTCTTGAATTTTTTTGGGTATGTCCTCAGAATTCCTCTTCATTCTGAATGACTTTTGCACAACTGGTAAACTGTAAATATTATAATAATTAAACAGAAAATCTCCTAAGTTTGCAATATATACTTTAACGTAAGTTATTCTTTATCTTTTATCTTGGTCTTGCAAAAAAAGGCACTTCACAGAGTGACCGACGGAGAGTTATCGTTACGGGGGACGAAAGCTGGTGCATCACTTTGCGCCGGAAACAAAACGGCAGTCCATAGAGTGACGTCATCGTCGTTCACCACAAAAGAAGAAATTCAAGACAACCCCCTCTGCCGGTAAAGGCATGGTAACAGTCTTCTGTGATTGTGATGGCGTCACTCGCGAAGACTGAATAAACTCAAGAAACATTTCCGACTTGTTCGACCTGACAAGAATCCAGCAGAAATCTTACGATAATGCACGCCCAAAGACGTCTGGGAACCTGGGAACACATTGCCAAATTGGATCATTGTCTCATCCACCATACAGTCCAGAACTGGCACCCACGGACTTCCATCTGTTTGGGCCACATTCAGGTAGTAACAACATGGCTACGCCGACGGGACAAGAGCATGCTCTCCCACAACGTTGGCGTAAGGCCATAGAACATGCATTTCTATAGAATTTCTATAACTTACGTAAATGTTCTCATGCAGGAAATCCAAATTTTAAGAAATCAGGTTATGAGATAGTAAGTTAAGAAGTTTAAGCCGAGATGAGCAATCACGGCGCAAAGTAACAATTGCTCACTTTATTATCACCTTTGCACTATACATGCAAAATGATTACCAATTCATCCCGACGTTTATTGTAAAACTGTGGTGTGCATATTCATGGCAGTCAAACACGAGAGTAGAGTTGTATAAAATAATATTTGAATGTCAATAGACACATTGGATATTTGTAGAATATTCCCAACGTCATATATTTGTTGCTTGCATATTCTAGGTTGTAAATCCAGCAGTGCTGCAGGATACATAAATAAAGCAAACTAGAATCGTCTACTGTACAGCGTTACCAATAGAGATGGCAGCATACGTTCTAAAGGTCGTGGTCTGCTTTGTTGATCCAGGCAGGACCTTCTAGATTAACGGACCTGACACTGCCATCTAAGTTGTACAAAAATGGCGTCGGCTGGTGGGATTTATTTCTGAGGTGTTTCCACACGCTGTTTTTCGTATTATTTTCTATGTCTTCGAGTTATTGTTTCTTATAATAATTCCTATGTAAGTTTGTCTTCATATTAGCAAAGCGAGTGTTTCAAAAGTTTTATTTGGGCAGTATAGGAACAGGAATAAATGTAATAACGTTTTGACTGTGGCGTGTGCTATCCACGTGTTCATGTTTATTGTGTTCCATCTAGGACTATGGCTACATTAGCCGTATAGTGTGGTTAATTTATCTGTTTGCAAGTACAATTTGTGTCACGATTACAGTGGTGAGAGGTTGTTGAAGAAAAACTGTTCCAGTAGTGTATATTAATGTTGCCATACTACAACCTAACCTCAAACACGACAATGCACCGTAACTGTTGCATTCCCGGATGCAAATTAAAAATCAGAAACTTTCAGTTAAAACAAAAGGTAAATTACAACATAAAGCTTCTAAATTCAGTATTTAATTACAATAAATTGCAGCGTTATGTGTATTAGTTGCCGGTGTGTATATAACATGGTGAATAGTGTGAATAGTGAAAGACAATAATTTCGAGTGAATTCAATTAGTGGCATCTGCAACACCAACAGTTTGTTTCATGTAAGTAGTATGCTGCTCATATTTGTACATTATCTTTTGTCTTTGTAATTTAAATGTGTAGCTGTAGTTTAGAAGAAATGTGTTATGTTGCTGCATGTAAAACTGTAGACTATAGCAAAGTTTGGTAAATATTTACAAAATCGTCCGCTCGAGAAAACGAATGAAACATAGTGCAATGGATGCAGTTTTTATTGCTGATTACGATCTTGTAAGTTTTATTGTGCGCTCAAGCTTCGTGTTTTATTTATGAGAAAATTTCGTACGGTCGATGAAGTGGTTTTATTTCGCTTATGCGGCGGATATTTAGCTAATAAATGTGCATAAACGAGTGTAATATATGCTACAATGATTGATTAATGCATTTAAGTTGAAATGACTGCATAAACACTACCCAAATTGTAAATATTTCGATAACACAGGACCCTGTCACCCCACTCATATGCAAAACTAACCTAACCTAAGCTAACACAATGTTGCTTTACAATACTGATTTAAGATTACGTATTTCATGTATTTCATTTACAGTGCTGTTTTACGGTTATTATTTTTAATATTTCATCTGCTTTTGTGGATTCCCCCTGTAAAATAAAGTGTCCTGAAGTGCTGAGTAATATGTTGTTGCAAACTGAGTAATCAAGTTCTCAGTAATAGTGAAAGCAAAATTTCACCCTAAAGGTTTTGAATTCAGTAGGTAGCTTTAGGTCATTCTAAATGGCAGCATTTGTATATCAGCCATCCAGTATAGTATGTTTTGTGTAGGTATATAACATTCTGCACATTGTACAAATGTGAAAAACAGTGTAAACAATGATTAATAATTCTGAGTCAACTCACTGTCAACACTTCTGTTTTATTTAAGTAACATGCTGCTTGCAGTTTTGTCTATCTTCTTTGTAATTTGAGTGTGTAATGCAGTTACATAATGGCATGTAAACCTGTAGATTGCATGAATGATATTTGAGGTTATATATTTCATTGCCCATGGTTTATCGTTTAATATTAAATGTCATTCTTTTTTGTTTACTTGAGGTTATGTTTAAGACAGTGTTTTTGTGTTTAACACAGCCCATATTCACAAAATAGGCGTGTTATTACACCACATTTTTATTTTACTGCGTTGAAATCGTAGCCTGTAGACGAGTTGTTTACAAGTAGTTCCCACCACATAGGCCACCATCTTGAATTACAGTGTCAGGTCCGGTATTTAGGAGGTCCTGATCCAGGCATTTTCTTTCACGGTATTCCGCAGAGATGGCAGCACACACACTAAAGGTCGTGGTTGACTTTGCTGATCCAGGCATTTTCTTTCACGGTATTCCGCAGAGATGGCAGCACACACACTAAAGGTCGTGGTTGACTTTGCTGATCCAGGCATTTTCTTTCACGGTATTCCGCAGAGATGGCAGCACACGTTCTAAAGGTCGTGGTCGGCTTTGCTGATCCAGGTATTTTCTTTCACGGTATTCCGCAGAGATGGCAGCACACGTTCTAAAGGTCGTGGTCGGCTTTGCTGATCCATTCTTCTTTGTGTTAGTCGAGATAAACATTTGTACAAATTATCTTATTGCTTATTTCCTGGTAGGTACAAGGGGAATGTTGGAAAACAGTAGACTTCGTGTCGCGTCCTTGAAAGACTAAACTTAAATACCAACTTTGGTTTTTAACCGACTTTTCGTTTTTGAGCTATGATAAACTGTAGCGTGTAAAGTGCAGACGCCAAACGCTGAGACACCCGGTATAGCCCACGTCAGTAATGGTTGCACTGTAAAGAGATAAAGCTTATGAATGACATTAGACAACCTACGCGCGACCTCCGCCCATATAGAGCACAAGGTGGGCGTGTTATTCCTCCGAGGATTTTACCTTAGCATTCTCATCACTTTTACTTGCTTTTGTTCAAAAGCTCTTACGAAAACATATTCCTCTATAGTTTTTGTTAAGGGACTCTGGGACTGAGTTTCATACCTTTTACTTTCTCTACTATATATAGCAAGTAGAGGAAGTATTTATGTCGAGATTTCATCAGCAGTGTATGCATTTAGACTCCCTGAATTAAAAAAAAACAGCATTTTTAGAAAATGTGTGTGTGTCTGTCGGTCTGTGGGCATCATAACTGTTTAAAAGTTTACTGTATTTGAAGGATGCGACACGAAGATTTTGAAGAAAATAGCCCCACCCTAAACTGCCCTTTACAAGGAAACTTTTTCGGAAATTTTGATTTTCTTGAAAATGGCTCTAACGAGTTTTATTAAAATGGCATATATTTGAGATATTTTGATGACAAATGAAATGTATATGTTGAATTTTCTGGCTATAGCCCCTGTAGTCATATTTACTCTGGACGACTTTTGCATAACTGCTAAACCGTTAGAGATAGACCAAATCATACTATACAAAAAATGTAGATCTTGCTAAAATACACAATTTATGTCTCAATAAATTCTCTTGTAGAGTGAACCATTTCGGAGATATTCTTTGTTGTGTGTGTGAGTTTCGGAAAACTTAGAACTTTCGTGAAATGGATCATCGTTGTTCATTTGTTTATATATTAAGTGTGAAAGACAACATAATCTCAAAGCTTTAAAACATTTGACTATTGCTCAAAGTCTACTGTTTTCCCATATTCTCCTTGTACCTACAAGGAAATAAGCAATAAGATAATTTGTACAAATGTTTATCTCAACTAACACGAAGAAGATATAGGAATAAGAGTTTGTAAGAATTATTAGTACAAGAGTAGAGAAAGTCATGTGAGTGCAACACATCAGATTTTTATCCTTCTGCCGTGCAAAGAGGAAGCATATTTAAGAGTGACCACTCTTAAAAATTGAACTATCACTTAAAGCCAGCTGTATTCGGATATTCCCCTTGCACCTGCAAGGAAACTGGAAAATTTAGAAGTCAAAATATATTATTTCTGTTTAAAATTCGTAGAAAAGGTTTCTTAAGATGTGCAGAGTTCTTTTGATGCAAGAGAAAAGCACATTGTTTTGTGGTAGGGGAAAAGTCCTAAGCCATAGGAAGCAGAATCGACAAAACACACTTTGAACATTTGCTACACGCCAAAGCCTGTCTTATCTTATCGATCCAGGCAAGCGAAGGAACATCGAAAAACAAATGAAGACAGCAATTCAATTAAGCAGTGAATAGGTGAAGGCAGAAGAAGGCAGAAGGAGAGTTTGGGGACTGGACTGGCCGCAAACAATTGAATGTCTTTATTGTGTCAGAGAGATTGGCTAATTGTGATGGGGTTAGTTCGTTAACAGGGTTTGTGCCGTTCCACAGATGCACCTGGAATAATGCAAATTTACACACTCGGTAAACCGAGCAATATCTCATCATGGGTTTGACCACTGTCCACTTCGACCCACGGGTTTTTCGTGGTTTTCCGGGTCGATGAGAATTCTGGGACGGTTCTGCCTATACCACAAGTTTGCGTTTGTCATTTTCCTTACTGTCTGCCCACCACAAGAAGGAAACCTAGGGGAATATGTTATTTAAACATACCTATCATGTTTAGTGATTTACGTATCAGTGTTGCCAACTAATGTTATTATGATCACCTCTTCATAGCAATACTGCTATCCACCAATCAAAGGTGTACCAGCTCATAACGATACTGATATCCACCAATCAAAGTGTACGTGTTCCTAATGACACTGCTAACCACCAATAAAAATATCCTCATGTACAGATACGGGAAAAATGATTAATCGCATTAGCAGAATATTTGTAGACTAAATCCCACGTCGTATTGCAGCGCGGTTTACACAAGTTGACATTTCCAACGTGCAACCTGAGTTTACTGATGGTCTCTGTACTATGTTATCGTCTATGAACACATAAATAGACTGTGTCTTGAATCACCACTCACATTTGTATTCTCCCTGTGTGCATACAAGGCCAAGCGTATCTTTATATTTAAAACAAGTTCAACATATAAAGAAGCTGACATTCTAAAATTATTTTAAAAATCTGATGTGCTGCACTCACATAACTCTCTCTACTCTTGTACTAACCATTCTTACAAACTCTTATTCCTATATCTTCTTCGTGTTAGCTGAGATAAACATATGTACAAATTATCTTATTGCTTATTTCCTTGTAGGTACAAGGGGGATATGGGAATCATATTGGCGACAGCCAAGCTCTTAAGGTTTAAACGGACTACATGAGCTATAGCCAGAAAATTGAAAATATTCATTTAGTTTGCCCTAAAAATATCTCAAACATATGGCATTTTAATGTAAATCGTTAGAGCCATTTTCGAAAAGATCAAAGTTTTCGAAAATTTTCCATGTAAAGAATTGTTTAGGGTGGAACAATTTTCTTCAAAACCTTCATATTCTAAATTGACGTTTAACTTAAATACCAACTGTGATTTTTAAATCACATAGTGTCATGAAATTTTAACCAGTTATGTTGAAAATTATAAGTATTGTCACCGCGCCCGCCGCATCTAATTGCCGACAACAGCAGTGTCACCCATCGCATTATTGTCGGCACTACCGCAAAGGAGCCGAAGGAAAGAGACAGAGAATGGCCGCATTGTTGGGGCGCTTGCCGAAACAGAGAAAAGGATAGGCACTTCGAGAATCTTCTCTGCTTTGTATCTCGCCGCAATAACTGAACGTTCCTGAAGCTTCCAGAATAGTGCCTGGGAGATATAAATAGCGGTAAAGTCCAGACAGTCAGACGTATGTGAAGCGTTGAGTAGTGCCGACGGAGAACAGTCAGTCAGTCAGTATGTGAAGGTTGAGTAGTCGTGTCGACGGAGACGGACAGACGATGTGAAGAGTTGTGCCGACGGAGAAGAGTTAGTTCTTTGTGTTACGAGTTCGGAGCCGTGCTGTTGGAGAATCGGAAAAGACTTTCTTGCTGTTGCAACGAGTGTACAAGTTACTGTTTACGGAAATAAAAGTGTGTCTTTATCTCGACTACATCTGTCTACTTTACTTCACAACAACCAACAAAAGTCACAGTATTTTTAAAATCAGGAAGTTCACTATAGTAGCTGAACTGTATATCTGTAGTTAATTTGGTTGCTGTCGTATGATTTGATTATTTCTTGATCTTTCACTTGGAAACATTGAGTGTTGTATTTTTTTTATTAATAAAAAAGCGCCCTCCCAGTGGGGAAAGTTTGTGAAACAGTCTCAAAATTGCTTTAGGCTGGTGCTGCCACGCTCGGGTAACTTCTGTACTTGTATAAATAAAACCGGGAGGGAGGTTTTTTTTTGTCGTTGCTGCAGTAAAATAGTGTGTATACCTGAGAACTTCCTGAGGGACAGAGGTCGGGGTTGGGGGGGGGGGGGGCGAGGGGGGTGCAGACCAGTGCCAAGTCCCTGAGGGAGCATGACTAAGTTTCTCTGGCCGCGAATACGAATGTAAATCTCCCACAATGTTGTCCCCGTTTTGAAAACGGTCCAGTCTGGCGACATTTAGCCCGTGCAGTTAGTTACCACATCGATCGATCCAAGGTCCCTTTAGTTCCCCCTCCACCAACACTAATATTGCATTAACAAACCTCTTATGGCCAAGTAGATAGGTTAATGCAGTTCTATACTTATTGAGGCATAAAAAGTTCTAGCTTTTCTACTAGATGGCAGTGTGAGTTAATTTTTCTGTATAATATATAAAATATATATAAATATGATATATTACAAATATAATATAAATATATTAAATATTTTATAGTACATAAATGTATGTATAAAACATTAGTATATATCTAACATCCCCTGTAATTTCCTTGTATAGTAAACATCTACTCTTAGAAATACAGAGAGTAATTGAAAGCAATGAGCGAGTTAGCTAGGACGAGTCTGTTCTAAACTCGGTGGGTAGGATTGAACATTACGACTGATATACATAGTCAGGGTTGCCAACCCGTACGATAATTTGAATGTATGATAGTTCGATACCAGCGAAGAATCATTTTCACTGGTTTGTCACACCAGCGAAATGAAATTAATTACCAATATTAGGTAGCACTTCTGTCCTCATGGTCTGTGTGCACCCTTCTAACGTTATCAGTGATTTCATTGCCCCACAAAAACACTTCTTGTAAAAGAGTTTTTTTCTTTTTTTCTAAACTAGCTTTAATAAAAACCAAAATTAGAAACATATCGCCGCTAGATACGGTAAATGGACTTATTCTGTCGCCTCAGCTTATGAAAGAATGTGGTGGATCCGAAAATCTGCAAGTTACCGAGAAGATGTTCAAGATGTAATTTCAAGGAAGGAATACACAATAACCAGATACTCTTTTGTTTGTTGCAGTGAGCACTGTGGGAGTAGATGCCGTCCTAGGTCGAAGTGTCACGCTGCCATGTGACATTGAGCCTACCACTAGAGAAGATCGTGTGTATATGGTACTCTGGTTCCGGGATAGCGCCGGAAAACCGCTATACAGGTAAGACAATCTCTCCCTTGTTACCGTTCAGTGATAGCAGTTTCCTCGCTCTCCGTGTGCCGCCTAATCAGCTGACGAGCATCATATCTTGTCCTGTTTGTAAACGTAATATTTAACATTATTCAAATATTTCGTTTTTACGTGAACCACATTATACCGCAAAAAGCCAACAATGAAAAGTAACTGTGGTTGACAATAACTATTAACGGCGTGTCTGATGTGTTGCACTCACATGACTTTCTCTACTCTTGCACTAACCATTCTTACAAACTCTTATTCCTATATCTTCCAGTTAGTTGAGATAAACATTTGCAAAAATTATTTGTTTGCCTTCTTGTAGGTACAAGGGGAATATGGGAATACAGTAGGGATTGCCAAAATATTTTAAAGCTTTCAAATTCCGTTCTCTTTGCACGGTTAACATATAAAAAATGAATAAGAATGTTCCATTTGATACAAGCATAAGTTCTCGAAAACTTCCACAAATAACCAGGAATATCTCCGAAACGGTTCACTCCACAAAGGAAAAAAAAAAAAAAAAAACCTCGTGTGGACAAATTTTATACTAGCCAGATCTACATTTTTTACTTTCTCTACTGGTAAGTAGGGGAAGTATTGTATTCCACCCAAAAATTCGATGTCGAGATTTCACCCGAAATATATGTTTTGAGACCCCCTGAATCCAAAAAAAGAGCATTTTTTTTTGAAAACGGTCGGTGTGTATGTGTGTGTGTGTCTTTCAAGGACGCGACACAAAGATTTTGAAGAAATTAGCCCCACCCTAAACTACCCTTTACATGGAACATTTTTCGAAAATTTTAATTTTCGTGAAAATGGCACTAACGATTTTGATCAATATGTCATATGTTTGAGATATTTTTATGACAAATGAAATGTATATCTTGAATTTTCTGGCTATAGCCCCTGTAGTCGTATTTACTCTGGACGACTTTTGCATAACTGGTAAACCGTTAGAGATAGACCAAATCATACTATACAAAAAATGTAGATCTTGCTAAAATACACAATTTATGTCTCAATAAATTTTCTTGTAGGGTTAACCATTTCGGAGATATTCCTTGTTATGTGTGTGAGTTTCGGAAAACTTTGAACTTTCGTGAAATGGATCATCGTTGTTCATTCTTTTATATGTTGTGTGCAAAGGCAACAGAATCCCAAAGCTTTAAAAGATTTGACTATCGCTCAAAGCCTACTGTCTTCTAATATTCCCCTTGTACCTACAAGGAAATAAACAATAAGATAATTTGTACAAATGTTTATCTCAACTAACACGAAGAAGATATAGGAATAAGAGTTTGTAAGAATGGTTAGTACAAGAGTAGAGAAAGTCATGTGAGTGCAACACAAAATTGTTTTTTTAATTGGGTTAAATTGTTAAAGCACTGGCAACACCGGGTGTTTCAGAAAGTAAGTAATGTACTAATTGGCTAATAGGATTGTCCGAAGATATACTTGCCATGGATATTTAAATGCTTGGAGTGCGTTTAACGTTTTCTGGGTTATCTGGTAAACGAGCTATAACTGAACACTGTATCATCGCAACCGATCAACATTTGTGACGTCACAGGGGAGGAAAAGGTCACCCTTTGATAAATAAATGACCTCTTGCACAGAGAGCATAATAATTACAGTTGATCATTAGCAGAATGGAAGTAAATTGGTAAAATGGGATTAAACATATATTCCATAATGGTCTCTCTATAAAAAATCAGTCGGCTTCTACCTTGTTAAAAACAACACAGAGTAAGCTGGTTTAAACATTACAAGCAGCATAATGAAATGTGTTACATTCACATTATTATTTATACTCACTCTTCTTACAAAACGTTATTTCTTTCATTACTACGTGCTACTGTATTACAAAAATTCGATATCGAGATTTTACCGAAAATACATGTTTTTACACTCCCTAAATCCATACAAACCTCATGCGTTACAATCATATGGCTTTCTCTACCCTTAAACATTTGTACAAATTATCTTATTGCCTATTTCCTTGTAGGTACAAGGGGAATATTAGATTATGAGCGATAGTCAAATGTTTTAAAGCTTTGGGATTCCGTTCTCTTTGCACTGGTGACATAAAAAAATGTATAACGATGTTCCATTTGACTAAAGTTTATTTTCCAAATCTTGTACAAATAACACGGAATACTTCCGAAATGGTTCACTCTACAAAAAAATATTTGTATATAAATTGTGTATCTTAGCAAGATCTAATATTTTATGCAGTAAGATTTTGTCCATCTCTTACTGTTTATCAGTTATTCAAAAGTTATCCAGAGTAAGTACGACTACAGGGGCTATAGCCAGAAGACTCAAAATATACATTTCATTTGTCATTTCTTAAACGTATGGCATTTTAATCAAAATACGTTTAGAGCTATTTTCAAGAAAATCAAAGATTTCGAAAAAATTTAGCATGTAAAGGGTAGTTTAGGTTGGAGGAATATTCTTCAAAATCTTCGTGTCGCATCCTTGGAAGACAAACTTAGATACCAACTTTGGTTTTTACCCGACTTTTTTGTTTTTAAATTATGCTGCCCACAGACTGACACACGGACACCCCCCCCCCCTCTCTCTGTCTGTCTCACACACATCTTTTCCTAAAAATGTCTTTTTTTTCAAGGTTCAGGGGTCTGAAAACATTTACAATGAAACTTCGACATCGAATTTTTGGGTGGAATACAATATCCCCTAATAAATTTTGAATAACCTTAGGCACTAAAATTTCCCACGGAATATTTTACAATGTTCTGGACCTTTTAAAAAAGTAAAGGAAGGGCAAGATCCGGGAGATTCTGGTGATTTATCAATATCAGTTTTGATGTCGGGGTGAAAGCGCTACCGCGTCTACTTATTCCTACTCATAGGTTGAACTGCCCGGCAGCAAACTCCCGATCATGCAAATATGAGGAGGAATAAAGCATAAAAGGAAAATGATGGAAAGGAATTCGTGGTGCTAAGGAAAAACAGGGAAAACAACGAAAAACCAAGGCCAGAGTGGATAGCAGAAGGGAACTGAACCCAAGCCTTCTAAATGAGACACTCACACGTCACCGCGGAGCGGGGATAAGTGCTAAGAAATATCTAACTAGTTTGATATTAATTCCAGCGTGATTCAGAAAGAAACAGAAGTTCATAGAGAAAGTAACGGAGACAAAATATGAAGAAAGAAAATAAGAAAAAGTTGAGATCGAGAGAAAGCTCTGGGAAAGGAAAAGATGGCCAAGAAAGAATAACATTGCTGCTGGAGGAAGAAGAAAAGAGATTTAATGAAAAAGATTTACTGACAAAGGACCAAAAGAACCCCAAGTTGCGGCGATAGAATGAAAACGGGGGGAATTTTCTAATAGTGTAAATCCCAGCGAGGGAACGTATTGTTGCAAGTTATTGTGCTTTTGTTGGCAGCAGTGCCATATGTGGGTGTAAAGCAAAGTAATATTATAATATTATATAAACATATGTAGGAAAAAGAAAATGTTGCCAGGAAATGTGAGGGCCTATTTCGAGGATATTTGTATGCGCGTGGCGTTTTGCTTCTCTCCCTTTAAAGGCACACAAAAATAAATTCACCTTGCGTAAACTTCCTTCCCCACATGCATTTTAAAAACAAAACAAGGTGCTCTGGAGGTTTATAACGCCACCAAGTAACCATCATGCAGCGTATACGACGACGCCCGTTTCAAATCCCTGTTGGCAAATGTTTAATCGTATCGCTTTTGATAGCTTTTGATCTATTGATTCGCCAAGAACGTTTTCAATCACAAAGGATCACTGGGGCAACTTGCCAGATGTTACCTTTCTATAAACATCGTAATATAGGAAGATACTTTCACCACGTAACTTGAAAATCTGATGTGTTGCACTCACATGACTTTCTCTGCTCTTCTACTAACCATTGCTACAAACTCTTATTCCTATATCTTCTTCGTGTTAGTTGAGATAATACATTTGTATAAATTATCTTCTTTCTCATCATCTTATAGGTACAAGGTCAATATGGGAATACCTAAGATTTAGCATATCATTAACTCTTAAAGTTTCCTAATTCCGTTCTCTTTCCACGGTTAACATATGCAAAACTAAATAACTTCTCCATTTGACAGAAGTATAAGTTCTCCAAAACCCGCACAAATAACAAGGAATACCTCCGAACTGGTTCACTCTACAAGAAAAAATTTGATGTGTTGCACTCACATGACTTTCTCTACTCTCCTACTAACCAATTCTTATTCCTATGTCTCGTATTAGTTGACGTAAGTATTTGTACAGATTACCTTATTGCTTATTTTCTTGTAGGTACAAGGGGAATATTAGAATATAATAGGCTTTGTGCGATAGTCAAATCTCTGCACAATTTAACATATAAAAAAATGAACAACAATGATCCATTTCGTTAAAGTTTTAAGTTCTCCGAAACTCACACACATAACAAAGAATATCTCCGAAATGGTTCACCCTACAAGAAAATTTATTGAGATATAAATTGTGTATTTTATCCAGGTCTACATTTTTTGTAGAGTATGATTTGGTCTATCTCTAACGGTTTACCAGTTATGCAAAAGTCGTCCAGAGTAAAAACGATTACAGGGGCTATAGCCAGAAAATTCAAGATATACATTTCATTTTTCATAAAAATATCTCAAACATATGACATTTTAATTAAAATCCTTAAAGCCATTTTCAATAAAATCAAAATTTTCGAAAAACTTTCCATGCAAAGGGTAGTTTAGGGTGAGGATATTTTCTTAAAAATCTTCGTGTCACATCCTTGAAAGGCATTAAACTTAAATACCAACTTTTGTTTTTAACCGACTTTTCGTTTTTGAGTTATGCTGTCCATAGACTGACAGACACAGACACACACACACACCAACCTTTCTCTAAAAATACTGTTTTTCTAATTCAGGGGGCCTCAAAACATATATTTCCGGTGAAATGTCGACATCGAATTTTTGGGTGGAATACAATACTTCCCCCTACTTACCAGTAGAGAAAGTAAAAATGAACAACGATGATCCTTTTCACGAAAGTTCTAACTTTTCCGAAAGTCACACATAATAAGGAATATCTCCGAAATGGTTGACCCTACAATAAAATTTATTGAGACATAAATTGTGTATTTTAGCAAGGTCTACATTTTTTGTACAGTAAGATTTTATCTATCTCTATCGGTTTACCAGTTATGCAAAAGTCGTCCAGAGTAAATACGACTACAGGGGCTATAGCCAGAAAATTCAGGATATGCATTTCATTTGTCATAAAAATATCTCAACCATGTGACATTTTAATCAAAATCGTTAGAGCCATTTTCAAGAAAATCAAAATTATCGAAAAACTTTCCATGTAAAAGGTAGTTTAGGGTGGGGCTATTTGCTTCAAAATCTTCGTGTCGCATCCTTGAAAGACATTAAACTTAAATACCAACTGTGGTTTTTAACCGACTTTTCGTTTTTGAGCTATGCTGTCCACAGACTGACACACAGACACACACACGGACCTTTTTCTAAAAATGTTTTTTTTTTGGATTCAGGGGGCCTCAAAACATACATTTCCGATTTGATCTGGCATCAAATTTTTGGGTGGAATACAATACTTCCTTTGTCTATACGTAGTAGAGTTCTGAAATTCAAATGTTCAGCTATACATATGTTTAAACCTATGAGTGACTTCTGAACAAGCCTAAATGCACAAGGAGAGGCGTATCGTGAAGATATAAAGGTGTTGTGATTCTTGTGCTTTATCCGAATTTAGCAAGAAGAGCCAATTTCAAGTTTGTGGAAACCGTGGGACTGTGTGATGAGAAGATGAGATATTAGGTCGTCCTTCTCGAGGGTTGATTTATCGTTTGGGCGTGGACGTAACGGGCAACCTTCACGGCAGCGGAATTGGGTCACACCTGATGTGCAATACACTGACAAGTATATTTTATACTGCTGACATTCCTTGCCAGGTGCTGCCATCTCTCACGAATTTATGGAACACGTTTTTGTAAGGAAATGAAATAAACAGTGAAGTCATGAGAAAACAGAAATCATAACGCCATGTCCAAATTCCATAAGGAGTCAGTGAATATAGGCAACATTTAGACTTAGGTTGTACTTGTCCAATAGTCTTGTGTTTCTTTGTTACTAGGTGAAATACCCAAATTTGTCCGTGGTTTGATGATTTATCACTACAACATTTAGACTTAGGTTGTACTTGTCCAATAGTCTTGTGTTAGTTGATAAAATGATTTAAAAAATTTGTAGCACGCAGCCGAATACCTCAGAAACGGCCGCTGCTACAAAACATTTATTAAATTAAATTGCAAGAATGAACAGTGTGACTTTTACCTTCTCTACGTAGTAAGTAGAAAAACTGTTATGTTTTCTAGTAGATAAACTAGAAGCACAGATGAAGGTCGCTGGAAGGAATTACAATTTTCCCACCGCCCTGTATTCTTTAGGCTGTGGCGTGACTGGCCAGAATAATTTAATTTTCTAGTCGAGGTGTTAACCGCTCGCTCTAAGTGCAAGACAAACTTTTAACCTTAGCATTCCTCTGTCCCTCGGAATGTTTTTATCCCTTAACACTGCTAAAAGCATTGACAAAAGAGTAACTTTGTTACGCTCAACGTTTTATTCGACAAACGAAAGGACCAACTTTGTATGTGGGATAGAAATGCCAGCAGCCGTGAATACCCCATCAAAGCACCTCAAAACTTACCATTAAATCTCATATGAATTAATATTATACCGAGAGAAAAGCTGCAGTGTGTAAGTGTTGTTGTGTGTGTGGGGGGGGGGGGGGTGTCTGTTTCGGTCAGTGGACACCACAAATAAATCTATGAAAAACCAGAGTTGGTATTTAATTTTAATGTCTTTCAAAGATTCGACACGAAGATTTTGAAATAAAAAATGGTTGGCTGCAACGATTTTGATTAAAATCCATATGTTTAAGACATTTTTCTGACCAATGAAATGTATATTTTGAATTTTCTGCCTGTAGCCTATGTAGTCCTGTTTACTCTGGATGACTTTTGCATAAGAGGTGAACCATAAGAGATAAACAAAATCTTACTGTACCAAAATGTAGGTCTTCCTAAAACACAAAATTTATGTCCATATAATTTTTCTGTTTGCAGCATGAGCCTTTTCTGATATATTCTTTGTTATTTATGTCACCTTTACTCTACTTAAACTTTCGTCAAATGGAGTATTATTGTTCATTCTGTTACTGGTGCAAAGACAACGGAATATTAAAGCTTTAAGAGATTTGACTATCAATCAGTCTACTTAATTCCCATATTCCCCTTGTACCTACAAGGAAATAAACAACAAGATAATTTGTACAAATGTTTATCTCAAATAACACTAACATATAGGCATACAAGTGTGTAATAACGGTTAGTAAAAGAGCAGAGAAAGTCATGTGAGTGCGTGACTTTGTGGACACACGTTACCGCTTGAGCCAACTTGTTCCGTTAATACACATATCGATGACTTGGTAAACATGGCAGAAATAGGCCGCAGTGCATCTGTCGGGGAAAGAGTCCATTCTGGAAATGTTTTAGCCTGGCCATTAAACCCATTTAAATCAACAAGTAGCCCACAACAAGGCTAAAGAACTTGGCAGCTTTTCAAAACATGTACTGGAGCTATGAATAAAAACCTCTCGCACATAATAGCTTTTCTGGGTAACCATTTGTAAAAAATTGGGTTGAAATTTCATTACAAGGGATCGGTTTGCAAGTCGTCGTATCTTGGCAGTGAACAGAAGAAAGTCCTTAGAGGTAGAGGCGAGGCGAGGCGAGCGAGTGACTCCCTTCTGCATGAACAAGCTCTTTCAGGCCCTTTCTTTCCTTCCTCCCTTCCTCCTTTCATTTTAAGCCGCTTTCTTTTCGCGAAGGGCGTAAGAAAAGAAACGTCGATAAGAACATTATCTGTACTCTGTTCTTTGTTAAGTCCCTGACTTCACTCCCGATTCCTATTCCAGTATCCCTCCCGCCGCCCGCCCGCTCCATTCCTTTTCCTATCCAAATGAGGTTGTTTTGGTCCTAGGGGATGAAGCGGACAGGGCATTTACCCCTTTCCCTACCTTCGAGATGCTTTAATAGCATTACCTGTCCAAACTCGGCACATTTTCTCTAGTACAAGGCTTAGGTATTAAATTCACCACCACTGGCCACGAGAAATGTGACAAAACCTGAGCCATTTTCACTGTGAACCTCCAGTATTTTTGTGTAAGCCCTCTCAAATAATCATGTTAAACTCTAGGCAGCGTATTCTGACTTCTTTTGTTCACCTGTGATACAACAAAGGGGCAACAAGTGATTTTGATCGACATTATAATTATCGTTGTTCATTTTTGGTTACGCGTGCAAAGAGAACAGAATCTGAAAGCTTTAAAAGATTTGACTATCGCACAAAGCCTGTATTCCCATATTCCCCTTGTACCTTCAAGGAAATAAGCAATGAGATAATTTATACAAATATTTATCTCAACTAACACGAAGAAGATATAGGAACAAGAGTTTGTAAGAATGCTTAGTACAAGAGTAGAGAAAGTCATGTGAGTGTAACACATATTTTTATGCAGAAAGTTTGTGTGCCATCAATTTTACTATGCAGTGTATTACATTCACATGATTTCCTCTTCTTGGTTTCATTTTACTAAACACATTCACATGTCCTTCTCTACTCTCTCTACACAAAAACAATTCAGGCAATTTCCTGTCTGTTTGAAATAGAAATGTAATATATTAGATACACACTGTTTTCTATACTCACTCTTCTTTTATGACACAATAACACTTCCTTCTATAAGCACTCCATACTGTTTCTATATGGATGAAATAGAAACACAACGTATTACATTCACACGGCTTTCCTTACACGCTTTTCTTCCTGTAGCTCTCGTGTTTAACTGTGTTTGACTTTTAACAGATTTTTGGTTTTTGACTTATATTGTTCAGAGGCGGAAAGACACACATACACACACGCTGACGCAAGCACACACACACTGACGCAAGTACACACACACTGACGCAAGCACACACACACTGACGCAAGCACACACACACTGACGCAAGCACACACACACTGACGCAAGCACACACACACTGACGCAAGCACACACACACTGACGCAAGTACACACACACTGACGCAAGCACACACACTGACGCAAGCACACACACACTGACGCAAGCACACACACACTGACGCAAGCACACACACTGACGCAAGCACACACACTGACGCAAGCACACACACACTGACGCAAGCACACACACTGACGCAAGCACTCACACACTGACGCAAGCACACACACACTGACGCAAGCACACACACACTGACGCAAGTACCCACACTGACGCAAGCACACTCACTGACGCAGGCACACATACTGACGCAAGCACACACACTGACGCAAGCACACTCACTGACGCAGGCACACACGCTGACGCAAGCACACACACTGACGCAAGCACACTCACTGACGCAGGCACACACACTGACGCAAGCACACACACACTGACGCAAGTACACACTCACTGACGCAAGCACACTCACTGACGCAGGCACACACACTGACGCAAGCACACACACTGACGCAAGCACACTCACTGACGCAAGCACACTCACTGACGCAGGCACACACACTGACGCAGGCACACTCACTGACGCAAGCACACATACTGACGCAAGCACACACACTGACGCAAGCACACTCACTGACGCAGGCACACACACTGACGCAAGCACACACACTGACGCAAGCACACTCACTGACGCAAGCACACATACTGACGCTAGCACACACACTGACGCAAGCACACATACTGACGCAAGCACACACACTGACGCAAGCACACTCACTGACGCAAGCACACATACTGACGCAAGCACACACACTGACGCAAGCACACACACACTGACGCAAGCACACACACTGAAGCAAGCACACACACTGACGCAAGCACACACACTGACGCAAGCACACACACTGACGCAAGCACACACACTGACGCAAGCACACATACTGACGCAAGCACACTCACTGACGCAAGCACACATACTGACGCAAGCACACATACTGACGCAAGCACACTCACTGACGCAAGCACACTCACTGACGCAAGCACACACACACTGACGCAAGCACACACACTGACGCAAGCACACACACTGACGCAAGCACACACACTGACGCAAGCACACTCACTGACGCAAGCACACACACTGACGTAAGCGAACACTGACGCAGGCACTCACACTGACGCAGGCACACTCACTGACGCAAGCACACACACTGACCCAACCACACACACTGACGTAAGCGAACACTGACGCAGGCACTCACACTGACGCAAGCACACACACACTGACGCAAGCACACACACACTGACACAAGCACACTCACTGACGCAAGCACAAACACACTGACGCAAGCACACACACACTGACGCAAGCACACACACTGACGCAAGCACACTCACTGACGCAAGCACACACACTGACGCAAGCGCACACACTGACGCAAGCACACACACTGACGCAAGCACACACACTGACGCAAGCACACACACTGACGCAAGCACACTCACTGACGCAAGCACACACTGACGCAAGCACACTCACTGACGCAAGCACACACTGACGCAAGCACACACACTGACGCAAGCACACACACTGACGCAAGCACACACACTGACGCAAGCACACACACTGACGCAAGCACACACACTGACGCAAGCACACTCACTGACGCAAGCACACACTCACTGACGCAAGCACACTCACTGACGCAAGCACACACACTGACGCAAGCACACTCACTGACGCAAGCACACTCACTGACGCAAGCACACACTGACGCAAGCACACACACTGACGCAAGCACACACACTGACGCAAGCACACACACTGACGCAAGCACACACACTGACGCAAGCACACTCACTGACGCAAGCACACACTCACTGACGCAAGCACACTCACTGACGCAAGCACACTCACTGACGCAAGCACACTCACTGACGCAAGCACACACTGACGCAAGCACACACACTGACGCAAGCACACACACTGGCGCAAGCACACACACTGACGTAAGCACACACTCACTGACGCAAGCACACACTCACTGACGCAAGCACACTCACTGACGCAAGCACACTCACTGACGCAAGCACACACACTGACGCAGGCAGACACACTGACGCAGGCACACACACTGACGCAAGCACACACTGACGCAAGCACACACACTGACGTAAGCGCACACAGACGCAAGCACTCAGGGACATAGAAATAAATACATACACACGCGCACAAACCGAGATACACACAAACACACCAACACTAACGTAATCCTTCTTAGACACAAACTTTGCATGCCATTTTAAAATTAAATCGTGACTGAAAAAAATCATTCGAGTTAACATAGAAACAGATTACAGCATTATTTATAACATGTTTGTGAGACACTGAAAGAATGAACTATTTATATTCATTCGCCAAGAAGCTAGATAACTCCAAATATTTGACAATTTCTTTTCAGCGAAGCGTTTCTTTATTGTCTTGTACATAGACTCCCTGTTGAGTGTATTGTCGAAGCCCATGGCCGTGTTCAAAGCAGTAGCGTCTTTCTGAATAACGATATTGTATCCTGGGAGAAAATGTTAAATCAGGTTTCGGATGCTTTTATGCCATTAAAAGGGTATCAAGTGCACTGCTAAAACCAGGCACGCAGGCAGAGGAAGCAGCAAGCAAAAGAGTAAGCTACAACCTGAAACCGTTCATTTAATTTTCATGTTGGCATTTTCCATTAATCAAGCTACCTTAATTAGAGTTTGGTTTTACAGCACCATTAGCGCTACACATCTAACAACTATTTTAGTTTCTTTGATGTCTGTTTTATGCATGGTAACACCATCTCAAGGAGAGCTCGTAATTAGAGTGGAATTAAGATTTCAACCTCTCATATGAGCTTCTCTGCTCGTTTTCGTTTAAGCTGTGTTCTAGAGCTGGGTTTTTTATGTAATCACACATTTTTACTTTCCCTGCTATTTATAGTAAAGTAGGGGAAGTACATATTGTATTCCACCCAAAAATTCGATGTCGAGATTTCACCGGAAATATATGTTTTGACACCCCCTAAACCCAAAAAAAGCATTTTTTGATCAAGATCCATGTGTGTGTGTGTGTGTGTGTGTGTGTGTGTGTGTGTGTGTGTGTGTGTGTGTGTGTGTGTGTGTGTGTGTGTGTGTGGACAGCATAACTGCAAAAATGGGAAGTCGGTTAAAAACCAAAGTTGGTATTTAAGTTTAATGTCTTTCAAGGATGCGACACGACGATTTTGAAGAAAATAGCGCCACCCTAAACTACCCTTTACATGGAAAATTTTTCCAACATTTTCAATGTGTTGAAAATGACTCAACGATTTTGATTAAAGTGCCTATATATTTAAGTTTTTTTATGGCAAATGAAATGTATATCTTGAATTTTCTGGCTATAGCCCCTGTAGTCGTATTTACTCTGGACGGCTTTTGCATAACTGGTAAACCGTTAGAGATAGACCAAATCATACTATACAAAAAATCTAGATCTTGCTAAAATACACAATTTAGGTCTCAATAAATTTTTTTGTAGAGTGAACAATGTCAGAGATATTCCTTGTTATGTGTGTGAGTTTCGAAAACTTAAAGGTTTCGTGAAATGGAACATCGTTGTCTCTTTTTCATGTATGCCAAAGGTGCAAAGACAACGGAATATGAACGCTTAGAAGATTTGACTAACACTCAGAGCCTACTGTATTCTAATATTCCCATGACGTCTTCCAGAAAGCATCCAAAGCTTAGAAACGTCACGACTGCAGATTTTGTTGCTATCATAGAAATTGCTATTGGTGAATTAACTGCTCTACATGGAGAAACTGGTGCAAGTGTTGTAAGTAAATGGAAAAATCTGATGTGTTGCACTCACATGACTTTCTCTACTCTTGTACTAATCATTCTTACAAACTCTTATTCCTATATCTACTTCGTGTTAGTTGAGATAAACATTTGTACAAATTATCTTATTGCTTATTTCCTTGTAGGTACAAGGAGAATAGTAGAATTCAGTAGGCTTTGAGCGATAGTCAAATGTTTAAGATTCTGTTGTCTTTGCACACTTAACATATAAAAAAATGAACAACGATGATCCATTTCACGAACGTTCTAAGTTTTCCGAAACTCACACACATAACAAGGAATACCTCCAAAACGGTTCACCCTACAAGAAAATTTATTGAGACATAAATTGTGTATTGTAGCAAGATCTACATTTTTTGTATAGTACGATTTGGTCAATCTCTAACGGTTTACCAGTTATGCAAAACTCGTCCAGAGTAAATACGACTACAGGGGCTATAGCCAGAAAATTCAACATATACATTTCATTTGTCATAAAAATATCTCAAACATATGACATTTTAATCAAAATCGTTAGAGCCATTTTCAAAAAAATCACAATTTTCGAAAAAAATTCCATGTAAAGGGTAGTTTAGGGTGGGGCTATTTTCTTCAAAATCTTCGTGTCACATCCTTGAAAGACATTAAACTTAAATACCAACTTTGGTTTTTAACCGACTTTTCGTTTTTGAGCTATGCTGTCCACAGACTGACACACAGACACACGGAGCTTTTTCTAAAAATGCTTTTTTTGGATTCAGGACATATATTTCCGGTGAAATCTCGACATCGAATTTTTGGGTGGATTACAATACTTCCCCTACTTACCAGTAGAGTAAGTAAAAATGTGTTAAAGAGAAATCCCGGCTATTAACATTTCATAGTGTGTTCCAAATTCTAAGTGGAAATGATATTGATCGACCCGACGACTTTCTCCAGGAAAACTTCCTTTACTTAAATTTCCCTGTCACATTATGGAACGTGGAAGGATATTTCTGTATCTATAAGAATATTTTCAATGTCCCACAACAAAACCAGTCCCTGGTTTTTAGTGCGAAAAATTCGCACTACTTTAATGCTGTCGCAAATTCTTCCACGTAGAAAATGGCCATGCTGGTGCGAGATCAGGGCTGTATGTGGGGTGTGGTAGCAGTTCTATTCCTTCCAATTCCTGAGTTTGTTAAATTTGTTCGATATTAATTTCTTAATTTTCGTTCAATTTAATTTTAATGTTTGTAAAATGAAAATAAATAATTTGTTGAACTATTTATAAAACTTAAATACGATATAGTGCAATATTATTTTTGTAAATAAATAAATAAATAAATCATAAAATCCTCTCGGCAGCAGTAGCAATTGACAATCACTTGACCAGTATATTTCTGATATATTTAGCATTAGAATGATGTATTGAAAGTGGCCGATGGTTTATAAAGTAGCAGGTAAATTTGCATAGTCACTGAAGTTTGCGTGCCATATCCATGGTTCGCCAAACGAATAATTCACCTGTCGAGAACACGTGCTGCAAAGCATTTGCCATGTGCGCTCGCAAAATTAAATATGTCTATTGCCTTCTGGGTTTCATTACGGACAGGCTGTTTCATGATGATGCATCGATTCAACAGTGTGTCCCTGAAAAAATGCACCGCTTTCCTCGTCCACCTAATCTTTATCATCCAAAACCAAACTACGGATTTCTACGTGATTTCTCATTTGTACGTATATTAGGTAGAGGAACTATTGATCCTTTAGGAGCGTAACATTAAAATTTTCAAGGACATACTCCACCCTAGACTACCTTTTTCGGAAATTTAATTTCTCGTAATTAGCTCCAACGATTTTGATTAAAATACCGAATGCTTAAAATATTTATATATTTCCTGGAAATATAGGCACAATATAGGCGACTTTTGTAAACCATAATAGACAAACAAAATATTTCAGCAGAAACAATATAGCTAGGTTAAACATGCAGTTTATGTAAAATAAATTTTTTGTGGAGTGAACCATTTCGGAGATATTCCTTTGTTACATGTGAGAGTTTTGCAACACCTATACTTTGCTCAAATGGGTGGTCGTCATTCATTCTTTGATCTCTTGGCCTCTCAAAGGGAACGGAATCTCAAGTCTACTGTATTCTAATATTCCCCTGAAAGCACGTGCTAGAAAATTAGGAATAAGATAATTTGTATAAATGTTACAGCGGTTTTTAAAAGTTAAAAACAACGAAAGTGATGTCCGTAAAGATTTTTAGGCTGCATATTTTCTACAAATGTTTCGTGTCTGTCTTAGGAAGGTCCTGAAGGTGTAGCAGTGTTCAGTAATACCAACTGTAACACAACAACTGCTATTGGTAACCTTAGCAATTTGATGGGTGTTACATTTTCAGACAATAATTGAACAATAACAAGGTTGGTGTATCTAATCAGGAAAGCAATAGACTGAGCGAGTCAACATTAATATCTATGTTTTGTTCTCTAATTAGTATGTTAATTGAAGATGGAAATTAAACGCATACAAACCGTGTTAATACCTACCTCTTTTATGATCGATATAGCGCGCTAACTTTCCAGTTACACCGCAAAGTCCAATATTTTCACACACGAATATCACTTGTACCAACTAAATCGAACTTGCGAACTTCCAGAAACTCGACATGCCATTTAGAATGCGTAATATGTTCAGTGGAGTAGTGTGTAAAGTATCTCTAGTGTTCCAAGCTAGAGTTAGAAATGTCATAGCTGGGATTTGAACCACGACTATGTGCGAGTGCTCTTAAACTCTGTACAACCCTGACGATTCACTCTCTCGTGCAACACTTAACGACTCCGAAGAGCTCTCTCGCTATAGCCGAGAATAAGTAGCACGGATTTCTCTAGAAATTCACACGCAACTTCTGCTAAGTGGACAGTTTTTAGAAGGCTGGAATCAGTGAGTTCTGACACGGTCATAATCAAGTTTGTTTTGACCGTTATATGTGCACCCCGAAACAGGTCTCCTATCGGCAGAAAATCCTTACACCGGTACAGAGAATCGAATCCGGTTCTCGCTTGGTAAAATATTCCTGTTGTACCTACAAGAAAATATGTAATACGATAATTTCTGCAAATGTTTATCTATTAACATGAAGTAGATATAGGAATAAGAGTTTGTAAGAATGATTCTAGCAAGAGTGGGTAGAGAAAGTCATGTGAGTGTATTCAGGAAGGCTCAAATATATTTGCGGTGAGTGTTAAAGTATGTTTTTTCCTCTGGCAAGAAAACACAAATTAGATGAAGTTGCGTGAGTGTTATAAGACTAAGATCTGAAAGCTCCGGTATACAGAGGAGCTTAAGAAAACAAACGAAGTCACTTAAAAAGAGAGAAACAGCAATCAGTTTTATCCAGGCTTCCTTTTCCTTGTGGTATCTCATACCTTATAGTGCCATAGCATCGTTACGAGGGCAAACTCGAGGAAAGTATGGCGGTATTTTTTCTCGGCGAGCGAGCGAGAGAGAGGAAACTATTTTAGGGCTAGATGATACCATTTCCCAACAATGGAGCAAGTTTAATGGGGCCTGGAAGACAAACAAGCCGAGACCTGCGCACGAAGATCCACTTCTTTTCTCATTTAAATTGCAATGTTTGTTTCTCCTGTTACTCGTGCAGTGGAAATCCATTAGTGACGTGGTTATTCCGATGTCCTTCTGTTTGCTTGCGAAATGTACATACTTGAACACCAACATTGCTTAAACTTGTAACGCCCATCATCTCCTGCATCATTATTATTCTACGTATCTACACAGCGGTCGTTTTAACACCCGGCCGGGAACATGCGTATACCAGCTCCAAAAGCATGTGTTGCACTCACATGACTTTCTCTGCTAATTCCTTCTATGTGCAAAGAAAGTCGGTTAAAAACCAAAGTTGGTATTTAAGTTTAATGTCTTTATAGGATGCGACACGAAGATTTTGAAGAAAATAGCCCCACCCTAAACTACCTTTTACATCGGAAATTTTTCGAAAATTTTGATTTTCTTGAAAATGGCTCTAAATTTTTTTATTAAAATGTCATACGTTTGACATATTTTTATGACAAATGAAATGCATATCTTGAATTTTCTGGCTATAGCCCCTGTAGTCGTGTTTACTCTGGACGACTTTTACATAACTGGTAAACCGTTAGAGATAGACCAAATTATACTACACAAAAAATGCAGATCTTGCTAAAATACACAGTTTATGTCTCAGTAAGTTTTCTTGTAGGGTGAACCATTTCGGAGATATTCCTTGTTGTGTGTGTGAGTTTCGGAAAACTTAGAACTTTCGTGAAATGGATCATCGTTGTTCATTTTTCATGTTACGTGTGCAAAGAGAACGGAATCTCAAAGCTTTAAAACATTTGACTATCGCCCAAAGCCTACTGTATTCCCATATTCCCCTTGTACCTACAAGGAAATAAGCAATAAGATAATTTGTACAAATGTGTATCTCAACTAACACGAAGAAGATATAGGAATAAGAGTTTGTAAGAATGGTTAGTACAAGAGTAGAGAAAGTCATGTGAGTGCAACACATCAGATTTTTTTTTTTTTAAATTACGTACGTTATGAGAAAGGAAATGTATATTTTGAATTACCGCTTAATTTTGCAAAGAAGCCTCTTTATAAGATCTATACTTTTCCTGCCCGAATTGACTATACGGTACCACCGGCTTTAGTACACTCCCAAAGGATGTCATTCTAAGCATTTTTACGCTAGAAAACATCCATTGTCCTCTGCCTTCGGAATATCAATTACGAATTATCAAAATGTCTGCAATTACACCGTTATATGCTTGTATAACTTCTTTGCTTATTTCAGCAAACTGCTCCACAAAGCTATTCCGGTTTCAGAGTATTATTTCATATCTTCATTCAGATTCGTCTGTATTTACAAATTCCAGTAGAAGTTCTTGTACAACCTTCCCCGGCGGTTGCCGTACTTTCCCAGAATATCTCCGGTGAGACATTTGTCAGTATTTCTCACCATCGCTTTCGTGACTGGCTGTGCCATATTCTCATTCCGGTCAATACCAGCAGCAATATCCCCGGAAAAATATCCAGGCTCTTCTTCTCCTCGACTTGTAATTCCTTGCCAAAGGTCGTCCATGTTAACATAACCTAGATACTAATATCACAAGTAATATGATAATACGTGTGATCTAACTGATAAACTCTCAAGTAGAGTGAGAGTGAGTCAGACTGTCGAATTATATTTATATGGACTATTTCATATATCGCTGCTTGTCCTGTATAATAGTGACCTAGTCTAGCTCCTTCTATTATCACAAGTAATATGATAATATGTGTGATCTAACTGATAAATTCTCAAGTAGAGTGAGAGTGAGTCAGACTGTCGAATTATATTTATATGGACTATTTCATATATAGCTGCTTGTCCTGTATAATAGTGACCTAGTCTAGCTCCTTCTATTATCACAAGTAATATGATAATACGTGTGATCTAACTGATAAATTCTCAAGTAGAGTGAGAGTGAGTCAGACTGTCGAATTATATTTATATGGACTACTTCATATACAGCTGCTTGTCCTGTATAATAGTGACCTAGTCTAGCTCCTTCCATTATCACAAGTAATATGATAATACGTGTGATCTAACTGATAAATTCCCAAGTAGAGTAAGAGTGAGTCAGACTGTCGAATTATATTTATATGGACTATTTCACATATAGCTGCTTGTCCTGTATAGTAGTGACCTAGCCTAGCTCCTTCTATTATCACAAGTAATATGATAATACGTGTGATCTAACTGATAAATTCTCAAGTAGAGTGAGAGTGAGTCAGACTGTGGAATTATATTTATATGGACTATTTCACATATAGCTGCTTGTCCTGTATAGTAGTGACCTAGTCTAGCTCCTTCTATTATCACAAGTAATATGATAATACGTGTGATCTAACTGATATATTCTCAAGTAGAGTGAGAGTGAGTCAGACTGTCGAATTATATTTATATGGACTATTTCATATATAGCTGCTTGTCGTGTATAATAGTGACCTAGCCTAGCTCCTTCTATTATCACAAGTAATATGATAATACGTGTGATCTAACTGATAAATTCTCAAGTAGAGTGAGAGTGAGTCAGACTGTCGAATTATATTTATATGGACTATTTCACATATAGCTGCTTGTCCTGTATAGTAGTGACCTAGTCTAGCTCCTTCTATTATCACAAGTAATATGATAATACGTGTGATCTAACTGATAAATTCTCAAGTAGAGTGAGAGTGAGTCAGACTGTCGAATTATATTTATATGGACTTTTTCATATATAGCTGCTTGTCCTGTATAATAGTGACCTAGCCTAGTCCTTCTATTATCACAAGTAATATGATAATACGTGTGATCTAACTGATAAATTCTCAAGTAGAGTGAGAGTGAGTCAGACTGTCGAATTATATTTATATGGACTATTTCATATATAGCTGCTTGTCCTGTATAATAGTGACCTAGTCTAGCTCCTTCTATTATCACAAGTAATATGATAATACGTGTGATCTAACTGATAAATTCTCAGGTAGAGTGAGAGTGAGTCAGACTATCGAATTAGATTTATATGGACTATTTCATATATAGCTGCTTGTCCTGTATAATAGTGACCTAGCCTAGCTCCTTCTATTATCACAAGTAATATGATAATACGTGTGATCTAACTGATAAATTCTCAAGTAGAGTGAGAGTGAGTCAGACTATCAAATTATATTTATATGGACTATTTCATATAGAGCTGCTTGTCCTGTATAATAGTGACCTAGCCTAGCTCCTTCTATTATCACAAGTAATATGATAATACGTGTGATCTAACTGATAAATTCTCAAGTAGAGTGAGAGTGAGTCAGACTGTCGAATTATATTTATATGGACTATTTCATATATAGCTGCTTGTCCTGTATAATAGTGACCTAGCCTAGCTCCTTCTATTATCACAAGTAATATGATAATACGTGTGATCTAACTGATAAATTCTCAAGTAGAGTGAGAGTGAGTCAGACTGTCGAATTATATTTATATGGACTATTTCATATATAGCTGCTTGTCCTGTATAATAGTGGCCTAGTCTAGCTCGTTCTATTATCACAAGTAATATGATAATACGTTTGATCTAACTGATAAATTCCCAAGTAGAGTGAGAGTGAGTCAGACTGTTGAATTATATTTATATGGACTATTTCATATATAGCTGCTTGTCCTGTATAATAGTGACCTAGCCTAGCTCCTTCTATTATCACAAGTACTATGATAATACGTGTGATCTAACTGATAAATTCCCAAGTAGAGTGAGAGTGAGTCAGACTGTTGAATTATATTTATATGGACTATTTCATATATAGCTGCTTGTCCTGTATAATAGTGACCTAGCCTAGCTCCTTCTATTATCACAAGTAATATGATAATACGTGTGATCTAACTGATAAATTCTCAAGTAGAGTGAGAGTGAGTCAGACTGTCGAATTATATTTATATGGACTATTTCATATATAGCTGCTTGTCCTGTATAATAGTGACCTAGTCTAGCTCCTTCTATTATCACAAGTAATATGATAATACGTGTGATCTAACTGATAAATTCTCAAGTAGAGTGAGAGTGAGACTGTCGAATTATATTTATATGGACTATTTCATGTATAGCTGCTTGTCCTGTATAATAGTGAGCTAGTCTAGCTCCTTCTATTATCACAAGTAATATGATAATACGTGTGATCTAACTGATAAATTCTCAAGTAGAGTGAGAGTGAGTCAGACTATCGAATTAGATTTATATGGACTATTTCATATATAGCTGCTTGTCCTGTATAATAGTGACCTAGCCTAGCTCCTTCTATTATCACAAGTAATATGATAATACGTGTGATCTAACTGATAAATTCTCAAGTAGAGTGAGAGTGAGTCAGACTATCAAATTATATTTATATGGACTATTTCATATATAGCTGCTTGTCCTGTATAATAGTGACCTAGTCTAGCGCCTTCTATTATCACAAGTAATATGATAATACGTGTGATCTAACTGATAAATTCTCAAGTAGAGTGAGAGTGAGTCAGACTGTCGAATTAGATTTATATGGACTATTTCATATATAGCTGCTTGTCCTGTATAATAGTGACCTAGCCTATATCCTTCTATTATCACAGGTAATATGATAATACGTGTGGTCTAACTGATAAATTCTCGAGTAGAATGAGAGTGAGTCAGACTGTCGAATTATATTTATATAACGGAATCTGAAAGGTTTAGAAGATTTGACTATCGCACAAAGCCTATTGTATTCTAATATTCCCCTTGTATCTACAAGGAAACAAGCAATAAGATAATTTGTACAAATGTGTTTCTCAACTAACACGAAGAAGATATAGGAATAAGAGTTCGTAAGAATGGTTAGTACAAGAGTAGAGAAAGTCATGTGAGTGCAACACATCAGATTTTTTGAGACTGAGTGGAAAAAATATCTGAATTGAAAACATTTTTTCTGTGTGGTATGCTGGTAATATATCGATATGTGGAGCAAGTCTGCATTTACTGTTCTTGGTATTAGCACACCCCGTTTCCGGTTATTAAAGTATGGATTTATAGCAGTAACAGAAAAAGGTATAATAATTCACAATATCTCGCTGATGTCCACAGCCATAAACTTCCCTGCACCACCTGTGTCCAACATTTTATTAAAAGTCTACCATGATATATGTCCAACACAAAAACTACAAAATTATTTCGATATTATATAAAACATACATATTAGAACATGTTCACTATTTCAACATGTTACAAAAAACATAACTTTTCTACCCACTGTCATTCACCAGTAGCATACCTATAAGATTTTGTTACGAAAGTATTGCATTGTATTAAAAAAGTATTTTAGTTACATATATATTTTACTTTCTCTACTGGTAAGTATGGGAAGTATTGTATTCCACCCAAAAGTTCCACGTCGAGATTTCACCGGAAGTATATGTTTTGAGACCCTCTGAATCCAAAAAAAGCATTTTTAGAAAAAGGTCCGTGTGTGTGTCTGTGTGACAGTCTGTGGACAGCATAACTCAAAAACGAAAAGTCGGTTAAAACCCAAAGTTGGTATTTAAGTTTAATGTCTTTCAAGGATGCGACACGAAGATTTTGAAGAAAATAACCCCACCCTGAACTACCCTTTACATGGAAACTTTCTCGGAAATTTTGATTTTCTTGAAAATGGCTACAACGATTTTGATTAAAATGTCATATGTTTGAGATATCTTTATGACAAATGAATGGTATATCTTGAATTTTCTGGCTATAGCACTTGTAGTCGTATTTACTCTGGACGACTTTTGCCTAACTGGTAAACCGTTAGAGATAGACCAAATCATACTATACAAAAAATGTAGATCTTGCTAAAATACACAATTTATGTCTCAATAAATTTTCTTGTAGGGTGAACCATTTTGGAGATATTCCTTGTCATGTGTGCGAGTTAGAACTATCGTGAAATGGATCATCATTGTTCATTTTTTTATATGTTAAGTGTGCAAAGAGAACATAATCTCAAAGCTTTAAAAGATTTGACTATCGCAGAAAATCTACTGTTTTCTAACATTCCCCTTGTACCTACAAGGAAATAAGTAATAAGATAGTTTGTACAAATGTTTATCTCAACTAACACGAAGAAGATATAGGAATAAGAGTTTGTAAGAATGGTTAGTACAAGAGAAAGTCATGTGAGTGCAACACATCAGATTTTTTTGACAAAGTACTTACAATAATTCCCCGTATTTACTGCAAGTACGCAGTAAAGAAAGTAAAAAATAAGTGATAATTTGTAGAGCCACTAATAAACGAATATGGGTAGAAAAAGTTGGATAAATGCAATACGTAGGTATAAATGGAGCGTAAGAGGTCTGTCTGTATGCTGAAAATGTTAACATATGTGTGTATGCGGCGGCGGTGGCCACGGGTCGTTGAGACTGAAGTATCCATTATGAGATTGTCACAGAGTGAGTTGGCAATGAAAGGCACTGCAAGTATAGCAACAAGTGGTACAGATAGATGATGCTGTAAGGGCCCTTCTATATGGAGCTGCAATCTGGATAAAATGAACTTGTACAGCCAAAACGTAAATTATTATATCGACATTTTGTTCAAAGGGGTAGATTTAGCTCACAGGGTATAAAAACCTGGTGATATTGAATACGTGGTTCTTCTACATGGATACCCATAAAAGTTTCTAAAATATAACACTTTTCTCATTTCATAAAATGATCATACAGTCCCACTCCTGACACCAATGTGAGAAAAGCACAAATTACTTTTCTATTACTTCATTATCTTCTAAACTTTTGCAAACTTTTATAAAAAAAATACACAATTTTTTCTCGCCGTTAACACAGTCTACAGTATTTCATGATATTACAAGTCACAATTGTTCACTTCCACAATTGCCCCAGTCTTTTCACTGTCTTTCTTCATTTGCTTTGTTCCTCGTACATAAACTCGTCGATACAATCGCTCTGCTGTTTTCTCGTCTCCTTATATACAGGATGACGTCAAGGAGACCTTCGCGAAGTCCTTTAAACACGCCGCCGATGGCATAACCAGATGTTTCTCGAAGGCACCGGAAAACACGCTTCATTGTTATTAGTCAAGTGTTCGCGTGAGTGGTGTGAGATGGTTGGCGTTGCGCCTTTGTTTGCTCCCCGGCCTGATATTAAGTGTGAAGTAACTTGGTCCCTGCGTTCTTTATTGTGCGCCGAGCCCAGAGTCACAATATTCTTCGTATGTAACAGGAATTTAATTTCAATGTTAAAAAACTAGTTTATATACCTAATTTAATTGTTAAAAGTGTTGGAAACAAGAATAGTATAACAATTAGCAGGTACAGTTATCTTTTGTCACTTTGTTTCTCGTAAAAATAATCACAGTTCACAACTTCTGACCCCACAACACATGCTGTTCTGTTTGGCAGAGCTCGCTCTACCAATTATATTAACTTGCTGACGATAAAGTCACTAAAACTAACTTCTCTGTCCGTACCGACTCGCTTATATAGCCGAGAATCAGGTACCGGCAAGTTTTCTGGAAATCGATGTTTTAAGAGGCTTCTCGTGAGCATTTTTAAAGCTACTCCACTTCTGTTATTTCTATTTTAAAATTAAACCCGTTGTGGTAAAATGGCCAGAACTAAGCCTATATCTGTATTAAAAAAAACCTACATTTATTTTCAAATTAGCAAAGCAATTTTTCTAAATTTTGTTTTCAGACAAAATATCATAGAGAGGAACATAATTCTTCTCAGTTCGCTAAATTAGGTACGAAAAAAAAAAAAAAAAAAAAAAGACACGGACTTTTTCTAAAAATGCTTCTTTTGGATGCAGAGGGTTATAAAAGATGCGTTTCCTGTGAAATGTCAATACAGAATTTTTGGTTAGAACACAAAACTTGCCCTATTTACTAGTATTGATGATTAAAGCAGTGCCAGTAAGTAAGCCATGTTTAGTGATTGGAGAGAAACAAGGGAGCGGGTCAGCCAATCAGCGGAGAGAGGCTTGCGTTAGTGGAACACAAATACAGGCAACAAATAGATATCTACTGGTCGGTCGGTCGGTCGGTCTGTCCAGACGGCCACTTTGAGATACACCACTGTTACTAGAGCGGAATGATGCCTATGTATGTTTCCTATATACGTGTCCGATCAATATATACCAACTCAGTCACACACACACACACACACACACACACACACACACACACACACACACACACACACATACACACACACACACACACACACACACACACACACACCAAATATGCATCAACTGGTAAAGTGGGGTAACTGTGTCTTTAACGAAAATTGTAAAACAGTCTGAAATGTGTCAAAAAGTTCAACTCATTTTTACTTTCTCTACTGATAAGTAGAGAGAATATTGTTCTCGTATTCCACCCAAAAATTCGATGTGGAGATTTTTCCGGAAATAGTTTTGAGACACCTGAATCCAAAAAAAAAAAAATAATTTCTAGGAAAAGGTCCGTGTGTATGTCTGTCAGTCACTCTGTCTATCTGTCAATCACTCTGTCAGTCACTTTGTCAGTCACTCTGTCAGTCACTCTGTCTGTCAGTTACTCTGTCAGTCACTCTGTCTGTCAGTTACTCTGTCAGTCACTCTGTCTGTCAGTTACTCTGTCTGTCAGTCACTCTGTCTGTCTGTCAGTCACTCTGTCTGTCTGTCAGTCACTCTGTCTGTCTGTCAGTCACTCTGTCTGTCTGTCAGTCACTCTGTCTGTCAGTCACTCTGTCTGTCAGTCACTCTGTCAGTCACTCTGTCTGTCAGTCACTCTGTCAGTCACTCTGTCTGTCAGTCACTTTGTCAGTCACTCTGTCTATCAGTCACTCTGTCTATCAGTCACTCTATCAGTCACTCTGTCTGTCAGTCACTCTGTCTGTCAGTCACTCTGTCTGTCAGTCACTCTGTCTGTCAGTCACTCTGTCTGTCAGTCACTCTGTCTGTCAGTCACTCTGTCTGTCAGTCACTCTGTCTGTCAGTCACTCTATCAGTCAGTCACTCTATCAGTCACTCTGTCAGTCAGTCACTCTATCAGTCACTCTGTCTGTCACTCTGTCACTCTGTCTGTCACTCTGTCTGTCACTCTGTCTATCACTCTGTCATTCACTCTGTCTGTCTGTCGACAACATAACTCAAAAACGAAAAGCCATTTAAGAACCAAAGTTGGTATCTAAGTTTAATGCCTTTCAAGGATGAGTCACGAACATTCTCAAGAAAATAGCACTACCCTAAACTACCCTTTACATCGAAAATTTTAACTTTCTTGAAAATGGCCATAACGATTTTGACTAAAACGCCATATGCTTAAGATATTTTATGACAAATAAAATATATTTTTTGACTTCTTTGGCTATAGCCTATGTAGTCCTGTTTACGCTGCATAATTTTTCCATAACTCGTAAACCGTAAGAGTTCGACGAAATCTGATGTCTGAATACTTTTTTTTTTTTTTTTTGTTAGAGTGAACCATTTCAGAGATATTCCTTGTTATTTATGTCAGTTTCGGAAAACTTAAAACTTTGGTCACATGGAACATCGTTGTTCATTTTTTTGATATGTTTAGCGTGCAAAGAGAACGGAATCTCAAAGCTTTAAAAGATTTGACTATCGCACATCTAATGTTCTCTTTGCACCTACAAGGAAATAAGCAATAAGATAATTTGTACAAATGTTTACCTCAACTAACACGAAGAAGATATAGGAATAAGAGTTTGTAAGAATGGTTAGTACAAGAGCACAGTTTAAGTTGGCTGTGGATATGAACGTTGCACTTTAATGGATGGATGGATAAAGTTTCTTGCGTCTTGTCCAAGGACAGTGGATATTTGTCTACATTGGGTATATCGGAGCCCCCGAGCGATGCGCCCAGAGCATCCTAAATCAATACTGTGTACCCACGCAGCAGTGCGTTCCATTTCACTATGTTACTTCCACCCTTCCGCCTTCATCCCCCCACCCCTGCATTCATAAACACATTACTGAGAACTATATCCTTCTGCCAACACACATGCAGCTTCATGTTAAATTTACCGGGTTTATCTTAATTAATTTTATAGCGATAATATATCTAAAACCCCGTGGTACAATGGCCCATCCGGACCAAGGCCTACCACCCGACCGCTGCGTCCCCCACCTCTGCCACCACAGGCGTCATGAATGGGGGGGCAGTACGGGAGGGTGAGTCGCGGTCAGTGGCCCCTTCCCTGATGGTTCTTCACACCCACAGACCGCTGCTTCTCAACCAGGGACCCAACGAGGCTGAGTTCACCCCGAACCAGATGTCCCAGCGCGTGAAAACACCTAAACCGCTACTCGGAATCGAACCCGGGTGGAAAGCAATGCTTAAGGCATTCGTTAACTAGGAATTCTAGATGATGAGTGTAAAAAGTTTTTCCAATATAATTATTGTCAATAAAAAACCGCTGTGTCAAATATTTGGAAGCATCTAGCTTCTTGGCAAATGGATATAAATGGTTTATATTTCACTGTTACACAAACATTGTGTGAACAATGCAGTAGACAGCGCGTTAGAACCTAAAGTATCATCAAATTTGTAAATATTTCGTCAGGTTACTAAGAAAGCTCCTGACAGCATTTATTTTTAAACGTTGTTCTAAGATTTTAATCCTAAATTCAAAATACACCTTTAAAATTACGCTAAGTTTCTTTATCCCGTTGACTTGGCTCCAAAATTGTTTTAAACTTACAAATATGCTTAAAAACTATATTTTGTGTTTTTCTATAATAAAAGTGGGTTCTTAGATTCATCTGACACTAATTATTGTATTATATTAAAATTAAAAAAAAAAAAATATCTGATGTGTTACACTCACATGACTTTCTCTATTCTTGTACTAACCATTCCTACAAACTCTTATTGCTTTGTAGGTACAAGGGGAATATTAGAATACACTAGGCTTTGTGCGATAGTCAAATCTTTTAAAGCTTTGAGATTCCGTTCTCTTTGCACACTTAACATATATAAAATGAACAACGATATTCCTTTTCACGAAACTTCTAAGTTTTCCGAAACTCACAGACATATCTCCGAAATGGTTCACCCTACAGGAAAATTTATTGGGACATAAATTGTGTACTTTAGCAAGATCTATATCTTTTGTATAGTATGATTTGGTCTATCTCTAACGGTTTACTAGTTATGCAAAAGTCGTCCAGAGTAAATACGACTACAGGGGCTATAGCCAGAAAATTCAAGATATACATTTCATTTGTCATCAAAATATCTCAAACATATGACATTTTAATGGAAATCGTTAGAGGTATTTTGAAGATAATCAAAATTATCGAAAAATTTTCCATGTAAAGGGTAGTTTAGCGTAGGGCTATTTTCTTCAAAATCTTCGTGTCGCATCCTTGAAACACATTAAACTTAAATACCAACTTTGGTTTTTAACCGACTTTTCGTTTTTTAGTTATGCTGTCCACAGCCATATATTTCCGATAAAATCTCGACATCGAAATTTTTGCTGGAATAGAGAAAGTAGAACTGTGCTTATGTGGCAATCTTATGAAAGTATTGGAATATTTAGACGGTAGCTTGAACTTGCAAGGGCGATTTGTTTGTTCTGATTAGGGAAGTCTTTCTCGAGATAAGATCTTTCGGGAAGGGTTTCGTTAATGTAGGCGATTAACCAAAGGAGGCAGCAGCGGCGGCGGCGGTGTTCTGTGTACACAGGTGGCTAAGTGCGTGCTTCCCAGTGATAATTTACAGGGCAAACACGACCTGGAGAAGCACCATTAATGACCTGGCAAAAGAACTCCAGCCAAATTAGATTAAAGCAGCCAACCACTGCCTTCTATAACACGATATCGGCATCGAGCATGAAAAACACTAAAACAACGAAGAATCAGGCAACACTGAAGTGAACATGACGTAATCCAAGGTGTGTGAGAAAAATGGCAGACGTATGGATAAAAGGGGAAGGAAAGGAATGAGGTTATAGAAATGTTCACAAGTAAGCGGCAAGTTCTCGAGCGCAATAAGAGTTAGTCCAGGTAAATATTATCCGATAGCTAGTCTATTTCATGAATTTAAACAGTATATCGCAAATATTTGAGCACAAAATGCTAATTTCTATAAAATATAACCTAAAATATATTCATTTCCAATAGTGTAGTTTGACATAATCGGCACTGCCAACTGAGGAAAAGGAATGTATTTCGATCTTCTATTGTTGTAACAGAAAACCGGTTCATAACCTAAAATAAGTCTCAGGCGCGGAACTGGATCCATGCTAATTCTTCCTGCTGATTTGCCTTGTCTAGTTTTTGAGGTGTTTAATTCCTTTTTATTGAAGTTTAACATTAAAATATAACATTATCACAATTCGTATGCCACATTTTTCTTTCTTCGTTGTTAATTCAAGTTCACAATTCCTAATTTCATCCATCTTTGCACTCTTAATAAAGGTCAGATTTTACTTTTTCTACTACGCTGGATAAAATAGACCAAGTATTGTATTCCACCAATAAATTCGATATCGAGATTTCACCGGAAATATATTTTGAGGCCCCCTGAATCCATAAAAAACATTTTGTGTGTGTGTGTGTGTGTGTGTGTGTGTGTGTGTGTGTGTGTGTGTGTGTGTGTGTATAACTCAAAAACGAAAAGTAGCTGAAAAACCAAATTTGGTATTTAAGTTTAATGTCTTTCAAGTATGCGACACGAAGATTTTAAAGAAAATTGGTCCACCCTAAACCATCCTTTACATGGAAAAGTTTACGAAAATTTTGATTTTCTTGAATATGGCTTTAACGGTTTTGATTAATATGACACATGCTTCTGATATTTTTGTGACAAATGAAATGCATATCTTGAATTTTGTGGCTACAGCACGTGAAGTCCTATTTAATGTGGATGACTTTTGCATAATTGTTAAACCACAAGAGGTAGACAAAGTCTTACTATACAAAAATGAAGATCTTGCTAAAGTACACAATTTGTGTCTAAATAACACCATTTCGGAGATATTCTAGTTTATTTGTGTGAGTTTTGGAGAACTTATACTTCTGCGAAATGGAACATCGTTGTTCATTTTTAATTGTTAACAGTACAAAGAGAACGGAATATTTTACTATCGCACAAAGTCTACTGTGTTCTAATATTCCCCTTGTACCTACAAGGAAATAAGCAATAAGATAATTTGTACAAATGTTTATCTCAACTAACACGAAGAAGATATAGGAATAAGAGTTGTAAGAATGGTTAGTACAAGAGTAGAGAAAGTCATGTGAAGCACCACTATTTGGTGCCTCTGTTTTGCCTGTTATTGTAATTTTCGAAGGCCTAGGTAAGAATGATTCTCCTAGTTAATATGTAAGTGGTAGAGAAAGTGATGTGAATGTAAAATAACAGTTTGGTGGTAAATTTTCACCAGATGTAGCTGTATTCCTTGGATCGTTGTTTTGTTTCAAAATCAGTTAGGTTTTATAAATAGAAATGGAATGGGAATATTCATTAGGCAGAAAGGAAACAAGATGTGAAGTTAATATGAAACTAATGAACACCTTGTGCTCCCAGGAGAGAAGGAAGCCACGTTTCCTATTGGCAGTATGTAGGGGATGTTAAACAAACACACATCTACTCCACTTTTTTTTTTTTTTTTTCTCATTACCTCCCTTGTTTGGCGGCCGGATTGAAACAACCCCTGGGCTGGGCTCTCGTTAAAAATAAAACGCAACTAATGTCCTCTAAGGGCAGGAAGGCGGTCCAGTAGTGCTGGGAAGATTTCTACCTGTCAAAAACAGAGTTCTATATATTCTACCTTCGTGACATCTGAATAGCGACCAGCGCGCCGCCACACCCAGCGTTTCTTATACTTGTGCTCGTTCCAGAAATTGGTGAAGACCTTACCCTTCCACTTAATATTCTCACACTTATTCCTTATACAGATGAACATTTGTACAAATTATTGCTAATGCCCTTGAAGATACAAGGAGAAAAGCTGGTTGATAGGCAGCGACTATGAAATTGCGAACTCTTTGAATTGCCAAAAGATAACTATTACAAAATTCAGACTAATGATAAGAAATATCTCCGAAATCGTTCACAGCACAAAAAATGCACTTGAACATAAATTGCGTGCTTTAAACGACTCCACATTTTTCGTACTGTAACACTTGGTCTACGTCTTATACAAAAGCCATCAAGAGTAAACTCCACTACATATGCTATAGCCAGAAAATTGAAAGTATAGATTTAGTTTTCCATAGAAATATCTTAAACATATAGCATTTTAACTTAAACCGTTAGGGTCACCTTTGTGAGAAAATTAAAGTTTTCGAAAAATTTTCTTTGGAAAGGGTTATTTAGCATACCAACTTTGTTCCTTAACCGACTTAAACTTTTTGAGTTATGCACACATACGGATCTTTTTAAAAAAATCTGATGTGTTGCACTCACATGGCTTTCTCTACTCTTGCACAAACCATTCTTACAAACTCTTATTCCTATATCTTCTTCGTGTTAGTTGAGATAAACATTTGTACAAATTATCTTATTGCTTATTTCCTTGTAGGTACAAGGGGAATATGGGATTACAGTAGGCTTTTTTGTGTTCCATATTTATATCCCGCCTTTAACTGCAGAGGTCATATCGGCGGCCTGGCCTATTGACAAATGCTGTTACACGTTTACGTTGGGTTTTTCGATCTTTGGGGCTTTTATACTTTGAATTCACACACACATTCACACTTTTATTCATACTTCCAGACTCAGGGAACGATGAGGAATAATCCTGGCTGGAGAAAAATGTCTACCCCCCTGCCGGGAAGCGAACCCGGGACCCCTAGCACAGCAGGCAGGTGCTCTACCAACATAATCAAATGTTTTAAAGCTTTGAGATCCCGTTCTCTTTTAACAGTTTACATATAAAAAATGAACAACGATGTTCCATTTCACGAAAGTTTTAACTTCTCCAAAACTCACACAGATAACAAGAAATATCTCTGAAATAGTTCACTCTACAAAAAAAATTATTTGGACATGAATTGTGTGTTTGAGCAAGATCTACATTTTTTGTATAGTACGATTTGGTCTATCTCTAACAGTTTACCAGTTAAACACACACAAAATACTTTTTCGTGGATTCAGGGCGCTTCAAAATATATTTCCGGTGAAATCTCGACATCCAATTTATGGGTGGAATAAAATACTTTCTACTACTTACCATACACAGAAAATAAAAAATACTCAATTCAATTTCGCTTGATTACGATAGTGTAAGAGTAGAGAAGGTATGAGTCACGTCACATGGGCCGGGCATGCCTTGACGCCATCATTACAACACGGTTGTAGAATACCTACATGATGGGTATAAATGGTGTAATATGTAATATTTATATTTCTCTGAGATTCTCGGAGAAGCGCCTGCGAAGTCATTCTTCAACAACACAATAAGAAAGAAAGAAGGAGCAAAGGCAGTAACAGAGAAATATGAACCTGAGGAAGACTTGGCGATATTTCACGTCATGTTTTATGATAAGACTTTATTATAAAGGCAAATCCCCGAGAAAGAAGAAATAACGTGATAGTGACGTCACGCGAGGGCGACATTATGACGTCACCCTGAGGGAACGATTAGCTGCATGTCTGGGACTAAACGGCGACAAATTAGTGCAAGTCTGACTGCCACGATGATTACTGGCGCTCCAGGAGTCAGTCGGTTCAAGGAATAAGCAAACAAAAGGTAAATCGACTCACTCACTCCCTGGCATTTGACACTGTAGAGAAGCTCTACCCCTTTTCTCTGCCACTTATCTAAGGTAGTGAACTCCTACTTACATTATTAAACTCTTCTCCGTCACTGAAAAATTGAAATTATGAACTAAAAACGGCATCTATTGTTTATTGATAGCAAACGTATAAATATATTACAGTCTAAAATTCGAATGTGTTGCTTTAATGGTTTAGAAATAATGAAACAATTTGTTTATTTTTGTTACAACACTGAAAGACTAAGGACAAAATTTTTTAAACATTGTTGGAATATTTTAACATTAGTCGCAATAGAACTACATTTTAAAATTTGTTTCTTCTCCAAATAGGCACCAAGAATGTTTAATTTACTAATAATTTGAGTTTTTTACCTAAAAATTCTTACTTTCTCTACTACGATTAGTAAGTAGGGAATATATTGTATTCTATCCAGAAATTCGATTTCTCTTATTACAAGTACTTACTTTCATCAGAAGTATCCGATCACTGACAATGAAACACAAGTAAACAGTTCTCCTGACATAACCTATTTTATCACATCTACGATTCCGCTAAGGCAATTCCGCTTATCACAACTAAAAATCCAGTTTTCTTATAATTGACTATAGTCACAAAACATCAATGTTTTATGTCAAACTGTGTTTAAATTATGAATATATTTATTAATAATAGGTCACTTTTTCAAATGCTAATATTACATGACCCTTGGAATATATATGTTTAATTTGAGCTCAGTATATACATAGATATAAAGAAATTGTCAGTATGAGTTATAAAAAATATTTAATTTCAGCTCCATTATTTAATATTTTTGAACCAGCGCATGAAAAATTGTAATACTTTAATCTCTGAAGCTCTCCTGACGATTTAAAACTAATAAGTTATAAGCCAGGGTCCAAGGTGCATTTCTTGGCCTCAGTAGCAGTTTTTGAGAATTTTAAGCTTGCTTGGTTGTTTCTTAATATGAAAACTTTCCTTTGTTGTTCACAAAGTTTAGAAATTTATTGTTCTTAGCTAACTTCTATACTATGCACTTTCTATAATTTATACCTACGGCTTTACTATAGACTAACGAATAAATTAACCTACCTAAACAATGTCTAGTATATAACTGGAACACTGAAATAACCTGGCAAGATTACAGAACTTCTCTGTTTGGAAGCAAAACCTTTGTCAGATTCGCGACATTTCATTTCGATATATTGAATTCATTTCAGGACAGCCAACACACAACCCTCCTGGAGCTTTAAAAATGGCTGATATTGCGAGAGCTAAAGTGTACCAAAAAAGTGCAAAGTATAAGCGTAGTAAAAAATGTAAAAAGTAAAAATAAAAAATTTCGGCAATTTTTAGCAAACTTTTAGCTCTGCTCTGACCGCTTTTTTCATATATTCGCACTTAAAATGGAGCTTTTTCGTATTACACCATCAATACAATATTTGTATCCGTCACAAACAACAGATGGCAGCACTGAACAGAAACGTTCCGGTTTTCAGGAATAAATCGTTTTTACACAGAGGCTTGAACCGTCCAAATTGTTTTTACTGTTCGAGAGTACACAAATATAACACACTTGCTCTCACAGTTTCTCTCTTTGCTACATTAATACAACTAATTGTTTTCGTGGAGAGTTCAGTTTGAAGAGTGAACACTACTAAGGTTTATAAAATACATGTTTGTTACTCTTACACCCGGCCCTGGTTCAAACAGGTATCTCCTATGCGGGAACTACCGGAGGGCAAAACGCACCAGTGCCACCACAGAATGGTCCCCCTCCACTACCCCAACAGGCGCCCACGGGTGACCTGAGTGGGATAAAAGATATATTAAACATGTTCAGAGACCTAAATTTACCATCATTATTGATGAAGGCGCAGTCTTTCCTGGACAAATTCAAAAGCTGCAGCAACACTTGGGAGAAAATAGAGACCATCATATGTCTCCTCTCAGCCCTTTTAGAATAAATGGCCCACGTAAGGGGAGGCACAACTTTAACTCGCGCACTACTGTGGAATGCAGATGGCATCCACAGGAAGCAACACGAACTTGAAAACTACCTACGGCGTAACAAAATTGACGTCGCATTCATCTGCGAAACAAAATTAAAGCACGAGCACACTTTTAAGCTCCAGGGGTATCAAATCTTTCGGAACGACAGAATTGGCAGACAAGGGGGAGGGACTGCTATTTTGCTTAGAAATACTATTGCTCATGCTTCTGTTACGTTGCCTGTAATGGCAGCGTTAGAGTGCACAGCACTTAAAACACGTGTAAATAGTAAAACGGTTATGCTGGTAGCACTTTATCGGCCCCCTAACTCCCCAGACTTTACACAAGACCTCGAGCAGATCCTCGCTTTAGAGGAGCACGTTATAATTGCAGGAGATTTCAATGCCCGGCACCCCTGGTGGTTTTCACGCCTGGCAAACGCGGCGGGAAATCTCCTAGTTGAATTTATAACTGATAATGATGACATTGAGGTACATCTTCCCCCAGAACCCACTTTTTGGCATCGATCAGGGCACTTTGACGCTGAGATTTTGGACATCGTACTAACAAAAAATGCGACACTGTTAAATAACTTTACTGTTTATCACAGCCTGGACTCCGACCATCTTCCTGTGCATTTCGACATACAGGGTGGCATTTCAGCCAGTGCCTCTGGCCCTCAAAGTAGAGCTGAGACCGACTGGAATAAGTTCACCACTGAAATGCACGGGATGGCGCAACCCAGACTGTCATACTATAGCGAGGCAGACATAGATGTCGCCATTGAAAACTTTACTGCCTCGCTACACACAGCCAAGAGAAATGCTACCACATACACCACAAGACCACCCGGTTTTTGCACGTACCCCGAGGTAGAGCAACTCATTGCGCGGAGACGACGCTTGACAAAACTGTGGCGATACACCCGTCAGCCTGAATATAAAGTGCTAGCAAAATGGCTACGCAACATCATTCGGCAACAAATTAAAATCAATAAAACTGAACAATGGGAAAACAAAATGCTGAGTACCACACATTCGGACTCTTCTTTGTGGAAATTACTCAAGGCTTTCAAAGTTTCCACGAGCGTCAACTCCGCAACTGAGGCGCTGCACACTCAAAGCGGCTTGCACTTCTCCGCAGAGGAGAAAGCCGAGGTCTTCGCTGACTGTCTCCAAGACAGATTCACCGAAAACCCAGTGACCAACTGTGAAATAGAACGGGAGGTCCAAACATGGGTACAAACCTGGGTGGCGCAGAAGCAAGAGCAACAACTACCCACCATAACACCGCAGGAAATTTACAAGCTAATTAGGAAATTGCCTAATGGGAAAGCTGCCGGTCCAGACAAAGTGACTAATGAGGAACTTAAGCATCTCCCGAGAAAAGCTCTGGTGCAACTAACAAAGATATTTAACGCCTGTTTGCAGCAAGGCTATTTCCCCTCTACTTGGAAACGAGCTAAGGTTATCATGCTCCCAAAGCAAGGGAAAAGCACCAGACAACCGCAAAACTACCGTCCCATTAGTCTTTTGTCTACTATTGGTAAACTGCTCGAAAAATGTATCCTTTCTCGGCTTCAAAAACAAGTCTCCGCAACACATGAACTCTCAAATTCACAGTTTGGCTTTAGAAAAGGACATTCCACTGAACTTCAGCTCCTCAGACTAACTGATGACGTAACAGAGCAATTTAACAATGGGGCTTCAACGTTGGCGCTATTTCTGGACGTAGAAGCTGCATTTGACCGGTGCTGGCACAATGGCCTTATTTATAAACTGCACCACAATTTCCCGGCTCTTCAAAATTATCTATACTTGCTGCACAATTTTCTAGAAAATCGGCAGTTTTACGTCCAAGTGGGCCGCTCCTCCTCACGGGAGCGAGTGATGCGGGCTGGCGTCCCACAAGGGGCAATAATGTCCCCTTTTCTGTATATATTGTTCACCAATGATTTCCCAGTGGACGCCAGATGCAAGGTCGCCATGTATGCTGACGACACTGCAATATACAACCACCATAGAAATCCACGTTTCGGCCTTGCAGAAATGCAACGTTATGTGAACAATTTCCTCTCATGGCAACATGACTGGAAAATCAAAATTAATCCCGACAAATGCCAGCTGATTCATTTTTCTAAGCGGCGTCACACTTTGGCAACGGACCTAACGGTCGATGGTCAAATATTGCACTGCCGTCAGCAAGTTAAATACTTAGGTGTCACCTTGGACCGAACAATGTGTTGGTCCACCCACATAAAAAATAGCGCCAATAAAGGCAGACAGCGGCTAAAGCTGTGCGCCCCCATCTTCCGTAGTAAACAGTTGCGACTAAAGTCAAAACTTATACTATATAGGTCATTTATTCTCTCGGTGGTCCTGTATGCATGTGTGGCCTGGGCTAATGCCTCCAAAACTGCCCTCAAACAACTCCAAACCCTCCAAAACCTCTCCCTCAGAAAAATCCTCTCTGCTCCACTCCTCACCACCACCCAAACTCTTCACCTCGAAACTCATATCCCGTTCATCCCGGAGGCAATAGACAAAAGAGCAATGGCGGCATGGACGCGCATTAGGAACCACGAAAATGACGTGATCGCTAACATCGGCAAAGGCGAGCCGAAGCACCGCAAACATACTAGGATAAAAATGTTCTAGAAGCGGCTCGGCTCGCCGACTAATGCGCGTCCACGCAACCTCGTCCCTAAGCCACATACATGTTCCGGCAGAGGCCCTCGCCTCGGAAAATATTCAGGAGCTGCCACCGCGGGACAGTGTATATAGTGTCAAAACTGTAAATAGTGTAGTGCGCTGGGACGCATATTTCTGGTGTGCCCAGTGAAGATGTGTGTGTATGTGTGTACGAGTGTGTGTGTGGGTGAATGCGTGCGTGTATGTGTCTGTATATAATTTGTAAATATGTACATATGTATATATAACCCAAAGACGAAACAGACAAAAGACAAAAGAAAACTATTCTCGGTGACCTACAGATGGTCACCGTATGGGTTTTTGTATATAGCGAAAACTGTAAATATGAACAAAGTCAACTGTAAATCAATGTAAATATAGCCTGTAAGCCGGGCCCATTGTACCGGCACCAGGCCAATACTTTTAAAATAAACTAAGAACTAAGAACTAAGAATTCCTCCTGTGATGCATTTCGCGCTGTATAAAGATCGCAATGAAACAGTTGAATATCGGTGTTTAGCTGGAAGAAGAAACCGTTTTTGTACGCTACCTATCTGGGCTTTCCCTTAAACGTGTATTTTACAGTCTAGGCGTAACGGGAATAAATACATAACCTTTATTCGTAGCGTTTTTTCATCTTAATGCATTAATGGTATTTTTAGTTTATCGGCCATATACTTGTATTTTGATATAAACTTTGACAGGAAAAACACGTTTTCAATATCTCGAATGAAAATATCTCAGTTGCACTCACATGACTTTCTCTACTCTTGAACTAACCATTCTTACAAACTCTTATTCCTATATCTTCTTCGTGTTAGTTGAGATAAACATTTGTACAAATTATCTTATTGAATTTTTCTTTCTTTCAAAGCTTTCAAATTCCGTTCTCTTTGCACGGTTAACATATAAAAAATGAATAGCGATGACCCATTTGACAGCAATACCAGTTCTCACACAATATTTCCGTAGAGAGAAAATAAAAAGCATTTATCGAAGACTGCGTGTCTGTCAATAAATGGTATTACTAAAACTTCAAATAAATATTCTTAGAAAAAGCTTCTTCGTATATTCAATCCATATTAAGAGAGATAAACATTTGCAGAGATTAGCTTATTAACTTTCTTATAGGTACAAGGGGAATATAGGAATACAGTACACTTTGAGTGATAGTCGAATGTTTTAGGAGCCGTTCAATATGTGATGGCTTTAAAATCCCGTTTTCATTACGTGGCCACTAGCATTTGTGTAAAGCATTGAAGAATAAACAACAAACATGAATATTTCAGCGGTGGGTAACTGTACGCAAATAAATGTATTTGACATAAATTGTGAGCCACAGTTTTATTGCAGTAAGACTTTGCGCTGTCCTACGGCTTGTCACAAACACAAGTCATGCAAATTTAAGAGGATTTCATAGGCGATTTCCAGAAGTTCAGGATATAGATTTCATTAGTTATGAAAATATGTTTAACATTTTAACGAAAATATTTAGTAATATTTTTAATAACATGATATTTAAGGGTAGTTAAGGATGGATGGACTGCTTTGCAAATGTTAATGTCGCATCTTTGGAAGATGGTTCAGTTGAATACCTGATTTGGTATTTAAGCGACTTCCTTTTTGAGTTATGCTATTAAGACAGATATACACACTGCTATATATAAAGAGGGTGTTAACGATATGGCTGCTTAGATTTCGTGTGATGGTAGTAGATTTAAATATGACGCATGTATAGTGAAACATAAAGGAGATTCTTTTAAGCTTTCCAAGCAGTATTGAAGCAGATAGCTGTCACTGTCAACATTCCTGGCCTTCCACTCTACAGACACGTCAAAATTCTCAAGTAAATAATCAGTAATTAATTCCAGTAGACTAGCTAGGCTGTTTACTAGATTTCTTCTACTTGCAGCATTGCATAAAAGTTATTATTTACACATCACATGACATGGTATAATTTTGGCTGTAGAGTGAAATGTGTAAGGAAGGAGTTTATGCAGATGTGTGGTTGCTAGAAGATAAAGTGAAACCATAAAAAAGGCCTGGACAAGAGAGAGAGAGAGAGAGAGAGAGAGAGAGAGAGAGAGAGAGAGAGAGAGAGAGAGAGAGCCCACGATATTCCTCTACTGTGTAGAGATGTTGCTCAAATCCACACATGTCGCCCCTTTATGTGTCTGGAGAGAAGGGTCGTAAAAACGAAGGATCTCAACTACCAGTAAAACCGGTTCATTCCCGATAAAAGAAGCCGACTTGCTTCCCTTAAGATAGAATCAAAGCTTTCCTTCTTGAACGTAATGACTGGTGCAAGGGAAGAATCATTTTTATTGGCTCGTTTCTTTCCTCTGTCCTTCACCATTAAGTTATACCCCGGCTTTAAATGTTTATGTACGGTTGATATTTCATTTTCCGAGCGCTTCACCTTATCCTTTGCTTTTTCTTTATTTTATAAGTGCAGATATTTCGATGTATTGGTTGTATTTTCTCTCGCCATGGTCATAACGCCTGTTGCATTTTGCTTTACACCTCCATGTGTGACCTACTGGCCTAGGTATTGTGAGGTCAACGACCTTTGCACAAAGCATTGGGACATTAAAGTTATACATTCGTGAACGCGTGCATGGTAGTGGAAGTCGCATTGGTAAACAGCACATACCCGTGAAACCGTATAACCTTACTTTCACAGTAAAACAACTGACAGTGTGCGCAGGCGTCAAAATATTCATTTTATTCCGAACTCGACCTTGAACATTTGATTTCAAAATGGAATAGTGGTTCCACAAGGTCAATGGCTTCTTACTTTGCAATCCATTTTGTTAAAATTGGGTTAGGTCCTTTGAATCTAAAAAAATAATTCTTAGAATTGTGTGTGCGTGCGAGCGTGCGTGCGTGCCAGTCTTTGGACAGCATAACTCGAAAATAAAAATTCGGTTAAAAACCAAACTTGGTATTTTAGTTTAATATCTTCCAAGGATGCGACACGAAGATTTTGAAGAAAATTCTCCCACCCTAAACTACACTTTACATGGAAAATTTTGATTCTCTTGAAAATTACTAAAGATTTTGATTAAAATGACATATGTTTGAGATACTTTTATGACAAATGAATGTATATTTTGAATTTTATGGATATAGCCTATGTACTCCTGTCTACTCTGGATGACTTTTGCATAACTGGTAAACCGCAAGAGATACACCAAGTATTGGTTTACAAAAAATGTAGATCTTGCTAAAACACAATTTATGTCTCAATAAAGTATTTTGTGGACTGAAGCACTTTGGAGATATTCGTTGTTATGTGTGCGAGTTTTGGTGAGCTTATATTTCTGTCAAAGCATACTCCCCTTGTACCTGTTAGTGGAAGAGCAGAGAAAGTCATGTGAGTGCAACACAGATCTTTTAGTTGTTTTTCAATTGAACGTACGGGAGTAGCAGATAGTTGCTTTTTGTTTTTATTGTTGGAAAGCTACGTTTTAATGAAGAGGTGTACTTTAATGGGGTCCATTATAGTGCAGCCACCAGGCTTATAATTACTGTATTTAGGCACGCTCGAGTATAAACATTTTCACATTATAAACACATTTGCACATATAAATAACACTTTGCGTACTGAATATGTAATACATCAGAAGACGAAATACGCTTTTGAAGAAGTCCATTTAAATGTGGATAGTGTGAGATTCCATTATCACTGTTTTTCTCTGAGCCGTTTCTTTCCCTTGGCCTACTGTTGGAAAAGGAATGGTTTCTCAGTTTGAATATGTTTATAATAAATCAAGCCAGATGAAAGTTACTCAACAATCTCGACCGCGGATGTGGCGGGGAATAACATTCTTAGAAAATTAATTATCCCGGAGTTTGGATATATGCAAAGGCAGTTGTTTTAGCGAGAGAAACACACGCTGGGCCATATTCGATAATATCGCAAGTAATTATAAAGTTTGATATCCAAACGACGACTGCAGTAGCGGCAGCTGCTTCTGCTCCCCCTCCCCCCTCCCTCTCCCCTAGGGACTGCTCTCTTCGACGTCAGCAGGGCAACGAAAAAGGGAATTAAGTACAACATGATTTGTAAGGCCCAAACCCTGACATGAGATTTGCTGCAGGTGCAAATGGTTACTTTGTGAAGTGATGGAGTGTTGTAAAATGGTTATTTTGAATTAGTGGTGGATAAACTGGAGTTATACAGGGAGTTAGAGCACTATCGTGTAGCAGCAACCCCGCACCAGGCACTTTCTCACAATAGGTGCGACTGTTTATGTCTGGAAAATATACATCTTTTCGGTAATTATACGAATATTAATCCTAGCATTAACACTGTTGTCTCTATTCATTAGAAAAAAAGATTGAGGGTTTGCACTCATATTACTTTCTATACTCATGTTACTCGAGGTAAACATTTGCTGAAATTATTGCCGATTTTCTTGCAGAAAGGAAGGGAATGTGAGAATGCAGTAGACTTTGAGCAATAGTCAAATCTTTCTATGCTTTGGAATTCCGTTCTCTTTACACGGATAAGTTAAAAAAAAAAAAAAAAAAAAAAAAAAAAAAAAAAAAAAAAATCTCATTTGTGGAAAGTTAAAGTACTGCAAAACTCGCACGAATAAGAAAGAATATTTCCAAAATGATTTACTCCACAAAAAACTACATTAAATGTAAATATACATTTTATTTGTCATAGAAATATCTCAAATATGTGGCAAGTTAATCAAAATCGTGTCATTTTGAAGAAAATCAATTTTGGAGCAATTTTCTATGTAAAGGGTAGTTTAGGATGGAAGATTTTTCAGCAAAATCTTCGTGTCGCATCCTTGAAAGACACACAGACACACACACACATACTTGTACACACACTCACACACACACACACATACAGCCACACACACACACACACACACACACACACACGCCCATACACACACACACACACACACACACACACACACACACACAGACACGCGCGCGCATGCGCAAGAGACATTTCGCCTGCTATTGTGAATAACTTGGCTGTATCAACAGTAATGATAGAAAGTATAATGCAATTTAAGCCATGTAATTTTATCGCAGTTTCCATAAAACGGATGAATATTCTAAAATAAAGATAGCGTATTTATGACTGTATTTAGCTTCTTTGAAGTTCACTCGCTGGGAATGAACGAATTACCTCATTGGACTCATTCATCGGTCCTTATTTAATTAATCTGCATTCAATCTGAATACCAAATCCATTGGATGTTTAATCGACTATGAAAATCGTTTGATTTTATGCGCCTGTGCATTTAAGGACACACACACACACACACACACACACACACACACACACACACACACACACACACACACACAGACACGTAGAGTGTTTATTGTATCCAGTTTAAATGTTTCATTCACACCACTTGCTGGCTAATCACCTTCACACTTTTACTGTTCGCACAATATGTAAGTTTAACTTAAACATCACACGCAAGTTTTAGTAACAGTCATTTTACGATTTCAATGGGAAAAGTCTCTGGTGTATTTTAACAAGAAATTAAACGAAAAGTCGGTTAGAAGCCAAACTTGGTATTTAAGTTTAATGTCTTTCAAGGATGCGACACGAAGATTTTGAAGAAAATAGCCTCACCCTAAACTACCCTTTACATGGAAGATTTTTCGAAATATCTCCGAAATGGTTCACCCTACAAGAAAATTTATTGAGACATAAATTGTGTATTTTAGTAAGATCTACATTTTTGTATAGTATGATTTGGTCTATCTGTAAACGGTTTACCAGTTATGCAAAAGTCGTCCAGAGTAAATACGACTACAGGGGCTATAGTCAGAAAATTCAAGATATACATTTCATTTGCCATAAAAACATCTCAAACATATGACATTTTAATCAAAATCGTTAGAGCCATTTTCAAGAAAATCAGAATTTTCGAAAAATTTTCCATGTAAAGTGTAGTTTAGGGTGGAGCTATTTTCTTCAAAATCTTCGTGTCGCATCCTTGAAAGGCATTAAAATTAAATACAAACTTTGGATTTTAACGGACTTTTCGTTTTTGAGTTATGCTGTCCACAGACTGACACACACACACGAACCTTTTTCAAAAAATGCTTTTTTTTGGATTCAGGGGGCCTCAAAACCTATATTTCCGGTGAAATCTCGACATCGAATTTTTGGGCTTACCAGTAGAGAAAGTAATAAAAATGTATACCAATTGTTTATTATTAACAAGAAGTAAGTGAAGGAAAAGATTTTTGTAGGAGCAGCTTTGCGAGAGAGTAGACAAGCTCTCGTGAATATGACAGGGTAGATCTTCTGATTCTTTATTCGCTCGTATAAAGAATTTCCTTTTCTTTATTGCACCCTGAGGTACAGAGACACCTGGCGGAGAACTGTCACTCTGGCAGTGAAATATTACTTTAAAAGCGGAGCATGTTTCTCTTGTTATTCTACTAATCTAGGTAGATACATACACACACTTCTCACGAATCATACCAAATTGTCTTGAAGGAAAAGAGAGTAAGTGAGTGAGTGCTTTAATATTAAACCTTCTCCTGAAAGACATACTTCCCGCTGCGCAGCGCTCCTCTAAACGTGAAATTTCACTTTATGAATATCCAACAGCCATCATATTTAACATTAATTAAAACGTTTAAAAAAAAACAACACACCTTAACGAAACAAAAGAGTAGTTATCAAAAAACTCGACGTCGCCACAAGAGGGTTACAAAGCTGCTGCCTTCTACAAGCATTTGACAAAATTGTTCAAAAACAACGAATATCTCGGAAATGGTTAACTTTATAAAACAAGTATTTGAGATAAATTGTGTGCTTTAGCAACAGGATATTGCAAGAAATTTCAAGACATGCATTCAATTTATCACAAAAATATCTAAAACATAGATTGCGATTTTCTTGATATAATCTTCTAGTCGCATTCTTGGAAGATGCCCAACTTAAATACCACATTTGGTACCTAACCTGAGTTATGATTTTCACGTACAAATATATTTTTTAAAAATATCATCTGTTACACTCACATGACTTTCTCTACTGTTATGCAGCCTAATGTTACAAACTCTTATTTCTCTATCTCCTTTTTCCCAAAAAAATCTTGTTTACTTTCTGTACCACGTATAGTAGAGGAAGTATTGTATTCCACCCTAAAATTCGATATCGAAATTTCACCGGCAATATGTTTTGAGGCCCCTGAATCCAAAAGTTTTTGAAAAAGGTCCCTGTGTCTCTCTGTCTTTTTGTCAATCTGTCTGTCTGACTGACTGACTGTGGACAGCATAACTCAAAAACGAAAAGTCGGTTAAAAACCAAAGTTGATATTTAAGTTTGTCTTTCAAGTATGCGGCACGGAGATTTTGAAGAAAATTACTCCACCTTAAACTACCCTTTACATGCAAAAATTTTTTTAAAAAAAATTGATTTTCCTGAAAACGGCTCTAACGATTTTGATTGAAATGTTTCCGGAAGACTGTTGGATAACTGTAAGAGATAGACTAAATCTTACTATAAAAAATGTAGATCTTGCTAAAACACACTTTTTTTTTGTAGAATGAACAATTTCCGAAATATTCCTTGTTATTTGTGTAAGTTTTGGATAACTAAAACTTACGTGAAATGGAACATCGTTATTCATTTTTTATAAATGTTAACCGTGTAAACTGAACGGAATTTGAAGGCTTTAAATCTTCGAAACTCTACTGTATTCCCATATTCTCATTGTACCTAAAGGAAATAATAAGATAATTTTTGCAAATGTTTGTCTCAACTAACACCAATAAGATATAGGAAGCACAGCTTGTAAGAATGGTTAGTACAGGAGCAGAGACAGCCGAATGAGTGCAACACATGAGATTTTTGTTACATGGTGTCAGAAGTGGAATTTATCGTACTTGTCATTTTGCCACAATATTCAAACTGCGAGTGTGATGTTTTAATAACCAGACTGAGAACCTTTCTCTGGATACGAAGAACATCTTATATGAAAAGTACGACTCCTCGTGCTGTAGTATTAAACATACAGTAGCTACGGAAATTGGCTACTGAAGATATTCTATGACTGAGGGTATATGTAACGAGTATGGTTACCTCTGGGGGAAAAGGGTATAAAACTCTGGCGAATGTGATCCAGCTTTTCCACGCGCGGGTTGTATAAGCTGTAAATGCATCCCCATATGAGAGTAAAACATGTGCGTTGCCACTAATTCCACCCAGATTCAGATGAATCCCGTATTGATCGATGTGAGGGAAGGGGGTGCAAATTCAAGCATAAAGTACTGCTCGACGTTTTATCCGAGACCACCTGATTCAACTCAGATAATTTATAGGAGGCAATGACCGTTCTCTATTCCTGTTCTTCCCGTGGTTTAATTTCAGTAATAATTCTCAAGTCCACGTTACCAGGATTAAGAGAAATGGCTTTCCTTTTAACTGCCTCTACCTTCTACCACTACTGGCTTTATTGTAAAGACGGGGTGAATGACCTCGCTCAGTGGTAGCCTAGCTCAATTTATTGACACGTTGAAATATATAGCGAATATCACAGAATGGTGTGTGTTTATTGTATTAGGTTTAGCCTCAGCGAAGTTACATATGGCCTATTGTAAGGGAAATAAACCAGTATATACAGGGGCAAAATAGAAAATTTGGGATTTTTATTGTTTTTTTATCTTTACGGTCGTATAAATCCCATATTAATGGATGAAATGTAACTTCGAATATTTAATGCTCTAACTTTAATAATTTATAAATTAGCATTTTTATACCTTCACGGCCACATTACTCTCGCATTATTAAAGACAATTAAATTACATTTGAACAGTATGCTCGACAAACTACAAGGGGTTCATGTTGGGGAAAAATCTGTGTTACACTCATATGACTTTCTCTACTCTTGTACTAACCATACTTATAAACCCTTATTCGTATATGTTCTTTGTGTTAGTTGAGATAAAATTTGCACAAATTGTGTTATTGCTTCTTTCCTTGTAGGTACAATGGGAATATGGGAATACAGTAGATTTTTTTTTTTAATTGTTCCATTTATGTCCCGCCTTTAACTGCAGAGGTCATATCGGCGGCCTTGCCTATTGTTACACGTTTACGTTGGGTTTATCAATCTTTGGGGGTTTTATTCTTTGAATTCACACACACATTCACACTTTCATTCATACTTCCAGACTCAGGGAAGGATGAGGAATAATCCTGGCTAGAGTAAAATTTCTACCCCCCTGCCGGGAATCGAACCCGGGACCCCTATCACAGCAGTCAGGTGCTCTACCAACTGTGCCACGGGGCCAGCCAAACAGTAGGGTTTGTGCAATAGTCAAATCTTTTAAACCTTTGAAATTCCAATCTTTTTGTAACAGGGGGGGGGGGAGGAAAAAAAAAGACAAGTAGAAGTACAAAAAGAAATAGTAGAAGAAGAAGAAGTAGAAGAAGAAGCAGAACCAGAAACAGGCAATTAAAGGGATGCAACTTTCACCTCACCCTCCTATCGTCGCCAAAAGAAACATATGTTATCCGCGGCAATCGAACCCATGGCCGCCCAAATTGCCTGTACCACCTCGCTGGCTAAAAGCATTAAAATAATCAGTACTTGGGAATGTTGCTGAAGTTTTGACGTGTTTTCACAGGTGGCTATGTCGAAGTTGTTCCAATAACAATAACTGCTGACGTTTATGCAAGTTGCATATTTACGATACTTTAGCAGTTGGAAACAAACACACACGCACGTAGAAATCAAAAGAAGCTTTAAGTTGGTGTAGGAAAGAAGTTATTTTTGCAGTTGGTGGCTGCTGCTGTGTGGGACAGTAAATTTTACGGAGCATTAAATGCATCTGTTGTAGCATCCGCTCGACACCATCACTGACACGTGTCGCGCGCGCGCGCACACACACACACACACACACACACACACACACACACACACACGAGATCCAAATGCACCAAACCGGGGTTTTCCACACGGCCAGTCAATTAGGTCGCGAACCTGCTGTATTTATCAACTTAAATGAGACCACGAGTTTCTCTGTGGTTCAATACCATTAAAATAACTTGTATTTATACATGTTTTACATGCCAATCTATATTAACTAGTCTGCAAAATGTTTTACGTTTCTCTATCTCACATCGCTTTAAATACATGGTCATATCTCTCAGGAGATACCTCGTGGCTCGGTGTGTGGTGGACAGTTAACCTTCTAGATCTAATCCCTGTATCATACCATCTTGCTTCATCACGTGTACACAGAGACCTTAGTGTTAGGAGATACCTCGTGGCTCGGTGTGTGATGGACAGTTAACCTTCTAGATCTCATCCCTGTATCATACCATCTTGCTTCATCACGTGTACACAGAGACCTTAGTGTTAGGAGATACCTCGTGGCTCAGTGTGTGGTGGACAGTTAACCTTCTAGATCTCATCCCTGTATCATACCATCTTGCTTCATCACGTGTATACAGAGACCTTAGTGTTAGGAGATACCTCGTGGCTCGGTGTGTGGTGGACAGTTAACCTTCGAGATCTCATCCCTGTATCATACCATCTTGCTTCATCACGTGTATACAGAGACCTTAGTGTTAGGAGATACCTCGTGGCTCAGTGTGTGGTAGACAGTTAACCTTCTAGATCTCATCCCTGTATCATACCATCTTGCTTCATCACGTGTATACAGAGACCTTAGTGTTAGGAGATACCTCGTGGCTCAGTGTGTGGTGGACAGTTAACCTTCTAGATCTCATCCCTGTATCATACCATCTTGCTTCATCACGTGTACACAGAGACCTTAGTGTTAGGAGATACCTCGTGGCTCAGTGTGTGGTGGACAGTTAACCTTCGAGATCTCATCCCTGTATCATAGCATCTTGCTTCATCACGTGTACACAGAGACCTTAGTGTTAGGAGATACCTGGTGGCTCAGTGTGTGGTAGACAGTTAACCTTCTAGATCTCATCCCTGTATCATACCATCTTGCTTCATCACGTGTATACAGAGACCTTAGTGTTAGGAGATACCTCGTGGCTCAGTGTGTGGTGGACAGTTAACCTTCTAGATCTCATCCCTGTATCATACCATCTTGCTTCATCACGTGTACACAGAGACCTTAGTGTTAGGAGATACCTCGTGGCTCAGTGTGTGGTGGACAGTTAACCTTCTAGATCTCATCCCTGTATCATAGCATCTTGCTTCATCACGTGTACCCAGAGACCTTAGTGTTAGGAGATACCTCGTGGCTCGGAGTGTGATGGACAGTTAACCTTCTAGATCTCATCCCTGTATCATACCATCTTGCTTCATCACGTGTACGCAGAGACCTTAGTGTTAGGAGATACCTCGTGGCTCAGTGTGTGGTGGACAGTTAACCTTCTAGATCTCATCCCTGTATCATACCATCTTGCTTCATCACGTGTACACAGAGACCTTAGTGTTAGGAGATACCTCGTGGCTCAGTGTGTGGTGGACAGTTAACCTTCTAGATCTCATCCCTGTATCATACCATCTTGCTTCATCACGTGTACACAGAGACCTTAGTGTTAGGAGATACCTCGTGGCTCAGTGTGTGGTGGACAGTTAACCTTCTAGATCTCATCCCTGTATCACACCATCTTGCTTCATCACGTGTACACAGAGACCTTAGTGTTAGGAGATACCTCGTGGCTCAGTGTGTGGTGGACAGTTAACCTTCTAGATCTCATCCCTGTATCATACCATCTTGCTTCATCACGTGTACACAGAGACCTTAGTGTTAGGAGATACCTCGTGGCTCGGTGTGTGATGGACAGTTAACCTTCTAGATCTCATCCTGTATCATACCATCTTGCTTCATCACGTGTACACAGAGACGTTAGTGTTAGGAGATACCTCGTGGCTCGGTGTGTGGTGGACAGTTAACCTTCTAGATCTCATCCCTGTATCATACCATCTTGCTTCATCACGTGTATACAGAGACCTTAGTGTTAGGAGATACCTCGTGGCTCAGTGTGTGGTGGACAGTTAACCTTCTAGATCTCATCCTGTATCATACCATCTTGCTTCATCACGTGTACACAGAGACCTTAGTGTTAGGAGATACCTCGTGGCTCGATGTGTGATGGACAGTTAACCTTCTAGATCTCATCCTGTATCATACCATCTTGCTTCATCACGTGTATACAGAGACCATAGTGTTAGGAGATACCTCGTGGCTCGGTGTGTGGTGGACAGATAACCTTCTAGATCTCATCCCTGTATCATACCATCTTGCTTCATCACGTGTACACAGAGACCTTAGTGTTAGGAGATACCTCGTGACTCGGTGTGTGATGGACAGTTAACCTTCTAGATTTCATCCTGTATCATACCACCTTGCTCCATCACGTGTACACAGAGACCTTATTGTTAGGAGATACCTCGTGGCTCAGTGTGTGGTGGACAGTTAACCTTCTAGATGTCATCCCTGTATCATACCATCTTGCTTCATCACGTGTACACAGAGACCTTAGTGTTAGGAGATACCTCGTGACTCGGTGTGTGATGGACAGTTAACCTTCTAGATCTCATCCCTGTATCATACCATCTTGCTTCATCACGTGTACACAGAGACCTTAGTGTTAGGAGATACCTCGTGACTCAGTGTGTGGTGGACAGTTAACCTTCTAGATCTCATCCCTGTACCATACCATCTTGCTTCATCACGTGTACACGGAGACCTTAGTGTTAGGAGATACCTCGTGGCTCAGTGTGCTGTGGACAGTTAACCTTCTAGATCTCATCCCTGTATCATACCATCTTGCTTCATCACGTGTATACAGAGACCTTAGTGTTAGGAGATACCTCGTGGCTCAGTGTAATGTGGACAGTTAACCTTCTAGATCTCATCCCTGTATCATACCATCTTGCTTCATCACGTGTATACAGAGAACTTAGTGTTAGGAGATACCTCGTGGCTCAGTGTGTGGTGGACAGTTAAGCTTCTAGATCTCATCCCTGTATCATACCATCTTGCTTCATCACGTGTACACAGAGACCTTAGTGTTAGGGGATACCTCGTGGCTCAGTGTGTGGTGGACAGTTAACCTTCTAGATCTCATCCCTGTATCATACCATCTTGCTTCATCACGTGTACACAGAGACCTTAGTGTTAGGAGATACCTCGTGGCTCGGTGTGTGATGGACAGTTAACCTTCTAGATCTCATCCCTGTATCATACCATCTTGCTTCATCACGTGTACACAGAGACCTTAGTGTTAGGAGATACCTCGTGGCTCAGTGTGTGGTGGACAGTTAACCTTCTAGATCTCATCCCTGTATCATACCATCTTGCTTCATCACGTGTACACAGAGACTTTAGTGTTAGGAGATACCTCGTGGCTCAGTGTGTGGTGGACAGTTAACCTTCTAGATCTCATCCCTGTATCATAGCATCTTGCTTCATCACGTGTACACAGAGACCTTAGTGTTAGGAGATACCTCGTGGCTCAGTGTGTGGTGGACAGTTAACCTTCTAGATGTCATCCCTGTATCATACCATCTTGCTTCATCACGTGTACACAGAGACCTTAGTGTTAGGAGATACCTCGTGACTCGGTGTGTGATGGACAGTTAACCTTCTAGATCTCATCCCTGTATCATACCATCTTGCTTCATCACGTGTACACAGAGACCTTAGTGTTAGGAGATACCTCGTGACTCAGTGTGTGGTGGACAGTTAACCTTCTAGATCTCATCCCTGTACCATATCATCTTGCTTCATCACGTGTACACGGAGACCTTAGTGTTAGGAGATACCTCGTGGCTCAGTGTGCTGTGGACAGTTAAGCTTCTAGATCTCATCCCTGTATCATACCATCTTGCTTCATCACGTGTACACAGAGACCTTAGTGTTAGGGGATACCTCGTGGCTCAGTGTGTGGTGGACAGTTAACCTTCTAGATCTCATCCCTGTATCATACCATCTTGCTTCATCACGTGTACACAGAGACCTTAGTGTTAGGAGATACCTCGTGGCTCGGTGTGTGATGGACAGTTAACCTTCTAGATCTCATCCCTGTATCATACCATCTTGCTTCATCACGTGTACACAGAGACCTTAGTGTTAGGAGATACCTCGTGGCTCAGTGTGTGGTGGACAGTTAACCTTCTAGATCTCATCCCTGTATCATACCATCTTGCTTCATCACGTGTACACAGAGACTTTAGTGTTAGGAGATACCTCGTGGCTCAGTGTGTGGTGGACAGTTAACCTTCTAGATCTCATCCCTGTATCATAGCATCTTGCTTCATCACGTGTACACAGAGACCTTAGTGTTAGGAGATACCTCGTGGCTCGGTGTGTGATGGACAGTTAACCTTCTAGATCTCATCCTGTATCATACCATCTTGCTTCATCACGTGTACACAGAGACCTTAGTGTTAGGAGATACCTCGTGGCTCGGTGTGTGGTGGACAGTTAACCTTCTAGATCTCATCCCTGTATCATACCATCTTGCTTCATCACGTGTATACAGAGACCTTAGTGTTAGGAGATACCTCGTGGCTCGGTGTGTGGTGGACAGTTATCCTTCTAGATCTCATCCCTGTATCATACCATCTTGCTTCATCACGTGTACACAGAGACCTTAGTGTTAGGAGATACCTCGTGGTTCGGTGTGTGGTGAACAGTTAACCTTCTAGATCTCATCCCTGTATCATACCATCTTGTTCATCACGTGTACACAGAGACCTTAGTTTTAGGAGATACCTCGTGGCTCAGTGTGCTGTGGACAGTTAACCTTCTAGATCTCATCCCTGTATCATTCCATCTTGCTTCATCACGTGTATACAGAGACCTTAGTGTTAGGAGATACCTCGTGGCTCGGTGTGTGATGGACAGTTAACCTTCTAGATCTCATCCCTGTATCATAGCATCTTGCTTCATCACGTGTACACAGAGACCTTAGTGTTAGGAGATACCTCGTGGTTCGGTGTGTGGTGAACAGTTAACCTTCTAGATCTCATCCCTGTATCATACCATCTTGCTTCATCACGTGTACACAGAGACCTTAGTTTTAGGAGATACCTCGTGGCTCAGTGTGTGGTGGACAGTTAACCTTCTAGATCTCATCCCTGTATCATACCATCTTGCTTCATCACGTGTACACAGAGACCTTAGTGTTAGGAGATACCTCGTGGCTCAGTGTGTGGTGGACAGTTAACCTTCTAGATCTCATCCCTGTATCATACCATCTTGCTTCATCACGTGTATACAGAGACCTTAGTGTTAGGAGATACCTCGTGGTTCGGTGTGTGATGAACAGTTAACCTTCTAGATCTCATCCCTGTATCATACCATCTTGCTTCATCACGTGTACACAGAGAGCTTAGTGTTAGGAGATACCTCGTGACTCGGTGTGTGATGGACAGTTAACCTTCTAGATCTCATCCCTGTACCATACCATCTTGCTTCATCACGTGTACACAGAGACCTTAGTGTTAGGAGATACCTCGTGGTTCGGTGTGTGATGAACAGTTAACCTTCTAGATCTCATCCCTGTACCATACCATCTTGCTTCATCACGTGTACACAGAGACCTTAGTGTTAGGAGATACCTCGTGGCTCAGTGTGTGGTGGACAGTTAACCTTCTAGATCTCATCCCTGTATCATACCATCTTGCTTCATCACGTGTACACAGAGACCTTAGTGTTAGGAGATACCTCGTGGCTCGGTGTGTGATGAACAGTTAACCTTCTAGATCTCATTCCTGTATCATAGCATCTTGCTTTATCAAGTGTACACAGAGACCTTAGTGTTAGGAGATACCTCGTGGCTCGGTGTGTGATGAACAGTTAACCTTCTAGATCTCATTCCTGTATCATAGCATCTTGCTTTATCAAGTGTACACAGAGACCTTAGTGTTAGGAGATACCTCGTGGCTCGGTGTGTGATGAACAGTTAACCTTCTAGATCTCATTCCTGTATCATAGCATCTTGCTTTATCAAGTGTACACAGGGTATATACTGCTATGCCTCTACTTCTATATGTGGTTTTGATACGTGTGTCTAGATACCTTAGCTCGGGAAGGTTGTGCCTGTGATTGTACAAGAATCACATAGATGGTGTTCTGTTGCTGTTGACAGTGTAAATGGTTTCATTATCTGCGAATAGATGGCTCTGTGTTCTCTATTATTATCTGTTTTCTAATTTTACGTTTTAATATACTTAAGGGAGCAGATCGCGTAGTAGAATTGAGTGTGTAGTCAGAATTTAACTTGTGGGTGGGAGGTAACATAAAGAGAGGATAATAAAGCTGAGTCAAATTGATAGCCTCTGGGGGTTGAACCTGGTACCTTGGGAATGAACACCACTGACAATACCACGAATGGTCGCTTTTTTTTTTTTTTTTTTTTTTTTTTTTTTTATGTTTCCTGTCGTTCGGGTTTTGCCAATCACTAATGAGATTTTCTATAAATATTAACATAATTTTTGATTTTCTTGAAAATTCTCTAACGATTTTGATTAAAATTCGTGAATTATTTTTATGACAAGTGAAATGCATACCTTGAATATTCTGTCTGTCGCCCATGAGGTCCTATTTACCCTGGATGAATTTTGCTTAACTGATAAACCCAAAGAGAGAGAGAGAGTGAGAGAGGGACCATATCTAACTATACATGAATTGTAGATCCTGCTAAAGCTCACAATTTTTCGGAACAAATTTTTTTTTTATTGGAATGTACCATTTCGGAAATATTGCTAGTTCTTTGTGTGAGTATTGTAAAATATACTTCGGTCAAATAGAGCATCGTTATTCATTTCTTATAAGTTAACCATACAGGAGTAGGGAAAATTGTGCCAGTGGAACACAAAATTTTTTCTTGGATTCAGGGGACCTCAAAACGTACATTTCCTGTGAGAGCTCGACATCGAATTTTTGGGTAGAATACAATACTGCCTTCTGCTTTACTCTAAGTAGCAGAGTAGGTGAAAATGGTTGGAGGTTTGCAGAATTACTAACAAAGATTTGGTTTCAGCCCAGTAGGGTGTGTGTTTGCGTGTGTGTGCGTGTGTGTGCGTGCGTATGTCTGTGCGTGTATGTGTGTGTCTGTGCGTGTGTGTGTGTCTGTGCGTGTGTCTGTGTGTGCGTGTGTGTGTCTGTGCGTGTGTGCGTGTGTGTGCGTGTGTGTGCGTGTGTGTGTGTGCGTGTTTGTGTCTGTGCCCGTGTGTGTGCGTGTCTGTGCGTGTGTGCGTGTGTGTGCGTGTGTGTGTGTGTCTGTGTGTGTGCGTGTCTGTGTGTCTGTGTGTGTGGGTGTGTGTGGGTGTGTGTGCGTGTGTGTGTGTCTGTGCGTGTGTGTGTGCGTGTGTGTGTGTGTCTGTGTGTGTGTGTCTTTGTGTGTGTCTGTGTGTATGTCTGTGTGTGTGTGCGTGTGTGTGTGTGTGTGTTTAGTGGCACTCGCGGAGAAACGGACATGAAAAGAGTAATTCTACTGGAGGTGTGAAGTAGGCACTTCACAAGCACTTTCCACTACTTTTGGTAAAGTGTATGACTTCCTCATGAAATTACTTACGGCAAGTGTGTGCGCACAGATTATGGGCTGAATTTCCCTTAATGAAAAATACGATTTAAGCGCCTGAGTTTACTTCTATTTCCTGGCCCTTATTTCAATAAAAGCAAAACTCTAAATAACTGGTTAGCTTTAATCATTGTGGATTTAATTTATGCTTTCGTCGTATTTACACAAAACTACGAGCACGTTGAACTTCTACATAATTCATGCAGACGAATCGGAAGTCAGTGGTTCCTTATTATTTTGTGCTTTGTTTGTTTATTTTTATTATTATTTGATAATCGTCTCAGGGTTTCTACAAACCACGTTAAGCAACCCACCGCATTTATATTCACTCCTTTTCGTTTAACTTTCTATGTTTCCAATATTTCGTCATCCAGTCTCTTTTACTTCCCTTACTCGTAAGCAGAGGAAGTATTGTATTGCACCCAAAAATTCGATGTCGATAATTCAACGGAAATATAGGTTTTGAAACCCCTGAATCAAAAATAAAAAAAAAGCATTTTTAGAAAAAGGTTCTTGTGTGCGTCTGTCAGCTTTTGGACAGCAGAACTCAAATACGAATAGTCGGGTAAAAATGTCTTTCAGGTATACGACATGCATATTTTCAAGAAAATAGCCACACCCTAAACTACCCTTAACATGGAAAATTTTTCGAAATTTTGATTTTCCTGAAACTGGCTCTAACGATTTTGACTAAAATTCCATATGTTTGGGATATTTTTATGACAATAGAACCTATATTTTTAATTGTTTGGCTATAGGCTATGTAGTTCTGTTTACTTTTTATAACTTATCAATAACTCGTAAACCTTAAAAGATAAACCAAATCTTATTATACACAATCTATGAGCAAAGAAATGTTTTTGTAGGTTGAACCATTTCGGAGATATTCCTTGTTAATTGTGCGAGTTTCTGAAAGCTTAAAACTTTCGTGAAATGGAACATGGTTGTTCATTTTTTATATGAGAAGCGTGCAAAGAGAACGGAATCACAAAGCTTTAAAACATTTGACTATCGCACAAAGTCTGCTGTATTCCCATATTCCCCTTGTACCTACAAGGAAATAAACAATAAGATAATTTGTACAAATGTGTAAGAATGGTTAGTACAAGAGTAGAGAAAGTCATGTGACTGCAACACATCACATATTTTTTAGAATAAAATAGTTAAACAAATTTCCGACCTGTTACACGCGATATAAAAAGCAGAAATGAATGTATTTTACAACGGAACCTTCTATGTTAATCTTTATGATGAATTTCCTGGTGAAGAATGTTTTGTAAAGGCTACTAAGCGATTTTCTCGGAATATAATTAACAAAGCGGCGGTTCCTGGAAATGCAATATTATTTTATGGTTGGCCGTTGTTACGGATAGTATTAATTGATGGGAACTGAAATGCGATATGCGTTGTTCGTGGAAACTCCAGTGTGAACATATTGCGATTAATATTATCTCCACAGGTGAGGGGTTCCATCATTTTTATGATTAAAACCCATAATTTATGGACGGGTGAGTCAAGCTTTAATGTCAGAAGATATATCAGCTTCTGCTTTCAAAACTACCATAAAATTTAGGATTTTATTTCCATCTTCGGAACATAAATAATGAACTAAAACAACGGGATCCGGGGACTGAGATATTAGGCCTAAATAACAAATCTGATGTGTTGCACTCACATGACTTTCTCTACTCGTATACTAACCATTCTTACAAACTCTTATTCCTATATCTTCTTCATGTTACAAATTATCTTATTGCTTATTTCCTTGTAGGTACAAGGAGAACACTAGATGTGCGATAGTCAAGTCTTTTAAAGCTTTGTGATTCCGTTCTCTTTGCACACTTAACATATAAAAAAATGAACAACGATGTTTCATTTAATCAAAGTTTTAAGTTTTCGGAAACTGACACAAATAACAAGGAATATCTCCGAAATGGTTCAACCTACAAAAAAATGTATTTAGACATAAATTGTGTTTTGGTGGGATCCACATTTTTTGTATACTAGGATTTTGCCTATCTCTTACGGTTTACGAGTTATTCAAAAGTCACCCATTGTAAACATGACTACATGCTATAGCCAGAAAATTCAAAATATACATTTCATTTGTCATACAAATATCTCAAACATTATAATAAAAATCGTTACAGCCATTTTCAAGAAAATCAAAATTTTCGAAAACTTTTCCATGCAAAGGGTAGTTTAAAGTGGTGCTATTTTCTTCAAAATCTTCGTGTCGTATCCTTGGAAGACAGTAAACTTAAATACCAATTTTGGTTTTTATCTGACTTTTCGTTTTTGAGTTATGCTTTCCAAAGTCTTACAGATACACATGGACCTTTTTCTAAAAATGCTTCTTTTTTATTCATAGGGCCTCAAAACATATATTTCCGGTGAAACCTCGACATCGAATTTTTGGGTGGAGTATAATACTTCCTATACTTAGCAGCAGAGAAAGTAAGTTGCGAATAATGGCTTCCATTGGAGTATTTTAACAATGAATACAATAACAAGAATATCTTGGAATTAGTTAACAGCAGACTTTTCTGTTTTTGTAACTTACAACAAATTTGGTCACTCTTTATGAAGCATCCACACTCGCCACTGAATGTGGTATGTCACGGACTGAGCAGCAGGGTGGGTGAGGAATGGCAGATGGGCTGAGACAAGCGCGTGTTTCAGTGGCGTGACAAAGAAGAGCCGATTTTGACCATGCCTGTATTAAAGCGAAGATGGGTGAAGATAAATCGCCGAACGTTTTGAGTAGTGACCAAGAGAAGTGAGGTGAGGCAAGGCGAGGAAATGCTCCCGTAAACACACAAGGGCTACATTAGCCCCAGCTGACCTCCTCAAGTCCCTCAAGGGTCGTAACAACATACTGATAGACCCTCCCTCTCTCTCTTCCTCCCCCCCCCCCCCTTCCTTCTCCCAGGGCCAGTTAGTTCCTTCACGCCGTATAAATCCCCGTTTAAAAGTCCACGACACCAGCACGACAACTTTCATAAATTTCAATGAACGCAAAGTGTGTGTGTGTGTGTGTGTGTGTGTGTGTGTGTGTGTGTGTGTGTGTGTGTGTGTGTGTGTGTGTCTAACAAATGGTGAACAGTTACACTCCACAACGCTCATTTTTTGTTTATAAATTTTAATTTTTTAAAAAAATAAACACCCCTCCCTTCTTAAATAATATACGTCGCTTTTAGAAAGTCCTATAACAGTGACTCAGAAGAGAATAACGCTGTATCATGTTTATTTTTATCTCAGAGGAATGTTGCGGTGCACCACAGTGGAAGAAAATGAACCAAATAAGTTCATATTCACACAAGACACAAACTGGTTTTTATTCTGCTTTTAAAAACCTGGTATAAAAACCGAGAGCTTAAACCTAAAGGTGTCACTTTAAATTAATATGTTTAAATTTACTGAAACGCGCTATTAGAATGTATGTGGTGACCTCTATGGTGGTTTTCTCTTACTACGTGCTGAAAATGGGAAATTATTTTATTTCACCTAAATATTCCAAACCAAAAGTATATATTTAGAGTTATACTAAAAGCATTTTAGCATAACTCCCCTCTGTCTATGTGTGTGTACGTCTGTGGACAGCATAACGATTGTGATTAAAATACCATATGATTGATTTTGTTTATAAGAAGTAAAACTGTATGTTGAATTTTCTCTTTCGTGAAATGGAACCTCGTAGTTCATTTTTTACTTTCTCTACTGGTAAGTAGGGGAAGTATTGTATTCCACCCAAAAATTCGTTGTCGACATTTCACCGGAAATATATGTTTTGAGACCCCCTGAATCCAAAAAAAAAAAGCATATTTAGAAAAAGGTCCGTGTGTGTGTCAGTTTGTGTGTCAGCCTGTGGATGTCGGTCTGGGTGGCTCAGTTGGTTAGACGCTGGCCTACTGTTCCCAAGGTCGCGGGTTCAAACCCGGCCCAGGACGATGGTTTTCAAGTGTGCTTAAAAACGACAGCTCCATGTCAGTAGATTTACTGGCATGTAAAAGAACTCCTGCGGGACAAAATTCCGGCACACCGGCGACGCTGATGTGATCCTGGCAATTGACGGCGTCGTTAAACAACAAAATAATTTTTTTTTTTAAATTTCAGCCTGTGGACAGCATAGCTCAAAAACGAAAAGTCGGTTAAAAACCAAAGTTGGTGTTTAAGTTTAATGTCTTTCAAGGATGCGACACGAAGATTTTGAAGAAATTAGCCCCACCCTAAACTACCCTTTACATTGATTAAAATGTCGTATGTTTGAGATATTTTAATGACAAATGAAATGTATATCTTGAATTTTCTGGCTATAGCCCCTGTAATCGTATTTACTCTGGACGACTTTTGCATAACTCGTAAACCGTTAGAGATAGACCAAATATACTATACAAAAAATGTAGATCTTGCTAAAATACACAATTTATGTCACAATAAATTTTCTTGTAGGGTGAACCATTTCGGAGATATTGTTATGTGTGTGAGTTTCAGAAAACTTAGAACTTTCGTGAAATGGATCATCGTTGTTCATTTTTTTATATGTTAAGTGTGCAAAGACAACAGAATCTCAAACATATGACTATCACTCAAAGCCTACTGTATTCTAATATTCCCCTTGTACCTACAAGGAGATAAGCAATAAGATAATTTGTACGAATGTTTATTTTAACTAACACGAAAAAGACATAGGAATAAGAGTTTGTAAGAATGGTTGGTACAAGAGTAGAGAAAGTCATGTGAGTGCAACACATCAGATTTTTTTATATGTTAAGCGTGCAAAGAGAACGGAATCTCAAAGCTTTAAAAGATTTGACTATCGCACAAGGAAATAAGCAATAAGATAATTTGTATGTGTTAATCCAGATAAAGAAGAAATACCTACAAGAATTATTTTTTATAAGAATAGTTTCTATAAGGGTGAATTCAACAGATAAACATTTTATTTTATGTTTATAAATATAGTACGCTAGATAAGATTCGGTGACTGATAAATTAACATTAAATGTCGCACAGGTGTAATACTGTTGGATTCTTGGCAATACGTGGGGGTGAAAATGAGGGTGGTTTAGTTCAAAGTGGTGATAGGAATTTGAAGTATGCCTGTAATATGCTGTATAGAGACGGTTATAGAGAGTCAGTTAATTAGGCAGGTTAGGTTCCCAAGATGCACCGCGCTAAAAGCCTCGCTCTCCCTCTATTGGCCATATCCTACTCCAAGATTAAGGCTAATTCTCCATTGTGTTATTAATAACAACAATAGCGCATTGTTCCTGATAATATAAAGGAGTTAATATACTCGTTAAAGGTTATATACACGTGTAATTCACCGCGTTTAAGCCCCACCCCCTTTTTTCAAATTCAGGAACACTGTTTTAGTAAGATCTATATTTTTGTTGAGTAAGATTTGGTGTATTTCTAACGGTTTGCCGATTACGCAAAAGTCGTCAAGAGTAAATACGACTACAGGGTCTATAGCCAGAAAATTCAAGATATACATTTCATTTGTCATAAAAATATCTCAAACATATGACATTTTAATCAAAATCGTTAGATCCATTTTCAAGAGAATCAAAATTTTCGAAACATTTTCCACGTGAAGGGTAGTTTAGGGTGGTGCTATTGTCTTCAAACTCTTCGTGTTGCATCCTTATAAGACATTAAACGTAAATACGAACTTTGGTTTTTAACCGACTTTTCGTTTTTGAGTTATGCTGTCCAAAGACACACACACATACACACACATTGTTTCTAAAAATGCTTTTTTTTATTTAGAGGACTTCAAAACATATTTTCGAGAACTCTGAATATCGAATGCAGTATTTCTATTTACTACACGTAGTACAGAAAACAACAAGCAAGAATAGTTGTGAAAGAAGAGTTTGTAATGAGCGTATAATATAAACAGGTTAAACTCCATCGAACCCAGAACCCGTAGATTGTACTAGGACACATGCCCAGTTAGAATTACTCATACTTCAGCTTTTGCTGAATGCAATGTTTTGATTCAGTCGGACCAACTTGTGGCCATATATCTCTAAAAAATAATTAATTGGATATATTTTTTTATTCCTGATGGTGGAAGTTTAAGATTACTCCGGAAGTTTCATCTGCGATACGAATAATGCTTTCTTTTTCTTGTTCTGCTGATGATTTACGTTTCGCTGGATTCGCAAGCAAATTAATACCGTTGTAATTTATCAAGGATGCAGCAAGTTGGCTAGGGAAATTTTAACGGAGCATAAAATCTGGGTCAGAAGCGAAACCGCACTTTATTAAAGGATTTTCTAAAACAGATTTTATCCTTCCAAAAACAACGTTGGTATACTCATTTAGATGGCTGCCTTTTCCTTAATCCTATAAGTCTGGAGTCAAAGCACCAGACCATACATATTGCAGCAGCTACTAGCGCCGCGTGGAGGACAGATGCGTTACTAAAAGCCCATTAGACACGAAACAAAGGCTAACTTTGTTAATATATTGTAACACAGAAGTTTTTGTTATCATTTATTTATATGGTTCAGTCAATACGCGTCACTAATTGCCTATTAGAGCCGAAACAAAGGGTTAAACATGTTAATATACACAGGAGATTTTGAATAACGCGCATTTGTGCGATTCAGTGAAACGAAACAAGGTCGTGAACTTCTGTAAGCTTTCCAGGCTTTCACTGCGCATGAGCAATACCAACTGTGTCATAAACTCACTAAATAGAAGCAACTTTCATCATGAACAAATGAAGGATTAGGTCATTGTTCCTCAAGAGCTCTTGATAGTGACATCACTGTCTCTGTCTTCCATGGTGTCTTCTGCCATGCAGTCGATAGTTGTAGGTTCAACGTGTCAGTCATATGTTGTAAATAAGCGAACCTGTTTTTGTATGTCTTCTGTGTTGTTATTTTCTTCAATTTCTATATTTTATCCACGTTTCTTTGATGATTCAGAATTGTTAACTCTAATAATGGTCTTCAAAACCTCATCTGTGGCTGCTTCTAATTTTTACCCATTTTAACTTTCTCTACTTGAAGTAGGGGAAGTATTGTGTTCCACCCAAAAATTCGATGTCGAGATTTCACCAGAAATATATGTTTTGAGATCCCCTTAATCAAAAAAAAAAAAAAAAAAAAAAAAAAAAGCATTTTTAGAAAAAGGTCCGCGTGTGTCTGTGTGTCTGTGGACATCATAACTCAAAAACGAAAAGTCGGTTAAAAACCAAAGTTGGTATTTAAGTTTAATGTCTTTCAAGGATGCGACACGAAGATTTTGAAGAAAATAGCCCCACCATAAACTACTCTTTACATGGAAAATTTTCCGAAAATTTTGATTTTCTTGAAAATGGCTCTAACGATTTTGATTAAAATGTCATATGTTTGAGATATCTTTATGACAAATGAAATGTATATCTTGAATTTTCTGGCTATAGCCCCTGTAGTCGTATTTACTCTGGACGACTTTTGCATAACTGGTAAACCGTTAGAGATAGATCAAATCGTACTGTACAAAAATGTAGATCTTGCTAAAATGCACAATTTATGGCAGAATAAATTTTCTTGTAGGTTGAACCATTTCGGAGATATTCCTTATTATGTGTGTGAGTTTCGGAAAACTTAGAACTTTCGTGAAATGGAACGTCGTTGTTGATTTTTTTATATGTTAATCGTGCAAAGAGAACGGAATCTCAAAGCTTTAAAACATTTGACTATCGCACAAGGCCTACTGTATTCCCCTTGTACCTACAAGGAAATAAGCAATAAGATAATTTGTACAAATGTTTATCTCAACTAACACGAAGAAGATATAGGAGTAAGAAATATATATTTTGCCGTCCCCTAAATTAAAAACAAAGCGTATTTGGAAAACTGTGTTTGTGTGTGTGTGTGTTTATGTGTGTGTGTGTCTATGTAATAAAATCGTTTTTAAAAAGTTGGGCAAGCATGGCGTAGATATAAGAATAACCTTTTTAAAGAGCAATGGGTAGAAAAAGTCATGTGAGTAGACATGAGGTTTGTTTTTCTCGTAGTGATGTGACGTTGGTTAAAGTTAGACGCAGAGAAGCCTTTTTGCGGTGCCTTAAGGAGAGAGCGAGAGAGATCTTGTTGAAGGAGGAAGGATTCTTGATAACCTTGTGTGTCCTGCGGGTTGCATTACTTCTTGTCATGCGGTTTGTTAGTCCATTGTACGACCCACATCAGCATTGCTTTGTTTTACTGTCCCGCACACACACAGCGCTGCTAAATATGCTCCTGCTTCTACTCCTACTCCTACTCCTACTCCTACTGCTACTCCTCGCCGACGACAAGACAGAATTAACTGTTGGATGTTTCCAGATACGAGAGTCACCTTTGTCAGTGTCGCCAACAAACTTTACACGTTCCCAGGTACAGCCACACTCGCTTCTTATACGTACACGAACTTATCTCCGCTAAATTGTTTATTCTTATGTACAGAATGCTCGAGGTGACAGCGCGCAGATTTCGTATGATGGTAGATTCAAATATAACGAACAAAAAGCCTTAACAAGGAATATCTCAGAAATGGTTCACCCTACAAGAAAATTTATTGAGACATAAATTGTGTATTTTATCAAGATCTACATTTTTTGTATAGTATGATTTGGTCTATCTCTAACGGTTTACCAGTTACGCAAAAGTCGTCCAGAGTAAATACGACTACAGGGGCTATAGCCAGAAAATTCAAGATATACATTTCATTTGTCATAAAAATATCTCAAACATATGACATTTTAATTAAAATCGTTAGAGCCATTTTCAAGAAAATCACAATTTTCGAAACATTTTCCATGTAAAGGGTAGTTTAGAGTGGGGCTATTTTCTTCAAAATCTTTGTGTCGCATTCTTGAAGGACACTAAACTTAAATACCAACTTTAGTTTTTAACCGATTTTTCGTTTTTGAGCTATACTGTCCACAGGCTGACTCACACACGGACCTTTTTCTAAAAATGCCTTTTTTTTTTTTATTCAGGGGGCCTCAAAACATATACTTCCGGTGAAATCTCGACATTGAACTTTTGGGTGGAATACAGTACTTCCCCTACTTATCAGTAGAGAAAGTAAAAATGAACAACGACGTTCCATTTTAAGAAAGTTCTGTTTTCCGAAATTGACACAAATAACAAGGAATTTCTCCGAAAAGGTTCAATCTACAAAACATGTATTGTGTGTTTTAGCAAGATCTACTATTTTGTATAGTAAGATTTTGTCTATCTCTTGCGGTTTACGAGTTATTCAAAACTTAAAGCTTTCGTGAAATGGAACATCGATGTGCATTTTTTCATGTGTTAAGCGTGCAAAGAGAACGGAATCTCAAAGCTTTAAAAGGTTTGACTATCGCTCAAGGACTACTGTATTCTAATATTCCCGTTGTACCTACAAGGAAATAAGCAATAAGATAATTTGTACAAATTTTTATGTCAACTAACACGAAGAAGATACAGGAATAAGAGTTGGTACAAGAGTAGAGAAAGTCATGTGAGTGTAACACATCAGATGTTTTAGTATGTAAATCAGTTATATATTCACAAGTAAATTTGATAGCTGTTGACAAGGACAAAGTAAACAGGCTAAGTCTGAAGAAGCAGCTCGAGTGTTTGTTGTTTTCACTGAGAAGACACCTGCGGCTATTGTCAAACCTTCTTACTAAACAATGTTTCCCAAGAAGGGGTGCAACGCTTTGATCTTCCGCATTATTTCACTGGAAAAGCCCAAAACGTCCTTCAAACGCCACCTCTTGCGAACAATAGTGTGATGTTAGCTTCAAATATGACGAATAAAAAATCGGCACACGCACATGACTTTCTCTACTCTTGTACTAACCATTCTTACGAACTCTGAACATGTCAGTCAGAAAGAATGGTTGGTGGAAGAGTAGAGAAAGTCATGTGAGTGTAACACATCAGATTTTTCTTCTTGTAAAGCAGATAGAATGAGCTTTCATAAAAATATTTTATTTGAGATTGAGTAAAGATAGTCCTGTGAAGGTAAAACATCCCATTTTTATAATTAGCTATTTCCTGCATTCATTTTATTGAGGGAAAACCTTTAAACAAATTTCTGTATATCGCTTTGAGTCCTGTTTTCGACCAACAAGAAAATATAGATTCAAAACAAGAGCTTTAGCCATGGAACCAACCGGGTCTAGGCAAGAACTACTTATGAGAACGTGGGAATAATCGATTATTCTCGATTCAACGTCGCTGTGAAGAACACAACGCCATGCGTTCGTCTCTTGTTTCTGACGATCGCATTTCATGATGACGTAACGGTCAGATGTTTGCAATATGGCAGCGTGGGCATTGTGCAGTGAAGTCATTGTTGTTTCAACGATTTTGCATAGAAAACGTTATTCTTTCTTCGAACTGCAATGTTATTTTTTATAAAGAAACTGTTAAACTTCATTAGGTAAGTTAGATATGTTTAAATTATCGGAAACTTGCTTTTAGCGTCTGACAGGGTGATGTGTTTGTATTGGGTGATTTCTGAGTCAAGGCCACAGGTTGGAAATTAGGTTATTCATTCTCTTTTAACCTGAGAGCTGCTGTCATTATCTTAAATCACATATTTCACATATAAATTAGTTTTACTCTCTGGGTTTATAACCTTCAACCTTCGCTAACATATGAACAACCAAGTTAAAAAATCTGAGGAGAAATTTTGCAGAAATTATCTTACTTCTTATTTTCTTACACGTGCATATGGGAATATGGGACTACAGTAGGCTTTGAGCGATATTCCGTTCTTTTTGCACTGTTGACATATACAAAATGAATAGCGATGCTCCATTTGACATGTTTTCCAAAACACGAGAAATATACCCGAAATGGTTTACTCTACCAACAAATTTATTCAGATATAATTTGTGTGTTTCAACAAGATCTACATTTTTTTATAGTAAGATTTGGTCTATCTCTAACGGTTTGCCAGTTATGCAAAACTCGTCCAGAGTAAATACGACTACAGGGGCTATAGCCAGAAAATTAAAGATATACATTTCATTTGTCATAAAAATATCTCAAACATATAGCATTTTAATGAAAATACTTAGAGCCATTTTCAAGAAAATCGAAATTTTCGAAAAATTTTCCATGTAAAGGGTAGTTTAGTGTGGGGCTATTTTCTTCAAAATCTTCGTGTCACATCCTTGAAAGACATTAAACCTAAATACCAACTTTGGTTTTCAAGCGAGTTTTCGTTTTTGAGTTACGCTGTCCACAGACTGACACACCACATATCCTCGCGCTATCTTAGGCATGCAGCTTGGCGCATTCTTTCCTGCGACATATTTACAAGGTATGTAGCTGCGGAAGGAAGGGAAATATTACCGTTATGAATTTTTATGACGCCTTCTCCTGCCGCCGCCTTATGCATATACAAATTACAATAATTTGATACACTGGGGCGGGCGGTAGGGCGGTAGGGTGGTCCAGTATGGCACCGTCAGCCCCTGAAATTACTTTGTTATGGTCTGCAACGCGCCCTAACGGAAAAGTTAGGACACTCTGCTACAAGCCGATGTTCATACATAAACACTGTGTTTCCTTCCCCCCTTCCTCACGTGTTTAGTGTTCGTCAAATGTTTCTTCACTTTATGTTCTCTATTATATATTTACACTAGGTTGCATTCTTCACAAAAATTCAATACCAAGATTTCACCGGTAATACATGTTTTGTCGTCCCCTAACTTAAAAGCACAGCATATTTGGAAAATTGTGTGTGTATGTCCGTATGTCTTTGTGAACACTATAAATATAAAATCTAATGTGTTGCACTCACATGACTTTCTCTACTCTTGTATTAACCATTCTTATTACTATATCTTCTTCGTGTTGAGATAAACATTTGTACAAATTATCAACTTGCGTTCTCTTTGCACGGTTCACACATAATAGAGTGAACGACGATGTTCCATTTGACGAAAGTTTGTTTTCTGAAAGTAACACAAATAACAAGGAATATCTCCGAAATGGTTTACTCTACAGAAAAAAAAATTATTTGCACACAAATTGTGTGTTTTAGCAGCATCTACATTTTTTGTATAGTAAGATTTGGTCCATCTCTTACGGTTTACGACTTATGCAAAAGTCATTCAGAGTAAATACAGGGGCTATAGCCAGAAAATTCAAAATATACATTTCATTTGTCATAAAACTATCTTACACATATGTCATTTTCATCAAAATCGTTATATCCATTTTCAAGAAAATAAAAAATTTCGGAAAATGTTCCATATAAAGGGTAGTTTAGGGTGGAGGGATTTTCTTCAAAATCTTCGTGTCGCATCCTTGAAAGACAAAGTTAGTTACCAACTTTGGTTTTTAACGACTTTTCATAAGTTTTCCTAAAATGCTTTTTTTTTTTTTTTTTTTTTTTTTTTGGATTCAGGGGTCTCAAAACATATTTCCTGTGAAATCTCACTATCGAATTTTTTGGGTGGAGTAGAACACTTCCCCTACTTGCCAGTAGAGAAGGTAAAAAAGGTGTTGGGAGTGTTTTCGTATATTTTAGTAGATTTTCCTAAGTGAATAACCATTATTTACAGCAGGAATCTTATTAAACGCAGCCTCCCCATTGTGACGGGCCTGACTGCGCATACTCTGTTCTGATTGGCTGTTATCTGGAACAACAACAAGCAGCTTGCTATTATTACCACGGTTTATCTTTATACCGCCCATGCAACAGGAAACAATGCGTCGGTAATAATTGCTTTATTATGTAAATGTCGGTCCATTAATACCTAAGTGCATTATTTTCATTGTACGAGTTTGAAGAAATTATAACCACATAACGCGTAACATAGTGCCCTATTCCGTCAAGTGTGTGTTGCTGCAGTGTTATGTTTTAGCACTGTGCTACTCGCAAACGAGGCGAAACTTACAGTTTTTATATACTCTACCTCTTCGGATGAGGTGTTGTATTTAATCCACAAATTCATTATCAAGATTCCAATGAAAATGTACCTTATCAACGGGCCCTTGAAAGTGTAGCTCTTAAAAGGAAGTTGTCATTTGATTTTGGGTCAATTAGCTTGGACTTTCTGCTGATTTAACTGCTTTAATCCTTCCTTATAATAGCCTAGTACTTTGATTCTTGAAAATATGTCGGAAGAGCATTTAATACCAAGAACTATGTGATACTTATCAGGTGGGGAATCCAACGACGACTCAGTGGAATTAACTGGAAGCTTCTGGACACTGCGGTGTTATCACTGTTCGATTATACACACACTCACTAGTCGCTGTGTAGTCTCGGACGTTTCCCTTGTGCTTTACCACCATTATTACGACAACCGCTCGCCGTATCCAAGGTCACCCTTCCCCCTCTCGTCCGTATATTGTTGAACGACTCAGTCACAATATGTTGTAGAAATTAAAGTTTGAAGAATGGTTTTTCTGTAGTGCTACAAGAGTATTTAAATAGGACAGACCATTAAATAGGATCTGATGATGTACAGTGAAACCTCGTTTATTGGACTAACCCACATGACTTTCTCTACTCTTGTACTAACCATTCTTACAAACTCTTATTCCTATATCTTCTTCGTGTTAGTTGAGATAAACATTTGTACAGACTATATTATTCCTTATTTCCTTTTAGGTACAAGGGGAATATGGGAGTACAGTAGGCTTTGTGCGACAGTCACATATTTTAATACTTTCAAATTCCGTTCTCCTTGCACGGTTAACATAAAAAATCTAATGTGATACATTCACATGACTTTCTCTACTTTTGTAATAACCATTCTTACAAACTCTTATTAGTATATCTTCTTCGTGTTAGTTAAAATAAACATTTGTACAAATTACCTTATTGCTATTTCCTTGTAGGTACAAGGGGAATATTAGAATACAGTAGGCTTTGTGCGCTAGTCAAATCTTTTAAAGCTTTGAGATTCCGTTCTCTTTGCACACGTAACATATAAAAAATGAATAACGATGGCCCATTTCACGAAAGTTCTAAGTTTTCCGAAACTCACACACATAACAAGGAATATCTCCGAAATGGTTCACCCTGCAAGAAAATTTATTGAGACATAAATTGTGTATTTTAGCAAGATCTACATTTTTTGTATTATATGATTTGGTCTATCTCTAACGGTTTACCTGTTATGCAAAAGTCGTCCAGAGTAAATACTACTACAGGGACTATAGGCAGAAAATTCAAGATATACATTTCATTTGTCATAAAAATATCTCAAACATATGGCCATTTTCAAGAAATAAAAATTTTTCAAAAATTTTGTATATAAAAGGTAGTTTTGGGTGGAGGAATTTTCTTCAAAATCTTCGTGTGGCATACTTGAAAGAGATTAAACTTAAATACCAACTTTGGTTTTGTAACCGAGTTTTCGTTTTTGAGTTATGCTGTCTACAGACTGACAAAAAAATTAAAATTATTTTGTTATTTAACGACGCTGTCAATTGCCAGGATCATATCAGCGTCGCCGGTGTGCCGGAATTTCGTCCCGCAGGAGTTTTTACATGCCAGTAAATCTACTGACATGGAGCTGTCGTTTTTAAGCACACTTAAAAACCATCGGCCTGGGCTGGGTTTGAACCCGCTACCTTGGGATCAGTAGGCCAGCGTCTAACCAACTGAGCCACCCAAACCGACTACAGACTGACAGACACGGACACGCACGCACATACATGGACCTTTTTCTAAAATTGCTTTTTTGTTATTCAGGGGTCTCAAAACATATATTTGTGTTGAAATCTCGACATCGTATTTTTGAATGGAATACAATACTTCCTCTGCTTTAGTAAAGACAGTAGAGAAGGTAAACGTATGTTTACGAATCTGGTCGAGATAATCCGGAGATGCGGATAAAGGAGTTTTTACTGTATATGTTTTGTTGGTCTTATTTGAAAATTATTTATTAAAATGCGTTCTCTCTTTCGCTATCACTTCTGTATAAACTTATTGATGTTATCAGTCAATGATTCCAATGTTAAAATATTGTGCAACAAATTCATAAGTATGGAGAGTAAGTGAACGAGGTAGGAAATTCCTATTCCAGTAGCTAGAACGTACAAACTCGGGCGGCTGTGTGAATCCAAATGGTGCAGAAAGTGCAGTGTGTGTGTGCGAGTGTTTGCTCTAAATGGATAAACACTGTTTAGCCAATTTGTCAAGCGAGAGAGACAGAGAGAAAACAAGCAAGCAAGCAAGCAAGCGCGGATAATTTCAAGAATGTTTTAATATTTCCCTCGCCTGACGTGGGCCACATACTTGTGTGTAATAAAACGCACTAGTTTACTGCGTTACTTTCTGTCTGGGGCATTCTCGTGATACTGACTGACGTACCTACTCGCCTGCCGAGAAATCGAGCCTGGTGTTATGACGCGGACAACGTTCAACTCCATGCGACTAAAGGCGATGTTCAATTGTCCTCTGCACCAGAGCATGTTGCGTGTATTTAATGAAATAGGGACCAAACTATGAAATTTCGAAATTCTGCAAGTCCTAAGAAACATACTTTTGTATTACTCCGCGGAAGACATGTGCAATAACAGTTCAGTTTGTGTGAACTGATGTTTTTCTACTTTGAAATAACAGTGAAAGCGTGGCTGACATCTTGCAGGGATTCTCGGAGGTCGGAAGTTCTTTTAACCCGGCCCCAGTGTGTCCAGCGTGCGACGTTCAACTGTCTGTCGCACAGACACGTTTTCAACTAGTTATAGTTTTCTCACATGGCCAGCCGATTTTTTTTTCTCTTCGCTATGTAAAGAGAATGTAGTTTTAAAGTCATATACGGAACCACTCTCAATCGTTTAAGGCTACTCTATTCTCATTGTATCTATAAGAAAATACGAAATGAAAGTGCACAAACTTTTATCTCGATTAAATAGATGTACCTATAGAGATTTGTAAAAAGACTCGAGATTGAGTAGAGAATGCCATGTGAGTGAGGTTACCCAGGAAATCTGGTACAAGGCTGTACGTGGTGAAGAAAGTTATAAATATTTTTGTGTCTCATGATTTAAGGAGAACGCTCGGCAACCAAGAATAAATTACGCCCTTTATTGCAGCGCAGTGCAAGTTGTGTAGAATAACGGAAACCAAAAACGGTTGGTTGGTTGGTTTACACCGCGTCATTCTGTCTTGTTGCACAATGTTTCCCTTGTTGTTTATTTAGTATTCTGCCTGTTCATCTCCAGAATGTGCAAGGTGTCTCTCTTGTGTGAATCATAAATCATTTGGTTCTTACCTTCGTGTTTTCTACATGATCCAGGGCGTGGAAACCGACACAGAATACCAAACTACCAAGTGAGGTTATCTCTGACGACTTTGAGGTTACTTTGGTTGATTATCAGCAATATTACAAATATTTTCCACTGTGGTAGATAATAAAGTGTGTATTTGTTTGCAAAAACACATATTTTACGTAAGCAATAGTGTTTAAGTCAAAGCAAGAATAATCTTATTTTCTACTTTGCTTAGTTTTAAAAATCTTAACATATTCACGATTGTTTCTACTGCAGCAAAATTCACACATATGTGCTAACATTTCCAAGAGAGAAAATTAGTCTAACCTCAAAAGCTCCTTCTTCGGTTTTGATAATCCTTTCACATTGAAATCCCAGTTTCTTCTTCTCAATGTAATTCTAATTTAATTTCATAAATCACTAAAAGATTAAAACACATTTACAAACTCCATCCACTTGAATAGGAACATATTGCAGTAATTAAAGAACATACGAAAAGATCCTAAACCTTAACGCTATGGAGTAGAAAATAGTTGTTGTTGTTGTTATTACATAGAATATAAACAGCTGCTGCACTCCACGGAGTATAAAACAAAACTTTTTATTGCAAGGAACATACATAGATGACCATTACGTAACAAACAAAAAAATGTGAAAACGGAATCAAGTCCTACAACCAAATCAAGTAAAAGTTAACAGAATCCAAAGTTGGCAACTTGGAAATTCATGTTCCGCAGATAATTTGATATTCCTTATTGATTGTTTGGACTATTTAGTGACTATTTAGTACATTTTAGAAAAGGTAAAAAGGCATACACAAAGGCGATTATAGGTATAAAATGAAATTGTTTTATTGCAGTAAGTGAGAGGTCTATTTGCATAGGTCTACGAAGCATGCAATAATTGTAAACAAAGCGAAAAGGTTATTCATTAAGAATAGATTAAGCTTGTTTTGTATGATGCTGGGTAATTTACGTATATTTGGATACCGAACAGCGAAATGAAGTGAAGATTGCACTCGCAGCGAATACCTCAATTATTTTTATGCAATAAAAACGGGAAAGTAATAACTGCTAATTGAGAATGATGGAATATAAAATGTAACAGGCTCCTGGCTATATAGTGTAGGCAAGGTAGCTGTAAAGGTCAGTGGTTTAAAGCAGACAGAGAGGTACAGATGAAATTAAACCAAGCAATTCTGTTTTATCTGTGCTCGAAACGAATTAAAATTAAAAGCTACCGCTGTAGCGTTTTAATAATTACTAGTTTTTTTATGATGAACACTTTGATACCGGAATTATAGACTGGTAATATTAGTAATTTTATAAAAAAGTGATGGATAAATTACGGCAATAAATAATAAACATGTTAAAATATATCTATATGTAATGCAAGACGCAAGAGAGAGAATTCTATCACTCAGCCAATTTAAGAGTTCAGTAAAGGCTATTAGAAGTTCAGGAAATTAGAGTTCAGTACGTTCATTAATCGGAGAATTGATTCTGAAATTTATTTTGATGCCGAAACTTACAGCTAAGTCCGATTTAAAAAGCTGCCATAATACATTTACCTATATCGTAGTTGAAATAAAACGTCTATGAAAGTATCAACTGCAAAAGTAATGGGACTTTTAATATTCATCTATTCTCGTAGATAAAATAAGATACAAGTTACGTATTTCTGCTAAAACAGCATATAGAAATGGAAGCCCTTGATGTATTTCATGAAAGTATAATTATTATGATTAAATGAAGTGTCTATTTTTTGTATTTCAGTATCTGTGGCCATAAATATCTGCAATAACATGCGAGTAAGGAAACATCGATATGTAAGGCATTCTGAAAAAATACTTTTACCTGAATTTATGGCGACTGATATTTCAGAATCGGATTCCAAATCATACATTCGGAAAACAAACCTCATTAACGATGGGTTTCCATAAGCGGAAAAACAAACACGCATCGTATCTCTCTCCCGGCTTCCAATGAATCATGTGTCTTTATTTTGGGGGCCTAAGCCGCGCATTTCCAACTTTTCGATAGTCATTTGTCAGTATTATTCAATGTACGTACGAATGTTCGGTTTTGCATTAAATCTCGACGTTAACAGATGAGGAGCCATTTTTTCTACAAGCGCTTATTGATACAGTTGCTTGTTATCACCGGTAGAGGCGCTGCTTGGTTTGTGGTTCCACAAACGTAATCACTTACGACTGCAAAAACTGAATTGTACAGTTACATACAAAAAGTTTTGTCAGTTCTTAGAGATTACAGTAGGAACTTCTCTCGTTAATAAACTTAAGATGCCGAGTTTATTCTAAGAAAATCTGGAGTTCTAAAAGAACTTAGTTGCATTATTCGAAGAATATGAAATTAACTACTGGTAATACAAATTTCAATGTAGTATTAAATTGGGAAATATATAGATGAATATGCAATAACATCCCGTAATTACCAATGTATAACAAATCGGTTCGAACTTCAAATGAAAATTAATTTCACACGCCTGTTATTTCTTCTTGTATCATATTTACTTTTTTTTTCATAGACATCAAATATTCGTTAAAACAGGCAGGAACATAACATCTAACAGTCTGATGTGTTGCACTCACATGACTTTCTCTACTCTTGTATTAACCATTCTTACAAACTCTTATTCCTATATCTTCTTCGTGTTAGTTGAGATAAACATTTGCAGAAATTATTTTATTGCTTATTTCCTTGTAGCTACAAGGGGAATGTTAGAATACAGTAGGCCTTATGCATAGTCAAATGTTCTAAAGCTATGAGATTCCGTTCTCTTTGCACACTTAACATACAAAAACATGAACAACGATGTTCCATTTCACGAAAGCTTTGTTTTCCGAAACTCGCACACATAACAAGGAACATCTCCGAAATGGTTCACTCTACAAGAAATTTATTCAGATATAAATTGTGTATTTTAGCAAGATCTACATTTTTTGTACAGTAAGATTTTGTCTATCTCTTACGGTGTAGTAGTTATACAAAGGTCGTCCAGAGTAAATACGACTACAGGGGCTACAACCAGATAATTCAAAATATACATTTAATTTGTTTTCAAAATATCTCAAACATATAGCATTTTAATCAAAATCGTTAGAGCCATTTTCAAGAAAATCAAAATTTTCGAAAAATTTTCTATGTAAAGGGTAGTTTAGGGCGGGGCTATTTTCTTCAAAATCTTCGTGACGCATCCTTGTAAGACATTAAACTTAAATACTAACTTTGGTTTTTAACCGACTTTTCGTTTTTGAGTTATGTTGTCCACAGACACACACACACACACACACACACACACACACACACACACACACACACACACCCCTACAAGAAAATAAGGAATTACATAATCTGTACAAATGTTTACCTTATTAGCACGAACAAGATAGAGGTATAAGAATAGTCTGTACAGGAGTGAGTAGAAAAGGTCATACGAGACTACCTCCTAGCTACCTTGGGAGTAAATGAGTACATCGATTCAGTTATGTTAATGCTGGTTTTAAAGTCACTTCGCTGAGAGCAAGTACCTGGATTTACAACAGGGAAAGTGAAAAAAGGATAAAGTAAAGGAAGAGACAGAAAAAATTGTTGCCCTGCGAGCGAAGTGGTTGCGGGCGCTCCAAATAAAATTAATTTTGCAACTTAACTCCTCCGCCTGTAAATTGCGTATCCGAAGCCCACAAAAGGGTCAAGCCCCTGTTTTTTAAAATTCCCTCTGAGAGGAGAAAGTAAAGGTGCAAATGAATTTAGTGTCTTACAAGCCTTGCGGGCGAGGTGTTTTCTTTTGTTTATCTTATTTTCGCTGCTGCCAACCTTTCTCTTTTAAGATTTTCAAGATGATGGATGGTTGATCCTGGAAAAATGAAACACAGATAAACACAGTCGGTGTTATAAGAGTAACTTAAAGGCTTTACAAGAAGATTTTTAAGACAAAGTGTTTGAGGATATAAACCAGAAGAAATACAACTTGTATACCCCAATATAGGGGTGTAAATGAATAACACCGCACGAATTTTACTGGTAGTAGAGGATTCATAGACAATCGACATAAGATAGGAAATCTATTGGCTAAGACGTCAAGTTAATAAGACATACGTATACAAAATAATTAGGGATTGTAACGAATAAATCATAACGACAAAGAAGTATGCCATTATTACCCCTACAGGCTACGGAATTCGCCCGCTTGTTCTTTAATTTAAGAGCTGATTGTTGTGTAATGCCTTTGAAACTCCGTTGCTGTTTGAAAAAAGTGAGATATAGCAGATTCAAAGAAATAAAGAATACCTCGGAAATGGTTCATTCAAAAGAAAAAAAGTATTTCACATAAATTGTGTGATATAAAGAAATCCACATTTTTTATATAGATTTTCAATGTCTTTCATATATAAACATTTACACACACACACACACACACACACACACACACACACACACACAAACACACTTTCACTGGGCACACCAACAAATTTGCACCCCAGCTTACGTACTGAACTATTTACCCTTCACTTCACTTTGTACACTAGTACCTGGGAGACCCAGCTTCGCTCGGTGTTTTTCGCCTCTGTTTTTGAGAAATCTTCTAATTTTTTGTGGGAGAAGATACTTAGATAAACCTGAAAGGCAAAACGTTAACTAAATAATCACTTATGTCGCAATTGTTAAGAATCAAAAAGTACTTAAGTAGAGAAAACACTGTGAATGTAATATGCAGCATTTCTATTTCAGACACACGGAAGATTGTATGACTTCTTTGTAGAAGAGTGAGTAGAAAAAGAGATGTGAATGTATTACCTTAAAGTGAGAGGAGAAAGCAGTGTGAATGTAATAGCATTTCTATTTCAAACACACAGAACATGGTATGGCTTATTTTAAAAGTGGGGATAAAAATTATTTTTGGTGTAAACAATGTTTTTTATGGAAAATTGTTTATAGAAGAGTGAGAAGAGAAAGAGATGTGAATGTGTTACCCAAAAGTACTTAAGTAGAGAAACCACTGTGAATGTAATATGCAGCATATCTATATCAAACATACAGAAAATTGTATGACTTATTTGTAGCAGAGTGAGTAGAGAAAGAGATGTGAATGTGTTACCTAAAAGTGCGAGATGAAAACAGTGTGAATGTAATAGTACTTCTATTTCAAACATACAGAAAATGGCATGACTTATTTTAAAACTGTGGATAAATTTTTTTTATGTAGAATCACGTTTTGCTATGGAAAATTGTTTGTAGAAGAGTGAGTAGAGAAAGAGATGTGAATGTATTACCTAAAAGTGAGTAGAAAACACTGTGAATATAATATGCATGTATACAAAAATTTAACCAAATCTTAAGAGCCGTTTCTGAAATACCGGAAAATGTATCTATATACAAGAATTGCACTGTAGAAGCGGCAATAGAAAATGCTATTTTTTATGTAAAATCGCGTTTTTTCGGGAATTACACCTATATAGATGAACTTAAAAAGCAGAACCCTATATGAATACAAAATTTGATTGATATATATACGAGAATTGCTCGTTTAAATATATAAGATATACAGTTTTCCGCTGTTTTCCTGCGCGGACAGGTTGCAGCTCCTGTGCTGTTCCCGAGGCGCGAGCCTCTGCAGTAGTTTGTGTGTGTTTGTGTGTGTGTGTGTGTGTGCGCGTGTTCTAGGGCCGGGATTGCAGGGGCGCGCATTAGTCGACGAGCCGCTCCGCGTCTAGAACATTCTTATTCTTGCGTGCTTGCGGTGCTTGGGCTCGCCTTTGTCAATGTTGGCGATCACACAGTTTTCGTGATTTCTAATGCGCGCTCACGCTGCCGTGGCTCTTGAGGGAAAGGGTTTGGTTAGTGGTTTTTCTAGAAGCATGCTGTAAACAAGTTCAAGGTGGAAGAGTTATGGAATGAGATCGTAGTTTGTTGTGCTCATGCAGCCTTACTCAGAGAACATAAAGAAAAAGAAGGTAACAAACTTGAACATTGATAAGTTTCTTTTTCATCCGCAGGAAGCAAGGGAATGTAAATGAAACAGGAAATTTCCCGTTCTCGCAGCAACACTAGTTAGGGCGCGCATTCACTGGTGCTGCCATCTAGGAAGAAATGAACCACTGACCTTTACTGGAATCTTGTTATACACATGAGGGAGTGTCTTAATTTGTAACAACCTCAATTCTGATTGGTCCTTGAGGCGAGGATGTCTGCCAATTATCAGATGTATAGACTCCCACATTCATGTTATCTTTTCTGTGTGGTTGTTACAGAGTATCAAGTCACGCGTTTTCATCTTAACAAGGTGTACGTATACAAAAGTTAGGTTATAGTTCGCCAATTATCATTTACATCCCTTCTAGAGTATCACAGGGAGAATACTCTTTTGTTACTAACCTCTTGCAGCGCATAATAAAGGTTGAGCAATATCTGATGTGTTGCACTCACATGACTTTCTCTACTCTTGTACTAACCATTCTTACAAACTCTTATTCCTATATCTTCTTCGTGTTAGTTGAGATAATCATGTGTACAAACTATCTTATTGCTTATTTCCTTGTAGGTACAAGGGGAATATGGAAATACATAAACAAATAAACAACAATGTTCCATTTCACGAACGTTTTAAGTTTTCCGAAAGTGACACAAATATCAAGGAATATCTCCGAAATGGTTCACCCTACAAGAAAATTTATTTGGACATAAATTATGTATTTTAGCAAGATCTACATTTTTTGTATAGTGTGATTTGGTCTATCTCTAACGGTTTACCAGTTATGCAAAAGTCGTCCAGAGTAAATACAACTACAGGGGCTATAGCCAGAAAATTCAAGATATACATTTCATTTGTCATAAAAATACCTCAAACCTATGACATTTTAATAAAAATCCTTAGAGCCATTTTCAAGAAAATCAAAATTTTCTAAAAACTTTCCATGTAAAGGGTAGTTTAGGGTGGGGCTATTTTCTTCAAAATCTTCGTGTTGCATCCTTGCAAAACATAAAACTTAAATACCAAATTTGGTTTTTAACCAACTTATCGTTTTTGAGTTATGCTGTCCAAAGACTAAGATACATTCACACGCACGGACGCACGGGGACCTTTTTCTAAATTGTTTTTCTTTCCAGGTGGTTTCAAAACGTATAATTCAATTAAATTCTCGACGTCGATTTTTTGGGTGGAATACAGTACTTTCTTCTATTTACCAGTAAAGAAGTCATTTCGGAGATATTGCTTGTTATTTGTGTAAGTTTCAGAAAACAAATCTTCGTCAAATGAAACACGGTTGCTCATTTTGTATGTTACGTGTACAAAGAGAACGGAATATCAAAACTTCAAAACATTTGACTATCGCACAAAGCCTACTATATTCCCATATTCCCCTTGTACCTACAAGGAAATAAACAATAAGATAATTTGTACAAATGTTTATCTCAACTAACACGAAGAAGATATAGGAATAAGAGTTTGTAAGAATGGTTAGTACAAGAGTAGAGAAAGTCATGTGAGTGATTTTTTATGTTGTGCTGTTTAGAGACGCAGGAACATTTGTCTAGTAAATGCTTGATATGGAATGGTTGGGTGGAATACAAAACTTCCCTTATGAAGTATAGGAAGCAAGAATTAAGGATATGTGAGTTGTAGACATGAAAAACCCTTATGGGGTCTGAGTTCGTAATATCCTGTAATACGCTGATAGGATTTATTGTTTGTTTACAAAAGAAGGAAATTGCAAATCATGCACAACTTGTGGTTTGCTTCCCCAAAAGCAGCTTACTGGAAGAACAGAACAAGGTATTTTCTCCCTCTGTGGGGGTGCAGGGGGGGGGGGGGGTCGCCACGTATAATAATAATCATAATTCTTTGTTGCACCGAACCCATTCAGCATCTGTCAAGTGAAGTAATATGTTATTTCTTTCTTTCTCTGAGGAAGAAGGTCATCTGATTGAATTATCGTTATTCTTGTTTCTCTGGCTTATCACAACATTCTTCTCAAACATATGGAATGGAAGAAGACGAAGAAGAGGAGAAAGAATGGACTTCGTCAACTAGTGTTTTGTTGAACAGAGCGAGGAATGATTCACGTCTTTTGTGTTTCCTTTGGGGCAGAATGCCAGCATGCCTGCGTGCGTGTGTGTGTGCGCGCCTTTGTGTGGATTCTCGCTCGCTATACACGGGCCTTAATTAATGCCTTTTTGTTTTTCACATAATTACAACACGTATTTGTCATCTATAGACACTTTCCTTTTAAATCACAATAAATATCAGACAACATCACCGGATGTGTGCATTCAGTTAACTTTAGATGTGTTCGATTTATGATAAGTTTTTGAAGTTTGCGAGCTTGAAAGTGGGTATGCACATAAACATTGCGACGTTATATGGTTACAAAACAATGTTTCACACGAAACGTTTGTGAGCATAGAAACGAAAAATGTTGTAGTTTGCGGTTGTGACGATTTCAGGTTTTCTTACAGGCACGTATTGGAGAAAACTATATTGTGCCGGTGATGACGTCATTGCTGCCTTGTTGTCTCACCGTGGTGCTAGATATATTGTGATTTTTCACTATTTGTGCCTATGTTTTGAGGTCCCCTAAATCCAAAAAGAAGCATTTTTAGAAAAATTCGCGCTCGTTTGTGTGCGTGTGTGTGTGGCATACCTGAAAAATGAAAACTCTGTTAAAAACCAAAGTTGGTATTTAAGTTTAATAACTTTCAAGAATGTGGCACGAAGATTTTGAAGAAAACTCCTCCACCATAGACTACCATTTACTTGGAGAATTTTTCGAATATTTTTATTTTCTCTAAGGATTTTGACTAAATGTCATATATTTAAGCTATATTTATGACAAAATATATATCGAATTTTCTGGCTATAGTCTATGTAGTCATGTTTACTCTAGATGACTTTTGCATAACTGCTAAACCGTAAGAGATAGACTAAATCTTACTGCACAAAAAATGTAGATCTTGCTAAAACATACAAATTATATCCGAATAACTTGTTTCGTAGAGTGAACCATTTCGGAGATATTCCTTGTGTTAAACGTTCGTCAAATAAAAGATCGTTATTCATTTTATATGTTAGTCGTGCAAAGAGAACGGAATTAAAAGCTTTAAAATATTTTACTATTGCTGAGATTGTGAAAGTGGTTAGCACAAGAAGTCACGTGAGCACATCACATTCAAATGTTTTCACTATTTAATGCCGAAGTTTCAGAGACGCAATTTGAAACATCTCAACATTTCCTTTCTCTTTGCTTATCTGCGATTTTCAGACGGTGAAAATTGTTAATTAGGTCCTATGAAGAGGTGGTGCAGTAAATATCGAGCTAATTCGCACTTTTATTGCGGCATTTTTCTTCCACTTTCTCCCAAGGACTCCTCCTACCGTAAGAGCGGAGGGAGAGAGAGAGAGAGGGAAAAAAAAAGAATTGTTAGGAACCATTTAAAGCTAAAGATATAGTGCCCCTTCCTAATCGGATGACCATAATATATTACAACCATGAATTGGGTCTTTCAGCGCTCCCTCTACTTGGGGGTGGTTTTAGAAGTAAGTAATACCACCTTAGTAGCGTTGTACCAACATATATTTCCTGCTGCCTCTGAAAGAATAGCCAAGCAGGTTGTCTGTCGACTGCAAGATAAGCAATCAAGAAATAAACGACTTGCACTCTAGGGACTGCGTTATCTTGGACTATCTCTGTGCACCTTTGTAATTCTAAACATTTATTAGTACTTTTATTGTTAAATGCTTGGAGCAGGGCTGTCGTCATTCCACTCCCAGTATCCAAGATGACCTCCATGTTTTACACGCTTCTGGAGTAGCCAAAAAAAAAAAAAAAAGTATTATGCATTGTTGATTGAGACATCAGGAGGGGCGGGAGAGGGGCAATTAGGCAGCAGGATACCCGTACCGCAGGTCACTCACGCGTGCTGGCACACTGCAACAATAAATTGCAACTTCTGCGCCCAATTTCATTCTTCTGTTACATTGTTTGCACGTTCCATTTCACAAAAGTTTTGTTTTCAAACATAAATTATGTGTTTTACCGATATCTACATTTTTGGTATAGTAAGAATTTGTATATCTTTTACGGTTTACCAGTTATTCAAAAGTCACCCAGAGTAAATACGACTACAGGGGCTATAGCAAGGAAATTCAAGATATACATTTCATTTGTCATAAAAATATCTTAAATATATGGCATTTTAATCATAATCGTTAGAGCCATTTTCATGAAAATAAAAATTTTCGAACTATTTTCCATGTAAATGGTAGTTTAGGGTGGGGCTCTTAAATACCAACCGACTTTTCAAGTTTTAAGTATTTAGTCGAGATTAATATGTACTTGTGAATTTGAAACTAGATACCTAACTTCGACATATTTGTCACTTTGTTTTGATTCTGGCCAAGATATAGACAAAATCTTACTCTACAAAAAATGTAGATCTTGCTAAAATACACAATTTATGTCTAAATAACATGTTTTTTTTTAGAATGAACCATTTCAGAGATATTCCTTGTTATGTGTGTGGGTTTCGGAAAACCTAAAACTTTCTTGAATATCGTTGTTCATTTTTACTTTCTCTACTGGTAAGTAGGGGAAGTATTGTATTCCACCCAAAAATTCCATGTCGAGATTTCACCGGAAATATGTTTTGAGGCCCCCTGAATCCAAAAAAAAGCATTTTTAGAAAAAGGTGCGTGTGTGTCTGTGTCAGTCTGTGGACAGCATAGCTCAAAAACGAAAAGTCGGTTAAAAACCAAAGTTGGTATTTAAGTTAAATGTCGTTCAAGCATCCGACACAAAGATTTTGAAGAAAATAGCCCCGTCCTAAACTACCCTTTACATGGAAGATTTTTCGAAAATTTCAATTTTCTTGAAAATGGCTCTAACGATTTTGATTAAAATGTCATATGTTTGAGATATTTTTATGACAAATGAAATGTGTATCTTGAATTTTCTGGCTATAACCCCTGTAGTCGTATTTACTCTGGACGACTTTTGCATAACTGCTAAACCGTTAGAGATAGACCAAATCATACTATACAAAAAATGTAGATCTTGCTAAAATACACAATTTATGTCTCAATAAATTTTCTTGTAGGGTGAACCATTTCGGAGATATTCCTTGGTATGTGTGTGAGTTTCGGAAAACTTAAAACTTCCTTAAAATGCTACATCGTTGTTCATTTTTTTATATGTTAGTCGTGCAAAGAGAACGGAATCTCAAAGCTTAAAAGATTTGACTATCGCTGTATTCTAATATTCCTCTCGTACCTACAAGGAAATAAGCAATAAGATAATTTGTACAAATGTTTATCTCAACTAACAAGAAGAAGATATAGGAATAAGAGTTTGTAAGAATGGTTAGTACAAGAGTAGAGAAAGTCATGTGAGTGCAACACATCAGATTTTTTTTTAATTAAGGAGCATGAAGCACGTATTTCGGATACCTACTGTAGAAGTGTGTGCGGAATGGTAACAGGCAATAGGAAATGCAACAAATAGGATATTATCTGCGAGAGGATTTTTCAGAAGGAGTTGAAACAGTTGACATGCGTCACACACCTACACAACGTTCCGCCTCATTTGAAACAAAAAAATGTTTTGTGCGCCGGGAGTGAAATGTTAATGATCCGCAAACTGTGTCATCGTCCCCGGAGAGTTGGCAAACCTTGACATTCCACCCTCCATGAATTTAAATTGTTCCCCATCTCTTTTTGTTTTCCGCTTTCTTGCGCCTTTCCTTCTTCCTTCACTTCGCCAGTCACTCTCCCAACTGCAGATTGCGTTACAATTCAATGGTGATTAATAGAAATGAATTATTCAAAAACCATTCTTCAAGAAATACATTTAAATTTTGTTTTTGCGCATTTATAGAATTATAAAAGTGAGAAAGCATTTCTGCAATTAAAACCAAGCGTCAGTAACTTAAGTTAGAGGAACCATCTAGTCCGTTACATTCATATTACCTTCAGTCACTTTTCTACAAAACCTTATTCCTTAACTAACTTTCTTTAGAGTGAACGGGCGTTCTATCTGAGATACACTTGTATTCGTGTGGAGAACAAAACTGAAAATTCAAAAGTCGGTTAAAAACCAAAGTTGGTATTTAAGTTTAATGTCTTTCAAGGATGCGACACGAAGATTTTGAAGAAAATAGCCCCATCCTAAACTACCCTTCAGATGAAACATTTTTCGAAAATTTTGAGTTTCTTGAAAATGGCTGACGATTTTGATTAAAATGTCATATGTTTGAGATATTTGTATGACAAATGAAATGTATATTTTGAATTTTCTATGCATAGCCTATTTACTCTGGATGACTTTTGAATAAGTTGTTAACCATAACAGATAGACAAAATCTTACTACATAAAAAGTGTAAATCTTGCTAAAACACACAATTTATGTTGAAATAAATTTTTTTGTAGAGTGAACCGTTTCGGAGATATTCCTCGTTGTTTGAGTCAGTTTCCGAAAGCTTCAACTTTCGTCACGACCTACGACCAGGGGAAAATCCCTTAATCTAGCAGCATTGGATATAAATCAAATTAGTACATTAAATGTTTAATTACTCTGAGTAATGCAATGCGTCTCCAATATACACTTGGAATGGTTTAGTACAGATCCCGAAATTTTCAAAAAAAAATCTGATGTGTTGCACTCACATGACTTTCTCTACTCTTGTACTAACCATTCTAACAAACTCTTATTCCTATATCTTCTTCGTGTTAGTTGAGATAAACATTTGTACAAATTATCTTATTGCTTATTTCCTTGTAGGTACAAGGGGAATATTACAATACAGAAGGCTTTGTGCTACAGTCAAATGTTTTTGACCTTTGAGATTCCGTTCTCTTTGCACGATTAACATATAAAAAATTAACGTTGTTGCATTTCGCTAAAGTTCTAAGTTTTCCGAAACTCACACACATAACAAGGAGTATCTCCGAAATGGTTCACCCTACAAGAAAATTTATTGAGACATAAATTGTGTATTTTAGCAAGATCTACATTTTTTGTACCGCAAGATTTTGTCTATCTCTAACGATTTACCAGTTATGCAAAATTCGTCTAGACTAAATACGACTACAGGGGCTATAGCCAGAAAATTCAAGATATACATTTCATTTGTCATCAAAATATCTCAAACATATGACATTTTAATCAAAATCGTTAGAGCCATTTTCAAGAAAATCAAAATTTTCGAAAAATATTCCATGTAAAGGGTAGTTTAGGGTGGGGCTATTTTCTTCAAAATCTTCCTGTCGCATCCTTGAAAGATATTAAACTTAAATACCAACTTTGGTTTTTAACCGAGTTTTCGTTATTGAGTTATGCTGTCCACAGACTGGCACACAGACACACACACACACACGGACCTTTTTCTAAAAATGCCTTTTTTGGATTCAGGGGGCCTCAAAACATATTTCCGGTGAAATCTAGACATCGAATTTTTGGGTGGAATACAATACTTCCCCTACTTACCAGTAGAAAAAGTAAAACCTGAACTCTGTTAAAAGGTTTGCATATTTATACAAAACTCAAATATTATCTATATCTAAATAAATCACTGAATATTTATATGGTAGGTCATGCAGGTGGCCGTGATTGCGGGCGGGTGAAACAATGTGGGCCTATTTGTGTGTGTGTGTGTGTGTGTGTGTGCGCGTGTGTGCGTGTGTGCGTGTGTGTGTGTGTGCGTGCGTACGTGCGCACTATCAAGGTAATTCTATCAGTATTATGCATATATATTATATACACACACATACACACGCGGAACTGCCTCCCTTCATACCGAATATGTTTGCATACACAATAAACAGGGAAATCTAATTGGGTCCCTGACTGCGCATGACTGGCTACAGGGATATACCTAATTCCATCATCTATATTAACACTTTTTTATGTTCCCGCTGCGTGGGGCTCCAATATTCCACTTTTTAATAAGCTTTACATATGGGCTTAACCCATTCCCATTCCCTAAAAAAGCACTGCTTATCTAAAGTTAAAGTATTGTATTCCAACCAACATATAGATTTCACCGGAAATGCATGTTTTGAGACCACTGAGTACATGTGTTACACTCACATGACTTTCTCTACTCTTGTACTAACCGTTCTTACAAACTCTTATTCCTATATCTTCTTCGTGTTAGTTGAGATAAACATTTGTACAAATTATCTTACTGCTTATTTCCTTGTAGGTGCAAGGAGAACATTAGATGTGCGATAGTCAAATCTTTTAAAGCTTTGAGATCCCGTTCTCTTTGCACACTTATATAAAAAAATGAACAACAATGTTCCATTTCACAAAAGTTCTAAGTTCTCCGAAGCTGACACACACAACAAGGAATATCTCCGAAATGATTCACCTTACAAGAAAATTTATTTGGACATAAATTGTGTATTTTAGTAAGATCTACATTTTTTTCTATAGTATGATTTGGTCTATCTCTAACGGTTTACCAGTTATGCAAAAGTCGTCCTGAGTAAATACGACTACAGGGGCTATAGACAGAAAATTCAAGATATACATTTCATTTGTCATAATAATATTTCAAACATATGGCATTTTCTTCAAAATCGTAAGAACTATTTTCAAGAAAATCAAACTTTTCGAAAAATTTTCCATGTAAAGGGTAGTTTAGGGTGGGGCTATTTTCTTCAAAATCTTTGTGTCGCATCCTTGATACACATTAAACTTAAATACCAAATTTGGTTTTTAACGGAGTTTTTGATTTTGAGTTATGCTGTCCACAGACTGACAGCCACACAAAAACACGGACTTTGTTTTAAAAAGGCATTTTTTTGGATTCAGGGGTGTACTTTATCGTGTATTACATACTTGACAAGTTACCGGAATCTGTTATTACACGAATGTTTGCCACCATCTCCACGCGATCGACTGTTGTCACTTGTAACCTCACATTTCGGTATAACGCGGTGCTAAAGCAGGGAATGTTAGCGAAACAAAACGTGTTTTGTGTTAGTCTCGAAGTTTCCCAGTGATCGATGTAAGTGTGAGGTCGGTTCTTCCTTAAGTTGGTAAACACTTTGCTAAGCGTAACAATAAAACTAGGTGTGTTATCTCCTCACTAGGTGGCAGTGTACACACGAGCCGTCGCAAGTCGATAATCTGTCATAATTAATCATGAAAACGGGTGTGTGTGTGTGTGTGTGTGTGTGTGTGTGTGTGCGCGAGCCAAGTGAATGGGAGGGAGGGCTTGATTAATGGAATTTCTCTCCAGAGAAAGTGTTCCTGGAGGATAGCGCACCTTCCTTGGGGGTTATCGTACCACCGACCGACCGCCCGACCGTCACTTTTCGAGTACTTAATCATTTTCGTGAATAGAAAACAAATGGGGTTCCTGGCACCACGTAAGTGACGTAATTATATCCGATTCGATGAAAATAGCGATGTGGGTTAGAGGTTTCGTCAAGCAGAACTCTATTGTTGCCCGGTAACGGTGTCTTAATTACTTGCCTTGTAGCTCTTTAAGTTAAATGTGAGATCGCTTGGTTTTAGGTTAGGTAACCTGAACTCAAGGGAAACCGGGCAGCGGGCAAGGTCAGCACCTTCTGTGCTATAAACAAGCACGGCGTCTTGTTGCAGCTGTTTCTTTGAGCGCAGTAGTGGCGGACGTGTGTATCTTTCCCGGCCTTCTCGTCAGTTGGAATTCCGGAACGTTAGCTGTGTCAGACCCAGGGAGGAAGGATGAGATGAAGGTGTCCTACAGGCGGAACTATAGGCTCATATTCGGGAGGTTTCCAAGTTTCAAGTTTTCTTTATTCATAATTTTGGCCTGGTGCCGGTACAAGGGGCCCGGCTTACAGGTTATAAATTTACATTTATTTACAATTTTTTTTACAAGCTTATAGTTTTGGGTATCACCAAAAACCGATACGGTGGTCATCTTTAGGCCACCGAGAATAGTTTTCATTAGTCTTTTGGTGTCTATTCCAATTATTGTTGTTGTTGTTTTTCTTCCTTATATACATATATACATCTATATACACACATACACGCACGCATACTCACATTCACAAGCTTACACACACACGTTCACTGGGCACACCAGAAAAATGCGTCCCAGTTCGCGCACTGCACTATTTACAATATTTACATTTTCCCGCTGTTTTCCTGCGCGGGCAGGGTGTAGCTCCTGGGTGTTTTCCGAGGCGAGGGCCTCTGCCGTAACGTGAGTGTGGCCTAAGAGCGAGGTTGCATGGACACGCATTAGTCGGCGAGCCGTGCCGCGTCTAGAACATTTTTATTCTAGTATGTTTGCGGTGCTTCGGCCCGCCTTTGCCAATGTTGGCGATCACGTACTTTTCGTGGTTCCTAATGCGCGTCCATGCCGCCGTTGCTCTTTTTGCTATTGCCTCTGGGATGGACGGAATCTGAGTTTCGAGGTGAAGAGTTTGGTTAGTGGTGAGGAGTGGAGCAGAGAGGAAGAGGTTTTGTAGGGTTTGAAATTGTTTGAGGGCGGTTTTAGAGGCATTTGCCAAGGCCACGCATGCGTACAGGACCACCGAGAGCTCATCTTGGCTTTTCCGGAGTCACTTAGGCGAGTGCTGGAGAAAATATTTATCTTACATCTCCAAAGTTTCCTTTCTCTCTATTACTCCTCACTTCACCTTTTAAACTGTTTAGTAATTTCACGGTTCTAAGTAACAGTGGAGATTTCCGCGTTGCATGACACAAAATCTGTTGTGTTGCACTCACATGACTTTCTCTATCCTTGTACTAACCATTCTTACAAATTCTGATTCCTATATCTTCTTCGTGTTAGTTGAGATAAACATTTGTACAAATTACCTTATTGCTTATTTCCTTGTAGGTACAAGGGGAATGTTAGAATACAGTAGGCTTTGAGCGATAGTCAAATGTTTGAGATTCTGTTGTCTTTGCACACTTAACATTTAAAAAACTGAACAACGATGATCCATTTCACGAAAGTTCTGTTTTCCGAAACTCACACACATAACAAGGAATATCTCCGAAATGGTTCACCCTACAAGAAAATTTGGGACATAAATTGTGTATTTTAGCAAGATCTACATTTTTTTTATCTCTAGAGTATAATTTGGTCCATCTGTAACGGTTTACCAGTTATGCAAAAGTCGTCCAGAGTAAACACGACTACAGGGGCTATAACCAGAAAATTCAAGATATACATTTTATTTGTCATAAAAATATCTCAAACATATGATATTTTAATAAAAATCGTTAGAGCCATTTTCAAGAAAATCAAAATGTCCGAAAAATTTTCCATGTAAAGGGTAGTTTAGGGTGGGGTTATTTTCTTCAAAATGTTCATGTCACATCTTTGAAAGAGATTAAAGTTAAATACCAATTTTGGTTTTTAACCTACTTTTGGTTTTTGAGCTATGCTGTCCACAGACTGACAGACACACACACACATACGGACCTTTTTCTAAAAATGCTTCTTTTCTTGGGTTCAGGGGTTCTCTAAACATGTATTTCCGGTGAAATCTCGACATCGAAATTTTGGGTGGAATACAATACTTCCCCTACTTAGCAGTAGAGAAAGTAAAAATTTGGTTGTGGGTATTTCGTCTTTCCATGTTGGCCAAACGCCGCCACCTCGCGCCGAGAACAGCAGTTAGCATGCGCAATCATCCGCGCCATCTACCAGGCACACTTGGAACCATGATAAGGAAACGAATGAACCCCAATTCAGAGAGCGCGGCCATGGACAAAGGATAAAGGATGTTCTACAGGTCAAGGTGCTGAGACCGCTCCCTTTGAAACATTCCTCAAAGCGTACATCTGGGTATAGACATTTCTATACGTACCATATGAAGATAAAATCGCTTGCAGCTGTTTCTTTATAATTTGACACACATATGAAGTTTTTTAAGGAGCAAGAACCCGAGGATAGACGTAGGCGAATTCCATTAAAGAAGTGCGTAAACTGAAGAAAGTTTGTACTACTGAAATCCCGCCGGCTAATTGGAACATCTTCTTGGTGCCCGTTTCAATTCAGTTGCTCTTGTCAGTTGAAATAGACTTTTCTCTTTCTCTCTTTCCATGTGCTATTGGATTTTTGGCCCTTGTGCATGCGAGTCTACCTCAGGTGCGCCTAAAGCTAAGCTTTGTATCAAAGGACCATTAAATTAACTTTACTCCTCAACTCCATTTATGACCAAAGCGATACCAACTTACTTCCCTTACAACTTGCATAACTTCCACTCTGCTTCTTTGATAACAATAGTTGTTAACAAGAATGCCCCTGAGATACATCGCTTATACATACAAAAATATATCTAATGTGTTACCTTCATTTATTTCTTCTCAAATATCTTATTAACACGAACCTACATTATCCTATTGCTTATTTCCTTGTAGGTACAAGGGGAATATTACAATACAGTACTGTGAGCGATAGTCAAATGTCTTAAAGCTTTGAAATCCCGTTCTCTTTGCACGCTTAACATATAAAAAATGAACAACGATGTTCCATTTAATGAAAGTTCCAAGTTTTCCGATACTACCACAAGTGACAAAGAATATCTCCGAAATGGTCCACTCTACAAAAAAAATTATTCAGACATAAAGTATGTATTTTAGCGAGATCTACATTTTTTGTATACTAAGCTTTTCTCTATCTCTTACGATTTACGTGTTATTCAAAAGTCATCCAGAGTAAACAGGAATACATGGGCTATAGCCAGAAAATTCAAGATATACATTTCATTTGTCATAAAAATATCTTAAACATATGGTATTTTAATCAAAGTCGTTAGACCCATTTTCAAGAAAATCAAAATTTTCAAAAAATTTTCCATGTAAAGGGTAGTTTAGGGTGGGGCTATTTTATTTAAAATCTTCGTTTCACATCCTTGAAATACATTAAATTTAAATACCAACTTTGGTTTTTAACCGACTTTTCGTTTTTGAGTTATGCTGTCCACAGACAGACACACACATGCGCACCTTTTTCTAAAAATGCTTTTTTTGGATTCAGAGAGCCTCGAAACACATTTCGCCTTTGACCAAAGCATGGGTATTTGATATTTTGTGTAGCAGCATTTTCCTTGTGCTTAACTTAAATACCAAGTTTGGTGTTTAATGAGCCCATTGTAGTGTTCATAAATCCATAAAAGATTATACTGGTCTAATTTTTTATTTGCAAATCTCAAAACGTGTATTTTGATGGCGTATTAATCTGTTCCTCACCTTTCACGCCATCTACAGTAGGTTTACTACAAAACTTGGCTGGCAGTCGCACATTCATGGACATCAGATAAACAGAGAACAAGCCTTATAACAGATGTTGTTAACACTGTCTATGTTTATGAATAAATCTACGGCATCTTCTGAGGAAGTTCTTGTTCAGCGCTTCGGTTGAACTTCCGAAATAGCGTTAATTTCTCTCCTGATGTTTTGTTCTATTTGGCATACGCAAGGCTCCTAGGAGATTTTCGCAGTGACCGTTCGAACCTTTTTCCGATTTGGTCCACACCCCGTTTTCCTTTTCTTGCCGGATTCATCCCATCTCCCTGAATTTGTTTCTACTGGAAACACACACACACAGCGGGAAATTCTTTCTCATCACTATTTAAAAAATTAGAATACGTATATATTTTGAGTTTTAATTAATAAAGCCGATTGGTTTCTTATCTGTACTGATTTAATTAATTCCTTTTTCGTAATGTATAATTTTCCATGGTAATAGTTTCTTATTCCTGGATAGAATTGTAATTCATGGTTCTTACATAATAGATTGATTTTAACATATTGTGAAAAAATGACAAAATGCAGTCCAATTTCTCTCTCTATCTCTCGTCACTATAGTTTTCTTCTGAACTTCTGCACGTTTCCTTCTACTGACGTTGACAGATTCTAGTATTTATATTACAACTCACACTTGTCCTAACCTTGACTCACTCCTTTCACTGCCTCTCTACACTTTCTCTGTCTCTTATACACTAATTCTGATAACAGAATCGCTCTATATTCATTAAAACTTCTCACTGACAAATTGACCTGCCTGGTTCACGCGCTCTACAACATTTTATACCGGCAATGACGTAAGCAGATTTTTATCGAACGTCTACAAACAAGCCGGCTCAGGCCACCCCTCGAATGCTCTGGAAAACCCTTTGTAATCGCTTAGTGGTTGTTAGTCGCGTATTTCCTCGCGTGAGTGTTGTGCGAAGGTTGACCTTGAGCGCCTAAGTTACGTGAGGAGACCGTCGCAGTGGCCAATATGAACATTATTGATAACAATTACATATCTATCTCGTTATTGTTTGTAAAACCCTTAACCGTATTAGTCAACAATCGCAATATCGCCATTCTCACAAATATTGGAGGTTTTCTTAATGCTATAATTTACAAGAAATAGCTTCCTGTAGATTTGGTTTACATTACTGGCAGCTTATATTGTTGTTGAACACGCCATCTTGAGATATCCTTCTGTCACGGTTTATTGCTCTCCTTAATACCAGGATTTCCTCTCGGCTCCCCCGTTTTTTTCTCTTTCCCATTCCGGCCATTTATCATGGAGCGTTTATACCTCGCAAATCTTCACACCAATATTTCCAATCTACGTTTATCCTGTATCAATTTCTCCAACGATTTCATCACTTTTACACCTTGTAACCTTTCCCACTGCTTATCTAAGGTAAATAGGGGAAATATTGTCTTCGAGATTTCACCTGAAATACACGTTTTGAGTATCCCTGAATAGCACCAACTCTTAAAGCCTATTGGTGGGTTTGAGATTTCGCTCTTTTTGCATTAAAACTGGCACAAATAACAAGGAATATTTCCGAAACGGAGATCTAGTTTCACGCTGCACTTAGAAAAGCTGGATTTTATCAATGCAATTCGATATTAAGTTAGATTTGGTTTTAATTTAACGCTCAGAGAGTTAAATTTTTTGAAGCTGAAATATCAAATAACTGAAACGGATACTATATTTAAAAATAAAGCTGGATATACGTTATTCGATGGAATATTACACCTGTTTTATATACTCTGGCTATTTTATTAGAATAAAATAACTGACCCATTTTCACAGGTTAACTTCCTCTCTCTTTGATTATTGCTGCCCTGCTGTTTAGCTCTAATTAAGAGCTCCGGAACAAAAATATTTCATCAAAAATGTATATCGGTATTTATTCCGTGTATTCCACATGCTTTATGAAATATAAACATAATTTTATAGACCCACACAAGCATCTATGTGTATTAAAGTTCATACAGCTAGTCTCAAAATTGCAATATTCGTATATTGAAGTATTACACTAAGATATCTTTCTCTACTCGTATTTTTACCTGGAAACACACGGCTCTGTAAGAATAACCGCCCTATCTCAATTACTTCTCAGGCTTCTCCAAATAGCTCATAAGAATAGTTGAGGATAAGGTCGCTGCCAAACAGCAATGAACATATGGTCTATCGCTGATTAGCCAGGCGTGTCGAACCCTACTGCTAATTTCTTTCCCAATGCAGTGAAAAAACGGGCTAACTACGTAGACGATTTTAAAAACAGTGATAATTTGTATAAAAAGAGTGAATATCCTATTCGTTGTAACTTTACCATCTAGGAGGGTTTAACTTGTTTACGCGCAAGGCGGTTTCATGTGACATATCTTCAGTTCCTGTCGCCCGCTCGCTGGGCAACTGGCAATGTTGGCTGGACCCAAGTTCATTCCTGTTTAGCGGCTACTCTAGGCTCAATTTACAGAAGCTTTATGTACCAGAAGGTAAGATGGCCGCCCGCAGAAGGTTAGAGTAGTTCTAACCTCGCCACACCAGACGTCCCGAGTTCGAGCCTCACACGTGACCGCGAAAAATTTTAATAAACAGATAACGGCTATGAGAAAGGGAGAAAGAAGACTTGGAGATACAGCATAAAGGGAAAGGAGAGGAAAGTAAGGAAATGGCGACAGTGAGAGAGGAGAGAGGAGGAGAGAGAGAGATTAATGTTGAAACACGTGAGGAGAGTGAATATGACTGGAGGAGAAGTTTAATCCGAGGACTGTCCACTGTAAGGCGTGGTCCGCACCAATAACGATTCCTCTCATCAACACTTGCTAGACCACTCTAATGTCTTGGTGGTAGATGAATTACTGCCACAAAAACCCACTTCTGACACCATTCACCCAGCTTCACGCCTCACTCACTCACTTCCTGTCAAAACTTCCTACTTCACTCCATCCAACCGGATAATGCCTCTCAATTACGTACACACCACCAATATTAAAATCTGATATGTTACACTCACATGACTTTCTCTACTCTCGTACTAACCATTCTTAAAACTCTTATTCCTATATCTTCTTTGTGTTAGTTGAGATAAACATTTGTACAAATTATCTTATTGCTTATTTCCTTGTAGGTACAAGGGGAATATGGGAATACAGTAGGCTTTGAGCGATAGTCAAATCTTTTTAAGTTTAGAGATTCCGTTCTCTTTGCACGACTAACAGATAAAAGAAATGAACAACGATGCTGCACTTGACAGAACTTTGTTATTTGTGTCAGTTTCGGAAAACTAAGAATATCTCTGAAATGGTTCATTGTACAAAAAAATTTATTTCGACATAGATTTGGTCTCTCTTACGGTTTATCAATTATGTAAAAGTCATCCAGAGTACACAGGAGTAAATGGGATATAGAGAGAAATTTCGAAATATATATTTCATTTGTCATAAAAGCATCTTACACATATCACGTTTTAATCAAAATCGTTAGAGCTATGTTCAAGAAAAACAAAACTTTGTAAAAATTTTCCATGTAAAGGGTAGTTTAGGACAGAGAAAGTAAGAATTGCTCTGAAATATGTGAAAGCAAGATATCCGCACCCTGGAACTGGCAATCCTGTAGTGGATATGCGTGTAGATTTGTCTTCATATTCCGCACACGCAATGCGAAATTCACAATTAAAGCTCTCTGTGTCGGCACCGTCTCTCTTGTAGTTCGTTTGTAACCCAATTATTTTCCCAGTACTATATAAAAATCCATAGTTTGAGATGTGATTGTGTTGTCTGACGAATCTCATTCAAAGTCGGTGTGTGCGTGTGTGTGTGTGTGTGTGTGTGTGTGTGTGTGCGCGTGTGTGTATGTGTGTGTGTATGTGTGTGCGCGCGCGCGTGTGCGTATGCATGCCCTCTGCCACCCTCTGTCTGGTTGTCCTCTCATAATATCGCCCACATTTCTGCACATACTATTTTAAATCTTCCTATCGTTTACCTAACAAAGATTTTATACAGAAGCAGTTATAAACTGATGTGTGAGTGCACATACTTTATGTGATGGTAGACTCAAATATGATCACTAAAAATCTGTGCTGCACGATTGCAGAAATTCTTATTGCTTATTTATTAAAAAAAGAAACTTCGAAGTTGTTCACTCTACAAAAAAATTAATTTAGACATAAATTGTGTTTTAGCAAGATCTACATTTTTTGTATAGTAAGATTTTGTGTATCCATAACGGTTTACCAGTTATGCAAAAGTCGTCCACAGTAAATACAACTACAGGAACTATAGCCAGAAAATTCAAGATATACATTTCATTTGTCATAAAAATTATCTCAAACATATGACATTTTAATCAAAATCGTTAGAGCTATTTTCAAGGAGATAAAAATTGTCTAAACATTTTCCATGTAACGGGTAGTTTAGGGTGCAGGAATTTTCTTCAATATCTTCGTGTCGCATCCTTAAGACATTAAGTTATGCTGTCCACAGACAGAGAGAAGCACCAAACTTATTATTAGTGTGTGTGTCCACATCTACGTCGAGTAAAAATACAAACTACACCAGTTCTAGAAGACTGTCTGTGTGTTTGTTAGCACCTACAGCAAGTAACAAGGGGAGCTTTCAAGCTTTCCGAGCAATATTCACGACACTTCAGCAATGTCAATATTCCTGACTTCCACGCTTCGTGTACAAATTCCAGAAGGAAATGATAAACTAGTGTTTAATTATTGACAAACATTCAAAGAATTTAATTTGCTTTTAAATTATACAACCATGAAATATAGAGGGAAAGGTTAGAGGAAGTAATGTTTCAACTTAACGTCAATAACTCGCTGTTGAAGTCGGCACCCTAACACCCCTAACTTCTTGTCTGCTGGAATTAAATTCTTGATATTACATACGAGTATGTAATTTTATATATTTTACTATATAATTACTGCTTTTCGCTACATTTATACGTTGTCTACTGGTATTCCAGCAAAAAATTTGATGTCGAGATTTCACCGCAAATATATGTTTTGAGACCCCCTGAATCCAAGAAAGAAAAGCATTTTTAGAAAAAGGTCCGTGTGTGTGCCAGTCTGTGTGTCTGTGGACAGCATAATTCAAAAACGAAAAGTCGGTTAGAAACCAAAGTTGGTATTTGAGTTTAATGTTTTTCAAGGATGTGACACAAAGATCTTGAAGAAAATAGCTCCGCCCTAAACTACATTTTACATGGAACATTTTTCGAAAATTTTGATTTTCTTGAAAATGGCTCAAGGATTTTGATTAAAATTTCATATGTTTGAGATATTTTTATGACAAATGAAATGTATATCTTGAATTTTCTGGCTATAGCCCCTGTAGTCGTATTTACTCTGGACGACTTTCGCCTAACTGGTGCACCGTTAGAGATAGACCAAATCATACTATACAGAAAATGTAGATCTTGCTAAAATACACCATTTATGTCTCAATAAATTTTCTTGTAGGGTGAACCATTTCGGAGATATTCCTTGTTACGTGTGTGAGTTTCGGAAAACAGAACTTTCGAGAAATGGATCTTCGTTGTTAATTTTTTTATATGTTAAGCGTGCAAAGGGAACGGAGTCTCAAAGCTTTAAAACATTTGACTATCGCACAAATCCTACTGTATTCTAATATTCCCCTTGTACCTACAAGGAAATAAGCAATAAGATAATTTGTACAAATGTTTATCTCAACTAACACGAAGAAGATATTGGAATAAGAGTTTGTAAGAATGGTTAGTACAAGAGCAGAGAAAGTCATGTGAGTGCAACACATCAGGTTTTTCTGGTAGTGTACCACATTTGGGGGGGGGGGGTAAGAGAGAGAGATTTTATTTGTATACAGTCAAAGGACGCTGCCAAGCGATGTTGGAACATCCAGTTTACATTCATAATAAATAGTAAATCAAAGAGCAAGTCTACCACCTTGAGGGGCATGTGTGTAAACTGATGGTGAAGTTATCGCTTTGATAATAATTTAGTGGTGCAACGCGTCGCCGTGGGTATTCTTGCCAATCTGTACTTATGATGTGTGCGTGCGTACGTGCGTGCGTGCGTGCGTGCTAGTCGAACACGATTCCCAAAGGTAGCCAACTAGGCTGTTAGTTAGGTACCTACAACTGGTAATATTATAAAGGACCGGCAATGAGAGAAGCCGGAATATCCCCGGGCTTTGTTCATTCCCTTTGCTTATCTTCTTCTCTTTTTCTGTGTTTCGTTTTCACCTCATCTAGTGCAGCAATATCACGCAATACGTGACTCACTAAGGGTAGTTTCTCCCTTCTTGCTACCAGTTGCACCAAAATGTGGGTCACAAACTTACAAAAATATATCGTTTATGAACAAAATAGTCTAACTTCCTTGTGGGTACAGAAAACGGTTTTACTAATACGCAAGAGTATCAGGATTTTTTTTAACTAGGCCTTCATAGGTTCCCCTCCGTTCCCTTTATTTACCCCTCTGTAATAATAGCTACTGGCTGGACAACTTATACCAAATGACACGTCGGCCTGAAATGAAAGTGTTCATTTTTTCTGGTCACTTAGTTAAAATCGTTACTCCGCCCTTTTCCCCTATCCAAGGGCCTGCTAAGACTTCATTACAAGAAAACTTTTCAGTCGAAAAGAGAAACTATTATAATGTAACGTAATACACAAATATTTTAAAGCTACTTTGATACGATAATTTTTTAAAAACGAAGGTTGGACATAAATTATGTCTTTTAGCTGATTTATGAGATCCAACAATGAGGCACAGCATTTCTTCTATTTAATATAAGTACTTGCACTCACATGACTTTCTCTACTCTTGTACTAACCATTCTTGCAAACTCTTATTCCTATATCTTCTTCGTATTAGTTGAGATAAACATTTGTACAAATTATCTTATTGCTTATTTTCTTGTAGGTACAAGAGGAATATTGGAATACAGTAGGCTTTGTGCGACAGTCAAATCTTTTAAAGCTTTGAGATTCCGTTCTCTTTGCACACGTAACATATAAAAAATGAACAACGATGACCCATTTCGCTAAAGTTCTAAGTTTTCCGAAACTCACACACATAAAAAGGAATATCTCCGAAATGGTTCACCCTACAAGAAAATTTATTCAGACATAAATTGTATATTTTAGCAAGATCTACATTTTTTGTAGAGTATGATTTGGTCTATCTCTAACGGTTTACCAGTCATGCAAAAGTCGTCCAGAGTAAATACGACTACAGGGGCTATAGCCAGAAAATTCAAGATATGCATTTCATTTGTCATAAAAATATCTTAAACATATCACATTTTAATAAAAATCGTTAGAGCCATTTTCAAGAAAATCAAAAGTTTCAAAAAATTTTCCATGTAAAGGGTAGTTTAAAGTGGGGCTATTTTCTTCAAAATCTTCGTGTCACATCCTTGAAAGACATTAAACTTAAATACCAACTTTGGTTTTTAACCGACTTTTCGTTTTTGTGTTATGCTGTCCACAGACTGACAGACACACACGGACCTTTTTCTAAAAATGTATTTTTAAATTCAGGGGGCCTCAAAATATGTATTTCCGGTGAAACCTCGACATCGAATTTTTGGGTGGAATACAATATTTCCCCTACTTACGAGTAGAGAAAGTAAAAATGTTAAAAACTTTAGGTCTAACTTTATGAATACAAAATTAGTGGTGCACAAAAGTTTTTGCTGGTGACTGTACACGCATGTTTTGACCTCGGCGTAGCCATATTGACAGACTAACGCAGCATGAACCTCCTTTGTTCCCCTCCTACTCCTACTCCTCCTGTGCTGTTTATAAGCCGGTGACAGATTTATAGACTTTACCGCTTCACGTCTCAAATTCCATTAAAATTCAATTACATTGCGGCCTCAACAATGAATCATCATTACTTAACTCTTCCCGACACATTTTGAAAAGAAAATGCGCTGGTGAGATAAAACGCGGGAAGGAAAATACAATACATGCGCGCGCAGCTTGCCTCTGATCTACTCAATCAATAAAAATATCCTAATAAACAGCTCCTAGATTATTAATTTTGTGCTCTTTGCACGGCTAAGAGACAAAAAGTGAATAACGGCCTTCCATTTGAGAAAGGGGCAACTATTGCAAAAGTCACACAACTAACAAGGAATATCTCTGAAATAGTTCACCACAATGCCTCGGGTGTTTTAGCAAAATCTATATCTTCTTCTACAGTAAGATTTGGTCTATCTGTTACAGCTTACCACAAAAGTCATCAAGAGGAAATAGTACTACATAAGCTATGGGTAGAACGTTCGAAATATACATTTCATTTTCCATAAAAATATCTCTAACATGAGGATTTTAATAAAAATCGTTGGAACCATTTTTGAAGTAACTTTGGTTCCTATTTAACACACACACACGCACACGCACGCACGCACACACACAGACACACACACACACAGACACACACACCCAAAAATTCGATGTCGAGATTTCAACAGAAGTATGTTTTGAGGCTCCCTGAATCCAAAAAAAGCATTTTTAGAAAAAGGTCCGTGTGTGTGTGTCAGTCTGTGTGTCAATCTGTGGACAGCATAACTCAAAAACGAAAAGTCAATTAAAAACCAAAGGTGGTGTTTAAGTTTAATGTCTTTCAAGGATGTGACACGAAGATTTTGAAGAAAATAGCCCCACCCTAAACTACCCTTTACATGGAAAATTTTTCGAAAATTTTGATTTTCTTGAAAATGGCTCTAACGATTTTGATTACAATGTCATATGTTTGAGATATTGTTATGACAAATGAGATGTATATCTTGAATTTTCTGGCTATAGCCCCTGTAGTCGTATTTATTCTGGACGACTTTTGCATAACTGGTAAACCGTTAGAGATAGACCAAATCATACTATACAAAAAATGTAGATCTTGCTAAAATACACAATTTATATCTCAATAAGTTTTCTTGTAGGGTGAACCATTTCGGAGATATTCCTTGTTATGTGTGTGAGTTTCGGAAAACTTAGAACTTTCGTGAAAAGGATCATCGTTGTTCATTTTTTTATATGTTAAGCGTGCAAAGAGAACGGAATCCCAAAGCTTTAAAACATTTGACTATCGCACAAAGCCTACTGTATTCTAATATTCCCCTTGTAGCTACAAGGAAATAAGCAATAAGATAATTTGTACAAATGTTTATCTCAACTAACACGAAGAAGATATAGGAATAAGAGTTTGTAAGAATGGTTAGTACAAGAGTAGAGAAAGTCATGTGAGTGCAACGCATCAGATTTTTTATAGTAAGATTTGGTCTATCTCTTACAGTTTACCAGTTATGCAAAAGTCCTCAAGAGGATATAGTACTATATAAGGTATGGGCCGAACATTCGAAATATACATTTCTTTTGCCATAAAATTGTCTCAAACATGACGATTTTAATAAAAATCGTTGGAGCTATTTTTGAAGCAATTAAACACACACACACACACGCACGCACACACCAACGCACGGACGCACAAACACTCACACACACACAGAAACGCGCGCCCGCTCGGATCTTTTTCTAAAAATGCATGTTTTGAGGTCCCCTAAATCCTGAAAATGCATTTCCAACGCAATCTCAACATCGATTTTTTTACTCAAATGCTATAATGGTTCTACTTTACGTAGCAGAGGAAGTAAAATGCCTTTTTTATATTCAGGGGGTGTCAAAACATGTATTTCCGGTGAAATCACGTTGTAGAATGTTTGAGTTGTAATACCGCCCTATTCACTTTAATCACGTAGTAGAGAGAAAGTGAAAATTCATTAGATGGTTTATAAAGCCACTAATTATGAGTGAAAGCTTTATAACACGTGCAGTTTAGGCCTGGGCGACTGGAGCTCTGGAAAGTTGCATAGCACTTTGAGCTGGTCCATAAAGCACATTGGCTGCGGTCGAGACGAGTTGGATTTAGTCGTTGCACTGTTTGTTAATAATGTTCGCCCATTGACGAGACAGTGGGCGCCACAGCAACCCCCCACCCCACCCCCACCCAGCCCCCCCAACCGTGTGATCGGGGCACATTCTACCGTGAGAGCAAAAACTGGCTAGTTTTGTGATAAATGTGTTTAAATCGCATCGAGCGGTTTCGGAACTGGGCAAAAACTGCTTCAACCAACTTTCTGGGATAACAATGGACTAGCTCAGCACCTGCAGAGGGGGGGGGGGGGGGGAGGGTTGGGTGAGGCAAAGGAGGCGGCTGAAGTGACCGCAGTACCTTCATAACTGTGGAACCTGCAACAGAAAATAATGCTGATGACGTCCACACGACTTTTTCTACTCAGTCTTTTATAATAACTTATTTAAAAGACATTCTTCAATCACTTCTTGCAAAGAGAATATGTATTAGAAAACTCAAACCAGCATCAAAGAATATCTCGGACATGGTTAATGCCACGAAAAATATATTTAACATAAATTTTGTGTTTTAGGGAAACAAATGTTTTTTTTTCTGTAAGAGGACTTAGTTGTGGTTTATTCAACTTAAATATTCTTGGGTTTAATAGGCCCCATGGAACGCATAGACCCCAAAATGAAGGTTGCTCTTTTAAATGGAAGCTATTTCAGGAGATGTTGTAACCAATTTCACGTAACGCATAAACGACAAACACCTCTCGCGTTTACCCACGTGCTGCACGGACTAATACATTAGCGGCGTTGGTGTGTTTTCCTTACATCGGAGTTACTATAGAAGTTTGTACCCAAGGGCAGGTATTTGTACTGGCAATTGAGGCCAGTGTAATGAAAAATATTACATCAGTAAATCTCTAGCTAGATTTTTGTGGAAGAAGATAGATTTTGGATATGACAAAGTAACAAAAAATTGTTTCCGACAAAAATGATTTTAAAGCTGAAATGGAAGTTGTGAGCATGCCCATTTAAAATGCAGAGGCGTACCACTTAAACAATTGAATCCAAAATATGTGTTCCCCCTCCCTAGGGGCATTTGTGGTAATACAAATCCAAAAATAAATTTTTTTGACCAAAGATGCTGAAATACCATTTCTTTGTTTCCCTTAATGTGTAACAGAATTCTAAGCAAGGTTAATGACCCCAGAGTACCTGGACCACAAAGGCTTAAAGTGTGAACGCGTGGAAGCGAATCAGATGGTATATCCTGACAGGCGCTGTTCATTTAAGGCGTGCAGAAAGTATGACGTAGTAAATTAAGTGATATGATTGTTTGGGGGGGGGGGGGAGAACTGTTTGATGAAGAAAAAAATCCGATGTGTTGCACTCACATGACTTTCCCTACTCCTGTACAAAAGTTTTACAAACTTATTCCTTTCTCTAGTTCATATTTATCATATGGTAGTTTAATCAAAGTCTTGGCAAACGATTTTGATAAAATCCTAATTTTTTATAAAAGTTCCCAATGAAGTTAGCTAATAACCAGAACGCCGATCGTGAAAGCCTAAGTTTATATGCCCCATATCAAGGTAGTTAAATCCCCGAATTTGCTTTTTGGGAGTGGGGGTGCTTGACGGATGTATATTTAGGGGGCTTTTTCGACAGGGAATTTTTGGTTGCAATAGTTCCCCTACTGACTGAAGTGGATATGTGCAGTTCCACCCCTAGCACCCTGTAGACTTCGTCTGGAGACCCTGTTGCACTAACTCGGGAAGACTGCAGAGCCATCTTGCGGGGGTCACGTTCAGACATCATTACACACAAATAATTTTGGTGCGTGACCTTGCACGTCTATTAAATTAATTAAGGCTGGGTCTTGCTGACCCTATTTCCAAATTAGATTACAGGAAATAGCGGTAAGGGTGGCTTGCCTGTGAGTTATGCAATATGCATGACTGTGTAGGACACCTTGGGGGCCAATAATGGAACTTTGAGGACCCAAACAACAGCAAACTCCTCGGAAACTTCCTCAGCAGCGCTATTTAACGATTTACTACCCTGATTGATATTCATTTCTTGCCTGACGACGGATGCGACAGACCCCTGAGGGAGTGTTCGGGCAGTACACGCAATCGCATCTCGTTAATGTCACACGACTTCTCTACTCAGTCTTCTACCTCATTCTGAATCCAACTAAACATTTCCACCAATTGTATGCGACTATATGAACATGCGAAATAGTAGAATCCCAATGATTCAATTTGTCTGAGAACATATGCATTGTTAAATTACATAAAATTCTATTACTCCGCGGACATTTCATATGGCTGTTAATTATAACGTATTTGCATACTAATATATTCCATATATTGTTAATATAGCATCTTCAAGCTGTTTTTACAAATAATTCTTCTACTTATTTAAACTATAATGCTATTTTGTATGTTAATTAAGGAACTATATTTTCATTCGCGCCTACTGACATAGAAGTACTGCGGTTTGATCAACCGATGAAGTATTACTCAATCACGTGCTGTTGTTTAAAGTAAGGGAGGCCAAGGTGCTGCAAAATATTCATTAACATCATATAGACATACTATTTTAAAATTATTAATACAACACGAAGCTTTTCAAGAAAATAGCCCCACACTAAACTACCGTTTACATGAACAATTTTTTGAAAATTTTGATTTTCTTGAAAATGGCTCTAACGATTTTGATTAAAATGTCATACGTTTAAGATATTTTGATGAAAAACAAAATGTATATTTTGAATTTTCTAGCTATAGCCTATGTACTCCTGTTTACTCTGGGTGATTTTTAAATAACTCGTAAACCCTAACAAACAGACAATTTTTTTTTTTTTTTTTTTTTTTTTTTTTTTTTTGTAGTGTGAACCATTTCAGAGATGCTCCTTGTTATTTGTATACGTTCTGGAGAATTGGTACCTCTGTCAAATGGAACATCGCTATTCATTTTTATGTCTTAGAACAGAATTTGAAAGTTTTAAAAGATTTGACTATCACTCAAAGCGTACTGATTATCTCATCTCATTTAACACGAGGATGATATGGGAATGTTTATATGAATGGTTAGTACAAGAGTAGAGAAAGTCATGTGATTGCAATACATCAGATTGTTTACAAACGTGCTGTATATATGATTTCCATTTTATGTTTGGATTAATAAAAATTCCGAAGAACTTTACCTTCTCAGCTTTGTCTAAATTCTGGGATAAAGAGTTTTCCACACACCAGTCAATTATATTGTCAATTACATCCAACTTAAAATTATTAAAATATGGACCTTCTCCAATTATAATCATCAGCATAAGGAAAACATGGCGTACTAATATATCGGTCCCAATACAGATCCTTGCGGATCTCCAGTTAAAATCGGTGCATATTGCGAAAATGCACCATTTAAGAATACAGATTGAAATCTATCACTCGAGTATGGGTTTATAAGACTTAGATCTAAATTATTTAATCCATAGAACTTTAATTTATTCAATAAAGCACAATGAGATATACTGTCAAAGGCCTTACACATGTCGTAAAATATGTTATTAATTTTGTTTCGTTTTCTCGGTACTCATTCCATGCTTAAAAAATTGCTGTACGTTTTAGTGCCAAATGTGTTTAAGAATATATCTTTTTTAATGTCCTCATCACAAACTCAGTGAAAAGGACATATTTTCGTAAGTTAAGGCGTTTTTGGAGTTTAAACTGAAGGAGAGACGGAGAAATCTAGGGTAATTTTAAAAACTGCATGAATTTTTAACCTCGAACTCAAATATTAACGGTTGGACCGGGGATCCGGGTTCGATCCCAGGGAGCCGTATGTGGTATTCGTGATGGAAAAGGAGGCGATTAATATGGAATAGGCAGAGGAATGGAATGGTTTACACAAGAGTGAGTAGAAAATTTCATATGAATGCTACAGATCAGATTTTTGTAGGATTATTTACATCATATTTCCGGTTTATAACAGCTGGCGCAGTCTTGCGGAAGCCAATGTTCATTCTGTGTTTCTCCATTGTTGTGGGTCTGATTCTAAGGCTGCTTGTGAATCATCCATCCAAGTTGTTATCGGACGTCCCCTTTTTCTTCGTTCTTCTAGTATCCATGCCAGTCATTTCCCTGGTACTCGCTCCTCTGGTATTGTTTAAACATGCCCATCTTCTCTATAATATTTATAATATCTCTGTTCTTTCCAATGTGGATTTTTAAGCAGATGTCCTAAATTTTTCTTCCCCTGGTTGGGATTTGCCGCATATCTGCAGCATATGACTTCGGACAACTCACCAAATATAATTTCATGCGTTTTTTACCTTTGTTTAAGAAATTCTGTTTTATTTCAGCTTTAATTATTTACAAGTTCGTTAAATATTTCGACAAATACGTATGAGTTTTTCTAAATGTATATTTTTTGACATCATTTACCAATATTTACGGCTTGAAGGGTGTGAGTAGAAGCACATAGGTACAAAGGTGAGTGAAATGATGGGAACGCAGATTCCCTTATAATCCTCTGGCGTTCGTTCATTTGGCTTCTGTGTAGGTGGTACCAAGGGACCGCCCCCCCCCCCCCCCCGTTCGGCTTATCGATAATATCGGCCCAGCCCTTTTGATAACGCAAGCTGCATCCCATGATGCTATACTTTCTGACTATCTGGCCTATGTTATCTACCCGGCGCCCATTATTAGAACCTCTGTACGCCCGCGTTAAGCACAACTTCCCTTAGACTTAACTATGTCTGGCTCCTCTTTTTTCATGCGTCCTTTGTTCCTCAAATCTGCCCCCTCATTCACTTTTCTAATATTGTACTCTCATATTGTACCAAATACTTAGAAAAGTCCATTCCTCTCAAAGTTTCATACCGATATTTCACTGGAAAAACACTTTTTGAGACACTCTAAATTAAGAATAAAGAAATCTGATGTGTTGCACTCACATGACTTTCTCTACTCTTGTACTACCCATTTGTAAAAATTATCTTATTGCTTATTTCCTTGTAGGTACAAGGAAAATATTAGAATACAGTAGGCTTTGTGCGATTTTAAAGCTTTCAGATCCCGGTCTCTTTGCACACTTAACATTAAAAAAATGAACAACGATGTTCCATTTCACGAAAGTTCTAGGCTTTCCGAAACACACACACATAACAAGGAATATCTCCGAAATGGTTCACTGCAAGAAAATTTATTGAGACATAAATTGTGTATTTTAGCAAGATCTACATTTTTTGTATAGTATGATTTGGTCTATCTCCTACGGTTTACGAGTTATACAAAAATCATCCAGAGTAAATACGACTACATAGGCTATAACCAGAAAATTCAAAATATACATTTAATTTGTCATACAAATATCTCAAACATATGATATTTTAATCAAAATCGTTAGAGCCATTTTCAAGAAAATCAAAATTTTCGAAAAATTTTCCGTGTAAGGGATATTTTAGGGTGTGGCTATTTTCTTCAAAATCTTCGTGTCGCATCCTTGAAAGTCATTAAACTTAAATATCAACTTTGGTTTTTAACCGACTTTTAGTCTTCGAGTTATGCTGTCCACAGACTGACACACAGACACACACGGACATTTTTCTAAAAATAGCATTTTTTGAAGGGGGGTTTAGAGTGTCAAAACATTTCTGGTGAAATCTTTACTTCGAATTTTTGGGTGGTATACAATATTTCGTGGTTATTCGTATTTTTTTCTCTCACTCCTAATCGTACAAAGAGAATGGACTATTAAAGTCCTGAAATAGCGACCAGCTCTTAAATTTAACTGTCGCTTATAGCCTTCTGTATTGTCGTATTCCTATTCAATACTTGGGTGACCGAGTTTCTTTCTTCATTTCTTTTTGTTGTAAAACAATCCTGAAGATAGTTATTTACATGTAATACGTTGAATTTATATTTCAAGTATAGAAAATGTATGAGTTGTATGCTAAAGAACGAGCAGAGACATTGTCTGCTTCACTACTACTCAGCACCTTCTATATGTGTTACGTAAAAAAAAAAAAGCGAGTACAGAAAACCATGTGAAATGGATAGCAAGAAAATGTTCCGCATGAATTTCGCGATGGTCGGTCAAGAGGTTTTCCAGTTTAACAGTTACACACATCCATCTATTGATGAATTGAATTGTTTATAGAAGAGTGAGTAGAGAAAGACATGTGAATGTGCGAACCAAAAGTGAGTAGAGAAAGTGTGAATGTAATACATAGTATTTCTATTTTAAATTCCTATAATGTTCTGTACGTTTAAAGCTTCCACGGCAACCTGTATTTCAGAGATGACGTGACTCGACAACGTTGCGTTGAGGTTGGTCAGGGAATTGAGCTGGTTTGTGGATGTAAACAGCTTTCACTTTCGGTAATGTTTCAGGAGCTAACGTTTTTGATTGGTCTACACTGTTACAGTAAACACAGAAAGACAAGGCAGGGTATGAGTTTGTTTTCAAGACGCACCGTTACGCTGTTTGTTTATCTACTGAGCTAGGGAAAGTGACACCCCCACAATCTGCAGTATTGCCAGCTTGTTTTGGATAAAAATAAAATATCTCTGTAGGAAATGGTCAGAAACAAAAACGTAAGATAGAAAATATGTTCCAAATATTGAGATATATCACTGGTTTAAATTAATATAACGACTTCCTTCAACCCGATATATTCATACACAAGAATAATGTTCGTTTAAAGATATTTAATTGTATCTGCAAGGATATATCTGGTGGGGAAATTACTAGAATTCATTTATTATGAAGATGTTCGCCGATATATCCACTTTAAGACCGGCATCTGCGGAACCGCAAGCGTCAGAATGATTTTTGTCGAATGGTTATTTTGAGTAAGAGAGAGAAAAATAGCCGTTCCTTGCGCTCGAAATATAGAAGGCTATAAATGTCAGTTGCAGGCAGTTCATTCAACTGTTACTTTGTGAGATCCGCGCGCCAGCTTCGCGTACTCTAATTTCCTAGCCAATTACTTCGACTTTTATTAAATCCTGCACTGTTTTTTAAACATTGGGGTTTGGAATTTTCATGGTGTTCTCTCGCTTAAATGGGTACTTTATTTCTATTTGGTTGGTTTAATTTCACACAGCGAGAGGAGTTCTGAAGGTTGTTTGCAATTAAAAAGGAATAATACATGAACAATTTAAATCCGATTTGCAGTGCATCTGGTGTAAATTTGAAATCGATGAGGTTATTCTATTTGCGAGTCTTGCTTTGTGTATATATTTACTGTACCAATACCAAACAGACATTCTGCAGTTGGCTTATGCGTCGTTTTGACTGGTAAGTAAATATTATTACATTGTGCAATCTGAAATATCCCACGTTGTCCGTGGTTTGATGATTTAGCACTACAACATTTAGACTTAGGTTGTACTTGTCCAATAGTCTTGTGTTTCTTTGTTACTAGGTGAAATACCCGACGTTGTCCGTGGTTTGGTGATTTATCACTACAACATTTAGACTTAGGTTGTACTTGTCCAATAGTCTTGTGTTTCTTTGTTACTAGGTGAAATACCCGACGTTGTCCGTGGTTTGGTGATTTATCACTACAACATTTAGACTTAGGTTGTACTTGTCCAATAGTCTTGTGTTTCTTTGTTACTAGGTGAAATACCCGACGTTGTCCGTGGTTTGATGATTTATCACTACAGCATTTAGACTTAGGTTGTACTTGTCCAATAGTCTTGTGTTTCTTTGTTACTAGGTGAAATACCCGACGTTGTCCGTGGTTTGATGATTTATCACTACAACATTTAGACTTAGGTTGTACTTGTACAATAGTCTTGTGTTTCTTTGTTACTAGGTGAAATACCCGACGTTGTCCGTGGTTTGATGATTTATCACTACAACATTTAGACTTAGGTTGTACTTGTCCAATAGTCTTGTGTTTCTTTGTTACTAGGTGAAATACCCGACGTTGTCCGTGGTTTGATGATTTATCACTACAACATTTAGACTTAGGTTGTACTTGTCCAATAGTCTTGTGTTTCTTTGTTACTAGGTGAAATATCCGACGTTGTCCGTGGTTTGACGATTTATCACTACAACATTTAGACTTAGGTTATACTTGTCCAATAGTCTTGTGTTTCTTTGTTACTAGGTGAAATACCCGACGTTGTCCGTGGTTTGATGATTTATCACTACAACATTTAGACTTAGGTTGTACCTGTCCAATAGTCTTGTGTTTCTTTGTTACTAGGTGAAATACCCGACGTTGTCCGTGGTTTGATGATTTATCACTACAACATTTAGACTTAGGTTGTACTTGTCCAATAGTCTTGTGTTTCTTTGTTACTAGGTGAAATACCCGACGTCCGTGGTTTGATGATTTATCACTACAACATTTAGACTTAGGTTGTACTTGTACAATAGTCTTGTGTTTCTTTGTTACTAGGTGAAATACCCGACGTTGTCCGTGGTTTGATGATTTATCACTACAACATTTAGACTTAGGTTGTACTTGTCCAACAGTCTTGTGTTTCTTTGTTACTAGGTGAAATACCCGACGTTGTCCGTGGTTTGATGATTTATCACTACAACATTTAGACTTAGGTTGTACTTGTCCAATAGTCTTGTGTTTCTTTGTTACTAGGTGAAATATCCGACGTTGTCCGTGGTTTGAGGATTTATCACTACAACATTTAGACTTAGGTTATACTTGTCCAATAGTCTTGTGTTTCTTTGTTACTAGGTGAAATACCCGACGTTTTCCGTGGTTTGATGATTTATCACTACAACATTTAGACTTAGGTTGTACCTGTCCAATAGTCTTGTGTTTCTTTGTTACAAGGTGAAATACCCGACGTTGTCCGTGGTTTGATGATTTATCACTACAACATTTAGACTTAGGTTGTACTTGTCCAATAGTCTTGTGTTTCTTTGTTACTAGGTGAAATACCCGACGTTGTCCGTGGTTTGATGATTTATCACTACAACATTTAGACTTAGGTTGTACTTGTCCAATAGTCTTGTGTTTCTTTGTTACTAGGTGAAATACCCGACGTCCGTGGTTTGATGATTTATCACTACAACATTTAGACTTAGGTTGTACTTGTCCAATAGTCTTGTGTTTCTTTGTTACTAGGTGAAATACCCGACGTTGTCCGTGGTTTGATGATTTATCACTACAACATTTAGACTTAGGTTGTACTTGTCCAATAGTCTTGTGTTTCTTTGTTACTAGGTGAAATACCCGACTTTGTCCGCGGTTTGATGATTTATCACTACAACATTTAGACTTAGGTTGTACTTGTCCAATAGTCTTGTGTTTCTTTGTTACTAGGTGAAATACCCCACCTTGTCCGTGGTTTGATGATTTATCACTACAACATTTAGACTTAGGTTGTACTTGTCCAATAGTCTTGTGTTTCTTTGTTACTAGGTGAAATATCCGACGTTGTCCGTGGTTTGATGATTTATCACTACAACATTTAGACTTAGGTTATACTTGTCCAATAGTCTTGTGTTTCTTTGTTACTAGGTGAAATACCCGACGTTCTCCGTGGTTTGATGATTTATCACTACAACATTTAGACTTAGGTTGTACTTGTCCAATAGTCTTGTGTTTCTTTGTTACTAGGTGAAATACCCGATGTTGTCCGTGGTTTGATGATTTATCACTACAACATTTAGACTTAGGTTGTACTTGTCCAATAGTCTTGTGTTTCTTTGTTACTAGGTGAAATACCCGACTTTGTCCGCGGTTTGATGATTTATCACTACAACATTTAGACTTAGGTTGTACTTGTCCAATAGTCTTGTGTTTCTTTGTTACTAGGTGAAATACCCGACGTTGTCCGTGGTTTGATGATTTATCACTACAACATTTAGACTTAGGTTGTACTTGTCCAATAGTCTTGTGTTTCTTTGTTACTAGGTGAAATACCCGACTTTGTCCGCGGTTTGATGATTTATCACTACAACATTTAGACTTAGGTTGTACTTGTCCAATAGTCTTGTGTTTCTTTGTTACTAGGTGAAATACCCGACGTTCTCCGTGGTTTGATGATTTATCACTACAACATTTAGACTTAGGTTGTACTTGTCCAATAGTCTTGTGTTTCTTTGTTACTAGGTGAAATATCCGACGTTGTCCGTGGTTTGATGATTTATCACTACAACATTTAGACTTAGGTTATACTTGTCCAATAGTCTTGTGTTTCTTTGTTACTAGCTGAAATACCCGACGTCGGTTGTCCGTATTTAGTTTCTATTCTCGCGGCGAGTTTATTCTGGATTTATAACATTAATGTTTTCTTCACATTGAGATTGCTTTCTTACGCCAAAGTGTAAGAGAAATGTTGGAGTGATATTCTCTTTGGACTTACAAACACATTACATTCCTCATCCTTGTAGACAGGTATGAGCTGCCAAGAGACCACCTAGCAAAACTAAATAGATATGCTCCTAGCCGCGGGTGGAAGGCAGGATAACTTGTGACTCGGAAAACATTTGAAGCCGGCTGTTCACTGTTCGTTGACTGTTTATTCTATGGAGATGGTGTGCCAGGCAGTCGTGGCCAGTGGTCATTCAGAAAAGGGCTACCGGAGCACAAGTTCTGCGTGTTGATTGCAGCAATTTCTTGAACTATTGTATTTATATCTTATATGTTATGTTTAAATTTTTTTACTTTCTCTACGTAAAACTAGGGGAAGTTTTGTACTCCACTCAAAAGCTGAGTATCGGATTTTGAGACCCCTGAATCCAAAGAGAGAGAGAACATAACTCGGAAACCAAAAATTATTTAAATAGCAAATTGGCTATTTATATTCAACATCTTCAAAGGATGCTAGATGAAGAATTTGAAGAAAATAACAATATAGCCGTTATTCAAATGTCAAATATGGGTGACACTTGCTTCGGCGCTGAAATAATTTCAAGGGGAAAGCTGAGAACACAGAATACAACAGGAAATATATTTGGAATCGGTTTGACAAATGTTGTATTTAAATTAGCAGCAGATACTACAGCCTCTGACAATGCCAACGTGTTAAATCAATATGAGAACCTGGTAGGCCGTGCCAATGGACGCCGGTGTATTTATTCATGCTGTATATTTCTTTTAAATGGTTAGTGGTTACAGTATATTTGAATAAGATTTCAGAGACTATATCACACTTTAATTGGTGAATAAGTATCCAAGGATATTTAACCTGCAAATATTGAGAACCCAGACGGAAAATGATTTTATTAATTCCAAATTATTACAGACACACACACACACATAAAAGATTCGTATTTAACAAGTGACATTAGTTGGTAGAACAATACACGGACCATGGGGGGGGGGGGGGGGGGAGGGGGAGCGGCCTGGAGCACATGTGCATGAAAAGACCTCGAATGGTCACGTGACATCGGCTCTAATATAAATAGGACCATAGACAGTGCGAGCAGAGGCACAAATGATTAACCAAGCCTTAATATTGTATTATGGATGGACAATATTTTGTGTACGGAGCTGTACATGAGTTTTTCGTTGAATTGAAACATTTGCCATGGAAATTGCTGGAAATTCTGAATGTTCTAGAATATAGGATGTGTTGAAACTAAGCAAAGGTAGTCAGCAATCTGTGATATTAGCAGCAGATCAAAGGATACGTAACCGACGTGTGTGTGTGTGTGTGTGTGTGTGTGTGTGTGTGTGTGTGTGTCTGTGTGTGTGTGTGTGTGACAGGGAGAGAGAGAGAGAGAGAGATAGATACGTGGGTGTATATGCCTTTTGCTATTTCTCTGAATCTAATAGCAAAACACACACACACAATTTGGAGATAAAGAGTCAACTGTTTGCCTTGTAATTATGACCACACGTTTCGCAGCTTACACTATAAATAAAGAGTATTTACTCAAGCCAGGCCCAGTTCCGGTTTGTGTGAAACATCTTGCATTTATATAATATGTGACGTGCCAGATTCAGTAGATCGGACTTTGAGCCAAGTTTGGTATTTAACCAACTATTTATTTTGGAATTACACTGTTCAGACACACCCACGCTCTCACTCATAGCTGGGCGTTATAGAAAAAATCTGATGTGTTACACTCACACGACTTTCTCTACTCTTGTACTAACCATTCTTACAAACTTTTATTCCTATATCTTCTTTGCGAAACTGGATTTTGTTATTTTTTTGTTTCTTTTTCTCACCTTGGTGTCAGGAGTGGGTTTCGTGGAATTGCCGTTTTGTTACAATGAAATAATTTCTGTCTCAAGCCGTCCTCAGTGAACACAAAGCAACATGCTGTTTTATTCTCGCTACGCTTCTAATGAACCTTCATTTTCAATTGCTTGCAGAGTGCGACCCTTGAGAGGCTTAAACTATCGCAATGTACAAAAGAAGGGGTAGGTATGAAACACAACGGAAATAAGCTCTCCCCATTGGCTCGTCGTTATCAGCAGATCTGTGTTACAGCTGACACTTCATCAACACAAACATTACTGTGAAATTTGCTAATTACATGACACGAAACCGTTCATTCGTTCCAGGAATACAAAACACATCAACAACCCACGCTTGCAAAACACCTTCTAGTATTACTGTCTGACACGCAACGTGCATTTCATAATGACATCACGTAAAACACTGTTTATAATCCTTTTAAGAATTCCAAGGCTACTCAAAAATGCACCGCTCAATTGTTTCTCCTATTTATTTCCCAACGCACTTAGAGTAACTAGCGGAAGTGTTGTAAATCCAACAAAGAGTTTACCACAACTACATATCCAAAATATCTCATACATTGCGCTCACATGAATTTCTCTACTCTTGTGCTAACCATTCTTACAAACTCTTATTCCTATATCTTCTTCATGTTAGTTGAGATAAACATTTGTACAAATTATCTTATTGCTCATTTCCTTGTAGGTACAAGGGGAATATTAGAATACAGTAGGCTTTGTCCGATAGTCAAATCTTTTAAAGCTTTGAGATTCCGTTCTCTTTGCACGCTTAACATATAGAAAAAGAACAACGATGTTCACGAAAGTTCCAAGTTTTCCGAAACTGACACACATACCAAGGAATATCTTCGAAATGGTTCACTCTACAAGAAAATTTATTTGGACATAAATTGTGTATTTTAGCAAGATCTACATTTTTTGTATAGAATGATTTGGTCTATCTTTAGCGGTTTACCAGTTATGCAAAAGTCGTCCAGAGTAAATACGACTACAGGGGCTATAGCCAGAAAATTCAAGATATACATTTCATTTGTCATAAAAATACCTCAAACATATGAAATTATAATCAAAATCGTTAGAGCCGTTTTCAAGAAAGTAAAAATTTTGAAAAAAATTTCCATGTAAGGGGTGGTTTAGGGTGGGGCTATTTTCGTCAAAATCTTCGTGTCGCATCCTTGATAGACATTAAAGTTAAATACAAACTTTGGTTTTTAAACTACTTTTCGTTTTTGAGTTATGCTGCGCACACACACACATACACACCTTTTCCTAAAAAATGCCCTTTTTGGATTTAGGGGGCCTCAAAAGATGTATTTCCGATGAAATCTCGACATCGAAGTTTTGGGTGGAATACAATATTTCCTTCTACTTACCAGTAGATAAAGTAAAAATGTACTTGCCATGATTTTATAGAATAATTCATACAAAATTCAGTGAAAAAACTGCTTTTTCCTCTAAGAATTATAGTACTGTAATTTTTCTGGGAAACGTGTGAGGGAAAAACATGTAATTCCTTCTATTCCTTATCTAAATAAGTATTCAATTATTGAAAATACTTAACAATTTAAAAGTAATGAAAAGTCATCGAAAGGTTATATCAAAACTTCATAGTTCTAGGTTATCCCTAGTACTATTTATGATGTCGCGAATATTTTCACTGATTTGTTGTTGTGTTTGTTGCAGTTTCGATGTTCGAGGAAGACCGTTCACGAAGGCGTTGTACTGGTCAGATACGAACGCGTTCGGACCACGGGCGTACTTCGTGACGGGGTCCAAACCTGCTGGCCTAACTCTGGAATCAGTGCAGCTCGACGACGAGGGCATCTACCGGTGTAGAGTCGACTTCAAGAACTCACCCACTCGCAACTTCCAGATCAACCTCACCGTTATAGGTAAGTTCCTTTACGCCGAGTAGCCAGTGTTTTATACCTCCCGCATGACAGTGATCACTTAAAAGTTCTTTCTTATACCCAATGTAATGTTAAAATGTGTTCCCAAGTTTCGGTGACAATTGGCACCCTTGTCTTAATCCCTGGTAAGATTTTACGTCTTTTTTCTGCCCAAAATTGGTTTGAAATTTATTTGCTCAACATATAAGAATAATATATAAAAAGTATTAATCTCCATCAAAAGGTTATTATATATAGGGCAGTTAAATTATTGCGACATTGGTGCGCTCAACAATATACGTACGAGACGGCCCCAGATGATCTTGAATACGGCTAGCGACTGTGTGTGAGTGATAAACAATTATGCCGGTAAAACACAAAAGAAGGGGTCTAGAAGCTTCTAGTTAATTCTGCTGAGTCATCGTTGCACGTGTGTAAGGAGGGTTCTCGAAGGTCACGTGACACCGGCTGCAGTATAAGTAGAACAGAAACTGTGCAGGAAAAACCATGCCCACAGACACAAAAGCTTGAAAAAATTAGAACTCCTTATATACTGCACAGATAAAGTCGCTATAAGCGTCTAGGTGTTATGTAGATAAACATACTGTACAGGAGAACCTGTACGACCTGTGCGCCATCGTAAATAAATTTGAAGCTTCGTGTTCGCTGTTGGACAAGAAACATTCGAGGAAGTGGTCAGTGTTAACTGAAAATAAGCTGGATTACATTGGTGACACTTCGCAGCGTTCGCTTCTAAAATTGCTGAAAACACTAGCGCAGCAAACTAGTGTATCTCGATCTTCTGCGAGAACGTGAAGTACTATTGCTAAACAAAAGTCCAAGCGTTAAAGCCAAATGACTCCGCTAAACGTGTGAATTATTTTTACTGGTTTTTACAATGGGTAGATAGGGGTTTCGTTGACCCAGAGCTTTTAATTTTCACTGATGAATCTTGGTTCAACACACAGAGTTGGAAAAATTATTGAACTATCACAGTTACATAATTAAAACAAACAGAAAGAGATCACTTTTGGTCACTTGTAGGACATACCCAACACGATAAATACGTATTTATAATACCAACACATCCCTCATGAGTGTAAACGCCACAAACTGCACGCATGCGCATATCCAACACTTGTCAACTCCACAAAACCAACTGTCCTTGTTATCTTGTGAACAACATTTTCCTTTTGAACCATTTTCTTTAGCTCGGCCTTCTTTGTCACATGATACTGAGACTTTTCTCTCTACAGTCAATTGTTCATATTGTATGACTGCAGAACGTTTCGAAAAATAGTTGATTTAATAGTTAATTGCCTGTCAGGAAAGATAATTTAATAAACTATAATATGCGGTACATGAACAATAATCACTAATTACATGCAAGGAAGTAAATAAAAAAAACTTACCAACACTAGGATTATAACTGTTCCTTGATTGGTTGACAAAACTCAATGTCTTAGTCCCATCGGCTGCGTTTTCAAATTATCCAGCAAGTGGCGCTATCTATGGAGTATATACCTCGCGATTTGACCTGCAGGTGCCATCTCTTGGAAAACTTAACAATTACCAGCAGGGAAGCAAATTGGCCATATTAGCTGCATTGACCATATTCGATTCAAGCACTTTATCACCTAATCTCCTCTATTCCTCTTATATCTACAGCGAAATGCGTAATAAACCTAATTCTACATATGTTTATATGAAGTGGATAGAAGTATAGGGTTTGTGTGAGTACATAGTTTGTACAAGAGACGTTAGTATGTAGTACACGGTAGCTCAAGTAGTTAGAGCGCCTATGTTGGAGAGTTGTAACTATGTCCAGCGTGTTGTAAAGCGCCGATGTGGGTATTTCTGCAGCACCACAAACTTCCTCTAGCGTGTGACGATGGGCTGTGAAAGTTTGGGACCGTAATGAGAACAAGGGGGGGGGGGGACGGTTTGTGGCACTCAGTAACTAGCCCCCACTTCATTTCCTCTTCCACCTGCATTATCTCCTCCTCCGCCTCCTCCTTCTCCTACGTACGTATAAATTACCGCCTCACTCATTCCCTCCCTTATCCTCTTCTGCTTCAAAAACATCTTCATGTAGGTCATTCTCAGAACACTTGCTTACACATGCACAATTATACAAACTCTGCATTCGGCAGGTCGTGGGTTCCATTCCCTTGGCCGATCTCACTGGCCCTTGCGGTGCAGTTGAATGTGTGTGTAAATTTGACGTAATAAACTTAAAAAAATCATCTCTACTCTTGTACTAACCATTCTTACAAACCCTTATTCCTATATCTTCTTCGTGTTAGTTGAGACAAACATTTGTACAAATTATCTTATTCTTTATGTTCTTGAAGGTACAAGGAGAATATGGGAATACAGTAGACGTTGAGCGATAGTCAAACCTTTCAAAACTTTAAAACTCCGGTGCAGTTCCCCTTGTTTTACATGTTCCATCCAAGTTATCGTCGGAGGTCCGTTCCTCTCCGTCGAAGACGTCGCCTTTAAGACCTTGTTTGGTGTCCGGACTAGCTCTAGCAAGAGGTCCTAATCTACAGGTATGCGTGAGTTATGGTAGGAATGGAACCAAACGAAGAATTAACCAACATATCACTTTATTTGCAAATTTATAGATTTGTGGAGAACTGCCGACGATATTTAAATAGAATCTAACTTTGTAAGTTCAACTACAACGTTATAACACTAACTTTGTTACGCTTCAGCAACCGCCGAATTATGTATACGCGCTAGCTTACGTACAACTCCCAAGTTGCACGTGCGTTATCTCGAGTCGATTTAAGATGAGTGTGTGTTGCGTTGCATTTGTTTATCCGTGAGCAACACGAAGGAAGCGATTTCCATTGGCTAACTTTAGAGCACGTCATAGTAAGATAGGAATCAGCCCGTGGAATCACTATGGCTTCGTACAAACAACAATTGTAACCTTATCACTCATTTAAATCTGCCTAGGCTTCCGTTCTTGAGACTTTAATCTATTCGACTTTATTACGTCTTCCCCTTAACTATTGACTAGAATCTCCTTTTGTTTCTCTGTATTATAATATATAATATAATATAATATAATATAATATAATATAATATAATATAATATAATATAATATAATATAATATAATATAATATAATATAATATAATATAATATAATATAATATAATATAATATAATATAATATAATATAATATATAATATAATATAATATAATATAATATAATATAATATAATATAATATAATATAATATAATATAATATAATATAACATAACATAACATAACATAACATAACGCATAACGCATAACGCATAACGCATAACGCATAACGCATAACGCATAACGCATAACGCATAACGCATAACGCATAACGCATAACGCACAACGCACAACGCACAACGCACAACGCACAACGCACAACGCACAACGCACAACGCACAACGCACAACGCACAACGCACAGCGCACAGCGCACAGCCCACAGCCCACAGCCCACAGCCCACAGCCCACAGCCCACAGCCCACAGCCCACAGCCCACAGCCCACAGCCCACAGCCCACAGCCCACAGCCCACAGCCCACAGCCCACAGCCCACAGCCCACAGCCCACAGCCCACAGCCCACAGCCCACAGCCCACAGCCCACAGCCCACAGCCCACAGCCCACAGCCCACAGCCCACAGCGCACAGCGCACAGCGCACAGCGCACAGCGCACAGCGCACAACACACAACACACAACACACAACACACAACATAACATATATACGCGCTGCCTTGCAGCTTATCAAAGGTTAAAGGAAGAAACCCTTGATTAAAAGCTACCCGTTTTAAAGTTCAAGTGAATATATTATTTCCACTATTTACTGCAATTAGATAGTAGGGGAAGTAAACATGATTTTTATCGATTCAGGAGTGTTAGATATTTCACTGGAAATATGAAATGTCAATCTTGTGGATTTTTGTGTTAAAAGGCGTATTTCTTCTATACCTTGTTCCACTCTTAGAAGACAGTATGGAGTTAAATGGGATATATCTGTCTCTATCTAGCGCATACAAGTTGCCATTAGCCTCGTCCTTTTCTAACCTCGCGCTGTTGCCAGATTCCTAATAGCATGGTATAAATATTTATTTGTTATAAATTTCAGATTTGAACACACTATCCTATGCAGAATTTTTTTCTCTATCAGGTTATATACTTTTTAGAGTCATTATACATTTCTATGGGCCCAAATTTCTTCAGAAAACGTTTTTTTCAATAGAAGTCCGATATTTGCTGTTTCTATACTCATCACGCACTAACAAACTAACTGCTAGAATGCATCTATATTTTTTTCTTAGCTAGAGTAAACTATAGTGCTACTACCTGCCCACTTTGAATTCTCTATGTTTACCCAGTTAAGTGTTATAATTTTTTAAATTAAATGTTTTCGGAAAATTTTATATCTGTGCACTGCAAAAGTTACGCAGTGTGAAACTTTTTTGTTATTGAGTTTACATCAGGGAACTAGCGAGAACAAATGTTGAGGAAGGTTGGAGAAAGTTTTTAAAACAAGCCAAAAGGCAGTAACCTCTTTCTTTTATCCAGTAAGGCAAACAAAAGTTATTCATCTATTCAGCGTATTCTCGCACCAGGCCTGAACAGAAGATAGTATAAGGAGCAGCACTAACATTAGGTCGAAAGAAGCCGTGTGTGTAACTGTGAGCTGTTATTGCGTTATTTGTTTAATATTTTTGTAAATATTTGTAGTTATGGAAGGGGAAGATACGAAGAGACGATATATTGGTAAATTAAGAAGTAAGGAACGCCAAATAATTATGAATGTGTTAGATTATTTTTGAAGCAAAATGCGTGTAAGTAAGGCAGTAAAACAAACAGCTAAGGCTATCGGGTGTTCAGAAGAAGTAGTGTGTATGATTAAAAAGGAAGTAATGAAAGGACCTCTAAGAACGCCATCGAAAAAGAAAGCAAAAAGGGCGGGACTACACTAAACGTTAGGTTAACGCAATATGATTGAATAGTGCAAAGTGGAGTGCGGCGAATTGTTCATTCTTTACAGTTTGCAAATATTCCACCGACGCTGAATATAATTTTGCCACGGGTCAACAGTGATGAGACCCTACCAAATTTCTCAAGGGCCACTCTTAGTCGGTTCTTGCATGATTTGGGGTCCGAATATGAAAGAAGGGGTAACAAATGCATATTAATAGAAAGAGACGATATCGATATCATCAGATGGCGACATAAATATCTAAAAGACGTAAAATGGTTTAGGGACCAGGGAAAATCAATTGTTTATACAGACGAGTCATTTCTAAATTTAGGTTATACAGTGACAAAGGCGTGCAGGGATACCAAAGTTAAAAGTGCCCGTCTCGTCAAGCAGCAATTGAAGGACTAAGTGCAGGACTCCGGCCACCTCGGGGTCGCGCGCGGAGAAAGTACATGTTGCAACACTGCGCTCCATTTAACGTGTACTGTCTTCTAAGGGTGGAACGCGCTTTAGTTATATAAAAAAGCTCATTAGTATAACTTGTGAAATAGTTACAAATATAGCCGCCAGTGGCGTATATATGTACCTACCTTAAGTTTGAGATTTTCTTTTGTTTACTTTGTAGAAGTAATTCCCAAGTAGGTGGTGCATTGTTGGTTGAACGCACCTAGGAGCGTTACAGAGGTCGTTCATCGCTTAAGCAGGAAATACGAGGGAGGAAAGGATGCGAGAATAGGAATAAAAAAGGATATTAGGAAGGAAGTAAGGGAATAAAGGAGACGCTGAAGAGGAGTGTGTTAACTTCTTTATGTGTACTTTGTTCAGTTTTAAGTGTAGAGAAAAAAGTTTGGGACGATGCATTTAAGGTTCTGTCGTAGAGTGCTCGATTTCTTAGCCTTGTTAATTCTTCTGCTCGTCTCATCTCGTGTAGAGCGTTGCTGTTTCACAAACTTCCCTCATAGAGAGACAGAGGGACTAACTTCCCTCCGTTCTGCTTTAATCTCACATTTGCATACGTAGCTACTTATCCCAACTTGCCTTTCCTCCGTACTGCCTGCCTGCCTGGAGTCTCCCAGAAAAGTACGTCTCTAACACAGTGCAACTCGGATAATTCGTATTTATGAAAAGTACAATGAATGTTTATCACCAAGCATATTACTTTCCCTACTGGTAAGTAGAAGAAAGTATTGTATTTCACCCAAAAATCGCTCCAACGAGTTTGATTAAAATGTCATATGTTTAAGATATTTTGATGACAAATGAAATGTACATCTTGAATTTTCTGGCTATAGCCCCCGTAGTCGTATTTACTCTGGACGACTTTTGCATGACTGGTAAACCGTTAGAGATAGACCAAATTATACTATACAAAAAATGTACATCTTGCTAAAACACACAATTTATGTTCCAATAAATTTTCTTGTAGGGTGAACCATTTCGGAGATATTCTTTGTTATGTGTGTGAGTTTCGGAAAACTTAGAACTTTAGCGAAATGCAACAACTTTGTTCATGTTTTTATATGTTAATCGTGCAAAGAGAACGGGATCTCAAAGCTTTCAAATATTTGACTATCGCTTAAGTATTGTAATATTTCCCTTGTACCTACAAGGAAATAAGCAATAAGATAATTTGTACAAATGTTTATCTCAACTAACACGAAGAAGATATAGGAATAAGAGTTTGTAAGAATGGTTAGTACGAGAGTAGAGAAAGTCATAGATTTTCTTAAAAATAATATTGCATTTTCAACATTGAATTCTTATGGTTAATACCAAAATCACAATGTTGGCGGAATATATAACTATAAACACTCAACGGGACTTATTCGACAAGCTTCTCTCCGCCTCTCCATTATCCCTTTCTCTCCTCCCCACTCTCTCCTCCCTTTCTCTCCTTTCTTCCCCGGCTCTCCTCTCCCTCCTCTGCCCACTCTATGCCTCCCCCTATCTCTCCTCCACTTTGTCCCTCTCTTTCCACCCTCACCCTCACCCTTCCCTCTCTCCACCCTTCCCTTTCTCTCCCTCTTTCTCTCTCCTCTCTCATGTGAACCGTCTGTCAAGTCCCTTATTCACCTTAACTGTACAAAATATCGCTTTACTTGGGTTTGCGTCACGGCTCTGTGTACTGTGTTGGACGCCAGGGGCGTGACGGTCAAACCGAGTTTTCCTAGGTACTGACTTGTCCGGCGAGAGTGAGTAGCGTCTATACTCGATTATTTTCTACATTTTAGATTGCTCGAAATATTATCTACAGACTGGACGGGAAGATATTACATTCCTTCTAACATTTTCTTTGCAGAAGCATTACGAACAAAGAAGTTTAATGCCATTTTATCCTTTGATCAGCCGATTTAAAAAAAAAAATTGTTTTTAATCCAAATTGGATGCGTAATTCCACAGGAATGAGTTTATGCATCGTACAAGTAACAGAATAATTTATTTCTGACATAGCTTTGGTAGTAATTATGGGACATCACACGGGATTTCGAAAGAATTGAAGGAATATCCCGAGCAGCTCTATCAGACGTGAAGTAACTTGGCACAATTCCGTTCTCTTTGGATGCTTAGGAGGAAAAGACGTACAACTCACATGTGTGAAAACTATAATAATTGGAAACGTCAAAAGAATAATCAGGAATATCTCAAAAATGGTTAATCCAAAACACAAGATATAGACATATTGAACAGCAGCTCTGGGATTTAAAAGATACAACTACAACTGAACAATTGATTAAAGAGAAACACAACAGGATATAACACCTTGTTCACCTTTTTGCAGTTTTCCCTTATCCTGAAAGAGTAACTCTTAACTTGATGGACGCCAGGCTCATTTGTATATCACTTCGGTTGTTTTATTTATCACCTGATATGACCTAACCAGTTCACATTAAAAAATGTATAAAAATCTGATGTGTTGCACTTACATGACTTTCTCTACTCTTGTACTAAACATTCTTACAAACTCTTATTCCTATATCTTCTTCGTGTTAGTTGAGATAAACATTTGTACAAATTATCTTATTGCTTATTTCCTTGTAGGTACAAGGGGAACACACACACACACACACACACACACACACACACACACACACACACACACACACACACACACACACACACACACACCTTTTCCTAATAAGTTTTTTTACGATTCAGGTGCCTCAAAACAGATATTTTCGGTCAAATCACGACATGGAATTTTTGGGTGGAATACAATACTTCCCCTTCTCACTATACGTAGTAGAGAAAATAAAAACACAAGTGTACCAACGCCTTTTGAGGTTAAGAAACAGATTTCCCAGCATCCTTTGCACAGATAACACGCTGCAACAGAAATTATAAAGTCATGTGTAACGCCCATTGTAATGTTTGTATTTAAATGTTGCAAGAGGCCTTGAAACACCAAAGATCTGCTTGTAAAGAGAACCATCTCCACCCTCCTCATTAAAAGCACGGGGGTGGGGGGTGAGTGTGTCTTTCTTTTGTTTTTCAAAGCTATTTATGTTGGGACAGTTTTTGTTCTTTGTACACTCTCGCCGTTCAGCTGGAGTGAGAAAGTATCATTTTTCATTTCTGTACGAAACAGTTCGTTGTGTTGCGCTCATATGACTTTCTCTACTCGCTGTTGTATTTTTGCTAATTTTGTTGTAGGTACAAGGGAAATATGGCAATACGCTAGCCTTTATGTAATAGAGAAATGCTTTAAAGCTGGCTACTATGTGTTGACTTTGAAATTCTGCTCTAATTGAGTGGCCAGGGGATAAAAATGGATAACGACATCATATTGCAAAAAGCATAACTATTCCACAATTCACACAGATAGCAAGGAATATGCCGGGGAAAAAACGAAAACAAGGAAAAAAGAACAAGTATATAATACGGGGTTTAAAAGCATCTACATTAATATTTTATGTATCTCTTATAGTTTACTAGTTATATATTCAGAATGAAGGGAACATTAAAATATTTTCATGACTAGTGGAATGCATATCTGAAAAGATATCGTTTCTTTTCAATCATATTGCCAGAGAATTCACAATACGTATTTCATTTGCCATACAAATATCTTAAACATGAAAATCGTTAGAGTCATTGTCGAGAAAATCACAAATTTTCAATGTAAAGGGTAGTTTATGGTGGAAGAATTTTCTTCCTATTGCATCCTTAAAATCAACTTTGGCTTCCAACCGACTATTCGTTTTTGAGTTAGTCTGCCCACAGACTGGTGCATACACACACGCGCACGCGCACTCACACGCACACACACATGCATGCACACACACGCATGCACACACACGCACACACATGCACACACACGCACATGCACACACACGCACATACACACATGCATGCATACAAACACGCACACACATGCATGCATACACATGCATGCACACATATGCACACACGCACACACACATGCATGCACACATGCATGCACACACATGCACACACAAGCACACCCACCCACACACGCAAGCACACCCACACACACGGACATTTTTCTAAGAATGCTTTTGGATTCACGGGACCTCGAAAAATATTTGCGGTGAAATATGTCAAGATATAACTGGAAGTATGTTTGTGTGTGCATGTGTGTGTGCGTACGCGCACGCACCTAAGAAGGGCATAACTCAAAAACCAAAAGTCGATTAAAAGCCAAAGTTGGTATTTAAGTTTAGTATTCCTTAAGCATGCGACACGAAGATTTTAAAGAAAAATCCTCAACCCTAAACTATCCTTTCCATGGAAAATTTTTCAATATTTTGATTTATTATTAATTATATAATAATAAAATAGTATTTAGTATTAATAATACAAAAGTAACTAATTACAAAATTATCCCAGTTTTGTTTTCATATTATCTGTACACAAGATGCCTTCTTATATTCAATGTTCAAAGTCTGGTTGGGTATATACATAAGCATAAACTGTAGAATCCTTGAATGTTCAACGTTCACACGCCTCTAGGTCTACTAGTGAACACCTTGAACACAATTCAATCAAGTACCACAATTGGAACGTCACTAAAGTACTTAATTATTTCGTTTTTACGAAGAACCCGAGTTTCGAATTCTAAAGACAGTATTATAAAAATTCATATCTTGCCCCGAAAAAAGAAGAACGGGAGTGAGTTTTAAATTAATGTGCTTTTGTCTCAAGTTAAAGTAATATGAAACTTTATAAAAATAATTACTCTAGCCCTTCCGAAATTACCCTCCAGGTACAAAGAGTTTTAGCGTTGATTAAACTTGCGGAAAGCAAAATATATGTTTCTTGTGAGGTACAAAGGCTGTCTGCGACAGAAATGAATTTGGATGGTGGGCAAAGGAATTAAAATAGACAAAGGGGAAGTTACTTGGAAAAGGAAAAGATTAATGGTGTCATGGGCTAGGACAGACAAAGACGAAAATGATGTAGGAAATTATAAAGAATTAAAGGGAAAGAACGAGGGACATTAGTTTTTGATACCGATTGGATACGAGACGCGCGATTTATGTGGCAAAGGGAAAAGGTGCAGATGTGCAGATTCTCCGAGAAGATATTCAAATTGAATTAAAGGTCCTCCTTCTTTAAAAGGAATATCCAAAATACATCTCTTAAGAATGTTCAAGAATTTCGTAATGTTATTGAAAGTTATCTATAGCATATGGCGCTCGCCTATCACCTAGGCGACCCGGGTTCGCTCCCAGGGACCCGCATGTGGTGTTCGTGGTGGACGAAGCGGCGTCAGGGTGGGTTTTCTCCTGGTGATCCGGTTTCCCCCGCCACTCATTCCACCATTTCCTCCACTATTACCTCTCCAATCATCCATTTCATATCATCCTCTTCCTCACTCTCATACCTGGTGCTTGGCTGACCACATCCTTCTAGGTGTTCACTCTGTCTGGTACATAGGTTCCTGTGTTCCCTGACAGACGTCTGGCTCTAGACACTGACTTGTAAGTCCTACATAAGGGGAGGGTAATCACTTCCTCACTCTCATACTTGCAGGTGTTCACTCTGTCTGGTACATAGGTTCCTGTGTTCCCTGACAGACGTCTGACTCTGGACACTGTCTTGTAAGTCCTACATAAGGGGAGGGTAATCACTTCCTCACTCTCATACTTGCAGGTGTTCACTCTGTCTGGTACATAGGTTCCTGTGTTCCCTGACAGACGTCTGACTCTGGACACTGTCTTGTAAGTCCTACATAAGGGGAGGGTAATCACTTCCTCACTCTCATACTTGCAGGTGTTCACTCTGTCTGGTACATAGGTTCCTCTGTTCCCTGACAGACGTCTGACTCTAGGCACTGTCTTGTAAGTCCTACATAAGGGGAGGGTAATCACTTCCTCACTCTCATACCTGCAGGTGTTCACTCTGTCTGGTACATAGGTTCCTGTGTTTCCTGACAGACGTCTGACTCTAGGCACTGTCTTGTAAGTCCTACATAAGGGGAGGGTAATCACTTCCTCACTCTCATACTTGCAGGTGTTCACTCTGTCTGGTACATAGGTTCCTGTGTTCCCTGACAGACGTCTGACTCTAGACACTGACTTGTAAGTCCTACATAAGGGGAGGGTAATCACTTCCTCACTCTCATACTTGCAGGTGTTCACTCTGTCTGGTACATAGGTTCCTGTGTTCCCTGACAGACGTCTGACTCTGGACACTGTCTTGTAAGTCCTACATAAGGGGAGGGTAATCACTTCCTCACTCTCATACTTGCAGGTGTTCACTCTGTCTGGTACATAGGTTCCTGTGTTCCCTGACAGACGTCTGACTTTAGACACTGACTTGTGAGTCCTACATAAGGGGAGGGTAATCACTTCCTCACTCTCATACTTGCAGGTGTTCACTCTGTCTGGTACATAGGTTCCTGTGTTCCCTGACAGACGTCTGACTCTGGTCACTGTCTTGTAAGTCCTACATAAGGGGAGGGTAATCACTTCCTCACTCTCATACTTGCAGGTGTTCACTCTGTCTGGTACATAGGTTCCTGTGTTCCCTGACAGACGTCTGACTCTGGACACTGACTTGTAAGTCCTACATAAGGGGAGGGTAATCACTTCCTCACTCTCATACTTGCAGGTGTTCACTCTGTCTGGTACATAGGTTCCTGTGTTTCCTGACAGACGTCTGACTCTAGGCACTGTCTTGTAAGTCCTACATAAGGGGAGGGTAATCACTTCCTCACTCTCATACTTGCAGGTGTTCACTCTGTCTGGTACATAGGTTCCTGTGTTCCCTGACAGACGTCTGACTCTGGACACTGTCTTGTAAGTCCTACATAAGGGGAGGGTAATCACTTCCTCACTCTCATACTTGCAGGTGTTCACTCTGTCTGGTACATAGGTTCCTGTGTTCCCTGACAGACGTCTGACTCTAGACACTGGCTTGTAAGTCCTACATAAGGGGAGGGTAATCACTTCCTCACTCTCATACTTGCAGGTGTTCACTCTGTCTGGTACATAGGTTCCTGTGTTTCCTGACAGACGTCTGACTCTAGGCACTGTCTTGTAAGTCCTACATAAGGGGAGGGTAATCACTTCCTCACTCTCATACTTGCAGGTGTTCACTCTGTCTGGTACATAGGTTCCTGTGTTCCCTGACAGACGTCTGACTCTAGACACTGGCTTGTAAGTCCTACATAAGGGGAGGGTAATCACTTCCTCACTCTCATACTTGCAGGTGTTGACTCTGTCTGGTACATAGGTTCCTGTGTTCCCTGACAGACGTCTGACTCTAGACACACTCTTGTAAGTGCTACATAAGGGGAGGGTAATCACTTCCTCACTCTCATACTTGCAGGTGTTCACTCTGTCTGGTACATAGGTTCCTGTGTTCCCTGACAGACGTCTGACTCTAAACACTGTCTTGTAAGTCCTACATAAGGGGAGGGTAATCACTTCCTCACTCTCATACTTGCAGGTGTTCACTCTGGTACATATGTTCCTGTGTTCCCTGACAGACGTCTGACACTAGACACTGACTTGTAAGTCCTACATAAGGGGAGGGTAATCACTTCCTCACTCTCATACTTGCAGGTGTTCACTCTGTCTGGTACATAGGTTCTTGTGTTCCCTGACAGACGTCTGACTCTAGACACTGACTTGTAAGTCCTACATAAGGGGAGGGTAATCACTTCCTCACTGTCATACTTGCAGGTGTTCACTCTGTCTGGTACATAGGTTCCTGTGTTCCCTGACAGGCGTCTGACTGTAGACACTGTCTTGTAAGCCCTACATAAGGGGAGGGTATTCACTTCCTCACTCTCATACTTGCAGGTGTTCACTCTGTCTGGTACATAGGTTCCTGTGTTCCCTGACAGAGGTCTGACTCTAGACACTGACTTGTAAGTCCTACATAAGGGGAGGGTAATCGGAAGAAGAAGAAGAAGAAGAAGAAGATAATATAAGGCAGAAGCAGTGTCTTTCACCTAGTGATATAGATATATGAATAAAAACTATATCGTCTTCCTGTTAGTTGAGATAAACTTTTGTACAAGGTATCTTATTGCTTATTTCCTTGTAGGTACAAGGGGAATATTAGAATACATTAGAATATAGAAAGAAAAGCGAGCAGAGGAGAAAAATGTGTGAATATAATACTTTTTTGATAATATAGAATAGAGGTGCAAACTGCGTGAATTGTTTGTGGAACAGTGAGAAGAAAAATGCCTGTGAATTTGTAACGTGACAAAAAAATTGAGCTGATAAAGCCGTGTGAATATATTAGACTGTATTTTTATTTCAAGCGTTCAGATTATTTCTTCAAGTGGACAAAGAAATGTTTCGTAAAGGAACTGTGAGTAGAAAAAGCCGTTATAGTGTGATAGGTTGCATTCCTATTTCAATCATAGAAAATTGTATGAATTGTTTTTGAAGGGCAGGTATAGAAGGACGTGTGAATATTTAGCTAAAAGAAAATCCAGAAGAGAAAACCATGTGAATGTAATTCGTTGCCCAGTAAAATGGATAGCATAAAAACTGTCTCAATAAAAACACATATTTGTCCGTTTTCATTGTATTCAAATTAAAACGATAGCAGCCTCTAAAGGGCAAACAAACAGTGCAATCAGTATTAAGAACAGTTTCGCCGGGAGAAAACAAAACATAATTTGTCAGATATTTCGAACCCTTAGCTGTTTCACAAATGTATATAAATGGTTTGTTATTTCCCTAAATGACGCAATAACATTGTGTGAACAATGCCTTTTTACCTGAACTCGAATGAATTTAAACACAAGTTACTCTTTAAATATTATGCAAAGTTCAATTTCTAAGAGAAATGTGGCAATAGCACGTCGCCTATTCTCACCTTGATGGTTCAACGGCCTGCACGTTCACCTGAAGGAGAAGTTAGGGAAGGTATCGTCTAGGGCAAGGGAAAGGACGTTTATGCGCTGGGTATAAGGATTGGTGGGTGAAGTGGCAGCTTTATGAAAAGCAAATCGCTATATTTCAGCCCTGTAAGCTACAAAAGAATGCAATTATCTTTGGAAAATAAACGGAGACATTTGTATTTATTTGTGTATTGAAAGTAATTTGTATTCTTTTAGCTCGTAATGGTTAATAAAAATAACAACGTGCATTATTAAAAAAAATCTGTGTCCGCTTATATTAGTATTGTTTTAACCTAAAGATTTTAAAACTGGATGTTCATTATTACCTGAACGAGCACATCATTTCAGTAACCTTCACACATTTAGATTCGTGTGGATTTGCCCGAGATAGGGACCTCATTAGTGGTACGGTAAACGCACTGGACGAGTGTTTTGTTTTACATTTGCACACAGAGGACCCTGGCATGTGTGGTAATTGATCATATTAGCTTAGCATTCCCATTCTTATTGCGGAAAATATGGGGGATCCATCTATCGGTGAGTATGTTTACTAGAATGAACAACTTAGAAGAGAAACAGCCTGGAGACATTTTCTGTAGTTCTCGTGTAATTATAATGGCTTAAACCAATAACACCGTGGTACACCAGCCCATCCTGGCTAAGGTCTACCGCCGAACCGCTGCGTCCTCTACCTCTGCCCGCTATAAGCGTCATGAGTGTGGTGCAGTACTTCCGGCTGGTTCTTCTCGAACCAGGGACTAAGTTTGAAAAATGTCCTTGGTGTGTCCTTTAAAACCTACTTATAAAGCAGAGAAAGAATAACTGGATAGAGAAAGCCTAAATATAACCTTGAACACAAAATACTGGCATAGCATTACGTAACACTAATTTGAACTCCATGACACTTGCAGAGGAGCAGAACTAATCCCGACACAAACGATTTGTACCTAAATGGCGGAGGTTCGTACCGTTTTGTTTGGAATTCCACTTGTATCGCTCCAAAATTCCATGATCGCTATTTACTAACAGCGGCAGAGTAAAGCGATTATTTCCTGTTAGTAATCATTATTATTATTGCAGGGCCTGTGTAGTGTAAAGGAGGCCATGGTCGAGCGAGTGCCCGCAAATGCAACTTCAGTAGCTTCATAAATGGATTACTATATAATCTCGTATTGATGTATTTATTTCATTGGTTATGCCCCGAGTGGGATTCGATGCAATGAATCTTGTTTGGAAATAACGTACGAGGCACTGAATGTGGGGTTAGCGTGTGGATGATATTATTAATAAACCATAACCACTCTGGCACCATTTCTGGAAATTACCAGCCACGTCATATTCAATCTGCAAAAGTAAGGCTAATTTGTTTAACGAGGTTTTTATATCGACTGGTGGTCGATGTGGTGCAGTTTGATAAAATCGGACCTCTAGTGGACTGTTCAGTACTAAATGTCCGATAGTCACTTTGCGATCATGATCGCTTTTCGTTAAACGAATGGATGCAAGTTATTGCGTGCATTTCACTCTTCCATTAGACATTTTCAGCAAATGAAGGGACATCTCATACTATTTTCTCTACCCATTAACATGTCATAGCAATTCTACAAAGAATCGTCTAAGACATCTTATTAATAAATTCAGTTCCAAAAGGCCATGTGCTTGTGCATGGATTCCTGGTCACGTAGGTTTTCCGGGAAATAAAATGGCAGACCTGGCAGCAAAAGCGGGAACTACAGAACCCAGTACTGCCATCTCACGTGTTACTTCGGAACACCTTAGGCTTGGTGCGGAGAACGGTGCACGAAGAGTGGTCAGTTCTCCGCGATAATAAGCTTAGAGAAGTGAAAGAACGTCCGATAAACTGGGTAAGCGGCTAGGTGCTGTGCCGATAAACATACCGTACAGGAGAACTTGTACGAGCTGTTCTCGAATGCTGGTAACTTCCTGTCGCATATATCTTGCAGCGAGGAGGTTAGATTGCCTCGATTAAGAATAGGGCACTGCAATTTTTCGCATGGTTACCTATTTAAACGGGAGTCTTACACCTCTATATCCACTGTGTGACAATCTTTTGTCAGTCCGTCACGTGCTGCTATAGTGTTGCTCTCTAGCGCACCTAAGAGACTCTCTGCAGCTGCCTGGTAGGCTTGCAGAGGTCTTAGCGGACGATAAAACAGTTTTTAAGTAAGTTTATAAGTTTTTAGCGCAGTGTAACAGGACTTTAAGGTTTTAAAAACTCAGATATCTATTTTTTATGCTCTTTGGAGATCATTTTCCTTTAGTTTTAATTCTTTTTGTATATTTATTTATAATATATTTTCCTTTTTAGTACTAATATTACTTTCTCTACTGGTAAGTAGGGGAAGTATTGTATTCCACGCAAAAATTCGATGTCGAGATTTCACCGGAAATATATGTTTTGAGACCCCTGAATCTAAAACAAGCATTTTTAGAAAAAGGTCCGTGTGTGTGTGTGTGTGTCAGTCTGTCAGTCTGTGGACAGCATAACTCAAAAACGAAAAGTCGGTTAAAAACCAAAGTTGGTATTTAAGTCTAATGTCTTTCAAGGATGTGACGCAACGATTTTGAAGAAAATAGCCCCATCTAAACTACCCTTTACAAGGAAAATTTTTCCAAAATTTTGATTTTCTTGAAAATGGCTCCAACGATTTTGATTAAAATGTCATATGTTTGAGATATTTTTATTACAAATGAAATGTATATCTTGAATTTTCTGGCTATAGCCCCTGTAGTCGTATTTACTCTGGACGACTTTTGCATAACTGGTAAACCGTTAGAGATAGACCAAATCGTACTGTACAAAAAATGTAGATCTTGCTAAAATAGACAATTTATGTCTCAATAAATTTTCTTGTAGGGTGAACCATTTCGGAGATATTCCTTGTTATGTGTGTGAGTTTCGGAAAACTTAGAACTTTCGTGAAATGGATCTTCGTTGTTCATTTTTTTATATGTTAAGTGTCCAAAGAGAACGGGATCTCAAACATTTGACTATCGCACAAAGTCTACTGTTACTAATATTCCCCTTGTATCTACAAGGAAATAAGCAATAAGATAATTTGTACAAATGTTTATCTCAACTAACACGAAGAAGATATAGGAATAAGAGTTTGTAAGAATGGTTAGTACAAGAGTAGAGAAAGTCATGTGAGTGCAACACGTCACATTTTTTTTATTGAAGTTTATATCTGGCTTTTGCCATGAATTGGTAAGGGCGCTGATGACCATGTCCTTAAACCTACATCTCCTCCTCGATATTTGTAAGCATAATCAATGTTCCTGAAGAAGATCATGGATTTTGAGATGGCCGTTTATGTGTTATTCTGTTCCTGATAATAGCTTGAGTTACGATTGCTTCAATAGCGCACGCAAGACGGCGCAATGATTGTTTGACAAATATCACTAGAGAATGGAGATCCACATTGCAGCTTGTTATTGGAGGACTTGAAGAGTTCCTCAAAGCAAACGTGATTCTACACGAAAATGCCCTTTGGTTTACCCTTCTCTATGGTTATAAAATATGCAATCCCCCTCAGGAAAAGGTTTTACGAGCTTTGCATGAAGCGAATTTACTTTCCACTCAAGTTTAAAGGAAAATTAGTAGCCCTCTAACATGCTAACTATGGTCATCGTGCGCCGTTCACCCGTGAATTAGATATTTGAACAGAAGCAGCAAGCTCTTTCATCTTTATTTTCTGTCTGTCCTCTATCCACGGATCGAGGAATAATTTAAGGACTCGAGTTTGTGCTACGGTTCCCTGAGAGCGAACTTCTAATGTTGTAGATATGAAATCAATACTATGCGCACTTAAGGGTGTTTGTGTGGTAGTTCACAACAGAATCTGTTTTATATTTTTGAGGGAATTAATTATTCAGTCTATTCTCGATGACAAAATACTGTCTTCACTTCATGGCATAGGCAATAGCCATCGTTTCCTGGGTCTTCCCACTGATCTCCTACCTTTAGAATGATAATGCATTATTTGTTTACGAAGTTCGATTTCTGGCATTGTTTCAACATGTTCCTTCCTTTATATTAAAAATCTGATGTGTTGCACTCACATGACTTTCTCTACTCTTGTACTAACCATTCTTATAAACTCTTATTCCTATATCTTCTTCGTGTTAGTTAAAATAAACATTCGTACATATTATCTTATTGGTTATTTCCTTGTAGGTACAAGGGGAGTATTAGAATACAGAAGGCTTTGTGCTATAGTCAAATCTTTTTGACCTTTGAGATTCCGTTCCCTTTGCACGATTAACATATAAAAAAATGAACAACGTTGTTGCATTTCGCTAAAGTTCTAAGTTTTCCGAAACTCACACACATAGCAAGGAATATCACCGAAATGGTTCACCCTACAAGAAAATTTATTGAGATATAAATTGTGTATTTTAGCAAGATCCACATTTTTTGTACAGCAAGATTTTGTCTATCTCTAACGGTTTATCAGTTATGCAAAAGTCGTTCACAGTAAATACGACTACAGGAGCTATAGCCAGAAAATTCAAGATATACATTTAATTTGTTATCAAAACATCTCAAACATATGACATTTTAATACAAGTCGTTAGAGCCATTTTCAAGAAAATCAAAATTTTCGAAAAATTTTCCATGTAAAGGGTAGTTTAGGGTGGGGCTATTTTCTTCAAAATCTTCGTGTCGCATACTTGAATGACAATACACTGAAATGCCAACTTTGGTTTCTAACCGAGTTTTCGTTTTTGAGTTATGCTGTCCACAGACTGACACACAGACACACACACGGACCTTTTTCTAAAAATGCTTTTTTTTTGGATTCAGGGGGTCTCAAAACATATTTCCGGTGAAATCTCGACATCGAATTTTTGGGTGGAATACAAAAGGTACTTCCCCTACCAGTAGATAAACTAAAAATTCCTAACTCTACTTTCATTTGTTATTAGGTCCCTCTTCGTACAGCTTTTAATGATTTATCTTAGTTAATGTCCAAGTTTGGTATAGGTGCAGCCATAACTTTGTAATGTTACAATGAATTTAGAGCAGGTCGCCTTCCGGAATATTCCACCCGTACGCTACCCTATATAGATGTGCAGAAGTACTTCCGTCGCCATCTATTTACTCTTTGGCAACAATCTTGGGAAGCGTTAGCTGGCACTCAGTTACGAACAATCAAGGACACGGTACAACCCTGGCAAACATCTTGCAGGGATTCCAGGCGTGAGGAGGTGATTTTAACCCGCCTGAGGATAGGCCACACTCGAGCCACGCATGCACACCTTTTGCGCGGTGATCCGGAGCCTGTCTGTGCGACGTGCAATGTGCCACTCTCCGTTGCACATGTCCTTGTTGATTGTCCGCGGTATGCTCGTGAGCGCCAGTCCTTTGGCCTGGGTCTTACACTGTGCACCATGTTAGGCAACGACCCAGCAGCTGTTAATACAGTACTGCGGTTTGTTGCGCGTATCGATTTTGGTAAGCAAGTGTAAGGTTTCTTTTATCTTGGCGGAAAAATACTTTTAGGATGTTTTACTTGTGTTTTTACCCTTTTTCAACAGTATAAGTAGTTTAGGGTTTTCTTAATATGGTTTTATTGGTTTTTAATTTTCCTTTTTTACCTGTTTTTAGCTCTCTTTTTAATGGTTTTAACGTTCATTTTTAGGTATTTTAACTTTCACTTTTTAGCTTTAAAGCGGGTGAGGTTTTATTTTCTTTGATTGCTTTTACATTGGACTTCGGGCCCTAATGACCTAGTTGTCGACGGGCCCGTAAACCCCACTACTCACTCACTCACTCATTTAGAGCAGAGAAATTTAATACAACAAATTTGTTTCTATTTCGACAAATAAGTGAGAATTTCTGGGAATATATCTATATGTGATTTTCATTGATTTTAGACAGGCTTACGTTAGTGCTTAAAAAAGTGAGCTAAAATCTGTATCGACAACTCTTAGTGTTGCATCTGTCTAATCTCTCTCTTATTTAACTTGATCTTAGATTACTCATAAGACGGACTGAAGCTAATGTTGCATATAAATCAACACAGATTATGGTAAGTGCAGGCGATGTAATAATTTCTAGATCCTTAATATCTGCTCAAGAAGTATTTAAAGAAATTAAACTGAGAACGAACATCAATATGAATAAAACTAATATTAGAACACCGTAAAAATCTAGCACAAGGAAATATTATGAAACGATTCTGTGGTTGACTTTGTAGATAAGTTTGTATATTCGAGTTCCAAGTTTAATACTGATAGAGACGACAGTCCGGAGATTAAGAGGGGAATAAACCTGGCGAATAGAGCGTATTTTTCCGTATTACCAATCTTTAAATCTAAAGAGGTGCATAAGACAACTAAATTGAAATTATATAACACTATGATTAAATCAACATTGTATTATGGTTGAGAGACAGAGAGAGAGAGAGTCCATTACTAAAAAAGATGAAATTTCTCTTAATTCTTTCGAAAGAAAGGTGTTAAGACGAATATGGGGACCACTTAAAGAAAATGTATAAATAAATTGCTGGGGAGAAATTGGTTGGAAGACCGAAGAATAGATGGATAAAGTTCACAAGAAGATATTATTAGTGAGGAATTGGAAGAATCGTAGAAGAAGAAGAAGAAGAAGAAGAAGAAGAAGAAGAAGATTCATCTACCTACCTCTCGTTAATCGACAAAGTTACAGAAGTGTTTTAAAAGTGTTTCCTACAGTAGGAATACAATGGAATTAAGAGCAATATAATTCTGAAAGCTAGTCGCTACGTGATAGCTTTGAAATTCCATTCCCTTTATATCAACTAGAGGGGGTGGTATACGACATCTTTGTGACAAGTATTGCAACATTCAAATCAGTAACTGGGAACAACTAGGAAATGTCTAACTATAGAATTAATGTATTTTTGTGATTACACTTTTTGTTTAGTAATATTTTGTCCACCTCTTACGGTTCCCAGTAATATAAACTTCATCCTGAATGCAAAGCACTTCGTAGGCTATTTCAAGAAAATCATTGACAATGTGTGTCAAAGTGTGTCAAAGTGACTTTGGAGCTACTTTAGAGAAAATTAAAATGTAAGTTAATTGTGGAGGGTAATTTTCTTGGAAATCCTCTGCATCAAACGGAGAACTTAAATACACAAATTTTCCCGGGTTCGATGCCACCGAGTGGCGTGAGGCTTTTATTCTTCCAATGTTCACTTCACTGGGCTCCTAGTAGCAGATAGGGGTAGCAGCTCTGCAGGTTATGCGCGCAAACGTAGTGACCAAGTCAGAAATAGTAAACAAAACACACAAAATGGTATTGGTGGACCGTCGACTGAAAGTGCGCGAGTTAGGAGCACTGCAGGCATTTCAAAAAGTGAATAATAACTGAAAATTTGGACATGAGTATGCTGTGCGCAAGATCGGAGCCGCATTTTCTCACAATGGTACAAAAACAGAGCCACGTGGAGGTTTCAATCGATGTTTTGCCGAAATAAAGCTGTTTTTACGTCGATTCATGACTAAAAATGAAACAGGTGTGAAGCGATGTACGCCTGAGACGAAGGAATACTAGAAACAATGGATTGAAAGAAGAAAATCGACTCCAAAGATGGTGAAGACAGTTTCAAGGTTATGGAGGAAGCATATGGGATAATTTTTATCGATTATCCTTAGAAAGGAAAACCAATCAAGACGAGGCACCAAAGTTGAGAAAATGTCAATTTCGTACTTTCGTTTTGGACACGAGTGTGCCACTAGTTCCTGTAGTAGTAGCAGTGGTGGTGGTAGTAGTAGACAACAATACCACCACCATTGCTACTACATGCTAACAGCAACTTCTCTATGTTTTATCCTCTCGTTATTAGAACCCCTTCTGCAGTAACAAAAGAGCACACAGCTTGTTAAACACTTGCAGTTTTGAATCCTAGTCTGTGGAGTTTAGAGCCGTATAGTCTAGCCAATTCACTTATTCTTCTTAAAGTAATAACATACAACGACCTCATATCCATATATTACTTAAAATACTGTATTTCCAACGATTTAGATTTATCACACAATTGTACATGAAAGATTTGCTGTAATTTAGTCACATTTTATATAACAATCACAAATATTAACTTGCACTGACATCTGGTGATCACACTGAAATCTCAGAACGCCAATAACTTGCTTTCTTGTGCATCAACGCATTACAAAATAGAAACATAAATCATTATAACAGTGGTAATTGTATTTAAGGATGTATAATATTTAGAGACTGTATGTCAAAGTAAATTGCATTTAGAACTTGATGTGTTTAAATGGAAGATTGGGAACCAAAGTTGGTAATTTTAAAAATTTCAAAGTCGTATTAGCGTATGACAACTAGGTCATTTGTATTTTCTTTACTGCGTATAGTAAATAAGGGAAGAATTTTACTCCACCCAAAAATTCGATGTTGAGGTTTCACAGTAAATGCATGTTTTAAGGCCCTCTGAATCAAAAACAATAAAAAACATTTTTAGAAAAAGGTCCTTTGTGTGTATAAGTTCAGGCTACGAGCGATACAAACAGGAAGTAGCAGGTAGGGTAAGGGGATGGTGCGGATGAGAGAGGAATATGTTACATCATTGCCAAGTCTAATCATGAATGTTTATGTTTGTTCTGTTTTTTAAGTTTTCAACAAATCTGAGTGTACAAGCAGCTCTATATGTAACGTTGCAAATAAATACTTTGTATATTTTTACTGTTTTCACTAAACTTTCGACTGGTTTTTGGTCTGCTAAAGCACAACGTGGCAATTGCATGCGGAGCACAGGGTTGTCACATCTCTATTGATCTGTCTCCTCACTTTTAAATATTGGCAGCCCTGCCCCACACACACATTTCCTAAAATGCAGTTTTTAGGATTCAGGGGGCCTCAAAACATATTCCCGGTGAACACTCGACTTCGAATTTTTTGGATGCAATACAATACTTCCTCTACTTATTATACATAGTAGAGAAAATAAACATCTACTTTGTTTTTTAACTTCCACATACACTAGGCTTCTATTGAGTGCGTATTCAGGATTGAGTACTGCATGGAAATGCGGATTCAGATCGAACTGAATCCTTGAGTTCGATTTGATCTCAATCCGGATTGAATGCAAATTGGAAACGCAGATCTTATTGTAATGGGATTGGACTCAAGTCGATTTCAATCTCCAGTGAAAACGTAGTGATAATTTAGAAGCCGGTACCGGCAACTTGACACAGTTATGTTACGGTCACGTGGGACATAATGTGCGCATTGATACTCTAAACCACGTCTAACGTGCGACAGAGATCCGAGGCCAAGAGCAAAGTATTCTGCTGCAAGTGTATCTCAGAACTAATGTTTGTTTCAATTTGTCTCACAGTTTACCATACAGTCTGCAATTACACACACGCACTTGGTTCAGTTTAAACTGGAAGACTGGAAAATGGGGAACTGAGACAGTGTTTAGCGTGCCTGCCGCTTCAGTTTACTTTATTCTAATTGGTGGGCTGCCCAGAGGATTTTAGCACAAGGCTTATTACTATTACAATTGAAGGTATGTGCGTAAAAACGGTCTAACCCTCAAAATAAAAAAAAAAAATCTGATTAGTGCTGCAATCTCTTGTTTGGAACAAGCACTAACAGTTTATGGGAGGTCTAACATCCAAAAGTTTGATTTGAAGTATATATAATGACTTCTATTTCTTGCGATCTGGTTTAGTTCATCTTTTGAAGCGCATAAATGGTCTAAAAACAGGAGAAAGGAACTAGGGTAGGATTGTCAACCTTTTAATTTTGTCAGTTACTTATTATGCAGATTCTCATTTAATATAGTGCTTCCTTATGAGTTTCAATTCATTATTCTGTTATATTTTATTGATAATTATTACAAACACTACTTTATTAAATAGCAAATATGTATTTTATACAGCCTTTAAGACCTGCATCTTAGGGAGAAATGAACGCATCATGTTGATCAATCTGGCAAAAGTGGTAAACAAGGAAAATGGCGTCATGCAGCATGGTTTGTGAAGACGATAGACATAAAATGAGTGAAAAAAAGTGTAGTGGTAACTATTCCAAGAGGAAAAGCAACCATGATAAGTGGAAGCGCGAAATAATAAAGAAGAAATTAAATAATGGTGAAGCATACACTACAAAAAAAGGGGATATGAAGCTAAAGAAAAAAAATCGGCCCAGACTGTGCTTGTCGAAGAAAGTGTTTTGAAATACTTCCTTGCAATGACCGGGAAAAACTTTTTATGGAATTTTGGAATTTGGGAAATCATGATTTACAAAACACGTACATATTTGGGTGTGTAGAAATCAGGGGTGTTAAGCGCAGATATACTGATGAGCCTGAGAATGGTAGGAGGCAAACGTCATTAGTTTACAGAGTTATTGTGGATGAGGTAGATACACAAATTTGTAAAAGAGCATTTCTATTTCTATTTGGAATATATTTTCAAGAGATAATTTTTATAATAGGTAGTAATGTAATAAATGTAGATTATTTTAATGTGCAAGGATGCTTTTTTGTTAAGAATTAAAATGTATGTAGTCAAAGTTATGCTTTATTTAGAATGAGTGTTTCTTTTTTATTACTGTTTTCTTTTATAAGTTTAATAAAAATAATTTAATATTCTTATAACTGCATTAAAAAATGTTTGAGGTGTGTCCTTTAACCCTAACTCAAATAAAGTTTGCCACATGTGTCAACTAATTTTTTTTTTTTTTTCCAACATATACAAAACTCTATTTTTCTCAGTTTTAAAAAAGTGTGGGTTAGACCGTTTTTACGCACATACCTTCAATTACAGATACAATCACACATATGCACAGAAATCCATATCCCCGGATTAGGCAGTTTGTTTCAGTTTTCAGTTTGTTTATTATAAAGTATTGGCCTGGTGCCGGTACATAGGGCTCAGCTTGCAGGCTATGTTTGACATTTATATACAATTTGCTTACTTATAACTAATTATAGTTTTTGGTTTGTGCAAAAACCCATACGGTGACCGTCTATCGGTAACCGAGAATAGTTTTCTTATGTTCTTTAAGTTCTGTTCAGTTTGGTTTATATATATGTATATACATATGTACATATTTACAATTATATACACGCATACATACACGCGCGCACTCACACACTCACACACTCAGACACTCACGCTCACACACACACACACACACACACACACACACACACACACACACACACACCTTCACTGGGCACACCAGAAATATGCGTCCCAGCGCACTGCACTATCTTTACTTCTTATATACACTTTCCCGCTGTTTTCCTGCGCGGGCAGGGGACAGCTCCTGAATATTTTCTGAGGCTAGGGCCTCTACCGGAACATTGTGTGGCTTACGACCGAGGTTGCCAGCGAGCCGTGCCGCTTCTAGAATATTTTTACTCTAGTATGTTTGCGGTGCTTCGGCTCGCCTTTGCCGATGTTGGCGATCACGTCATTCTCGTGGTTTCTAATGCGCGTCCATGCCAGCATTGCTCGTTTTTCTATTGCCTCCGGGATTAATGGGATCCGGGTTTCGCGGTGAAGAGTGTGGTTAGTGGTGAGGAGTGGAGCAGAGGATTTTTAGGCCGATTGTCTGTGTTCAGCTCTACCTTTCTTCTTCCTGCTGGTACACTCTGTCGTATTCTTTTGTCACACAATCTAGTCAGATGTTTTTAGTTTTCTTTGGTTATAACATTAATTCTCGTTATAACCTCTTGCGGGACAAGTCTTACCGCCCGACCGCTGCATCTCTCACAGGCGTCACGAGTGCGGTGCAGAACTGGAGGTTGGGACGTGGTCAGGGCCCCTAGCCCTGCCGGGCCACTTCTCTGCAGCTCCTCAGTTGCCCCTCATGGACCCCGTGCCAGACTTCCTCGGAGTAAATTTCCATTTAAATGTGAATGATTTAAGCACTATTTACACAGTGTTTGTGTGACAGTGAAGTAGTAAATCCTGTATACCCATTCGTCAAGAAGCTAAATAGCTCAGAGTATTAGACCAATTTCTTTTCGGCGAAGACGTTCTTTATTGATAATACATTTACAGTAAATTTAAGTTAGTCACGTAGAATCCCTAGTTAAGGTATGGCCGAAGTAGTACCTTCCCCCTGGTATACCCTCTCTCAGTTTCGAGAACGTTCAAAGTTGAACGCTTCCGGTTTCTAGAGGAATCTAGTAAAATGTGAGCATAAAACGTGAACATCGCAATCAACTTCAGGAAACGCCCGGTAGGTCTGCAACACACCTAACTTACAGGTAATGTGGGTATATTCTTAACTGTCCAATTCTACTGGGAAAACTGCCGTAGTCTTATGATAGTCTACTGTAGCCTATGGTAGTTTTGCAACTCTGGTCGGGACAAGTGGTCACGGGAATGGAACCGACGACCTCTGCTGAGCCATGTAGCTCTTGGCATCTCTCTCCCTTCAACAGATATATGCAAGTGTTTCTTTATATCGAGGAGGAAGTGTTTTCTGTGCCAGTTGATATTTTCTCGACATGAGATTTATCGGCTGGTGTTGCAGCAGAGAGTGATGAATTATCTCGCTGCTGCTGCTATCTGTCGCAAGAATCATTAACGCTGCACACCTACCTCCCCCCCCCCCCCCCCCACCCCAGCCCTCCAAGAAGCTTTTCGCCTAATTTAACGAGCGTTTGTTAACCTCTGCCGGAGCCCGTAATCTAAGACTTACACCGCTAAAATGTTTTCTCTTCTGTATGTAGTCTCTGAAATTAATGACTTGTTATGTACTTGTTATCTTCAAAAGAACTCTTTCCTTATCTTTGAGAACACTAGTTATCATCTCAACAATAATTGTCCATTTCTTCTCGCTTTCTAGCATTTGTGATATAATATTTTCCTTAGTAATGTTTTCTCCAATTTGCTGGACATATTTTTGTCTTAATTGATTCTCTTCTGGTGTATGATTTTCTAGAAATGTTCTTTCCTCTGTTTTCGGTCCTGCTATGTTTGGCATAAGCCGTGCCACTGCTGCCACCAATTCTTCTGCCTTTCCAGCTACGTGCTTTGTGTGCACACATGCTCACATTGCGTCATAACTGAATTTCAAGATAATCTAGACATTTTTAGCTCTCATTTTCTGGTTGTTAATATTGATGCAAACATATTTGTGTTCTCCGTCCTTCTAGAATAACTATTTCAGTTTTCTCAGGCGCCATACTTAATCTCGACTGGGTGATCAAGAGGTCAATTTTGTTGTTTCCCTTCACTTCTGCTCTTGTATTTCCAAATACTAATAGTGCCAGATCATCGGCACATCCAGTCCTTGTGGTCCAGGGAATTATTCTCTTTAAACAAAAATTCCGTAATCCCAGCTGAGAACCGAATCATACATCTTATTGAAATATTGTTAATAATAATAATAATAATAATAATAATAATAATAATAATAATAATAATAATAATAATAATAATAATAATAATAATAATAATAATAATAATAATAGTAATAGTAATAGTAATAGTAATAGTAATAATAATAATAATAATAATAATAATAATAATAATAATAATAATAATAATAATAATAATAATAATAATAATAATAATAATAATAATAAAGTAAAATTACGTTTGTTTGAAAGAGCATTGAAGTTCAAAAGTATGTTTTGTCTTGCATCAAATCACGTCCATTTTCTACATTGCTTCAAATGATATCGCTCACGCTAGCAGAGTCACTAACTTGGCCAAACTTGCTTGTGTTGCACATTCTATAATGAAATCCAGGCGTCGCCAAGCCTAAAATTGCATATTTGTGACCCCCCCCCCTCTCTCTCTCTCTCTCTCTGTTCACCATGCCGCCTTTGTTCATTTCCTTTTGCTTTTGTGTCCTTCTCTTTGCGGCATTCTTATATAAATACGTTGTTGGCAGTTTCCAATTTTCCAAGAAGTCGTTATTCCTTCTGGATGTCCTAGACGTGATAAGAGAATGGAATTTCAAGCCATCACGTAGCGAAATAGTCTTAAAATATTTGACTATCGCCTAAAGTCTACTGTATTGCCATATTTCCCTTGTACCCACAAGAAAATAATAAGACAATTTCTACGAATTATCTCGGGCAACATAAAGTAGACAGAGGAATCTGTTTTTTATGAAGTATTTGCTGAATATATGTCAGAGACATAATGTGCAACATTCACGTGTTTTCGTGTTGTAATTCAAAGCAAAGTTGGATATAGGTTCTAGTATCTGTGCACAGGAAGGAGTTACCTGTATGAAGAAAGTTTGGGTGCTGGTGCTGATTAGAAAGAAAGCGTCTGATATTGATCGCTGTGTATGTGTTTGTGTGTGTGTGTCTGTGTGTGTATGTGTGTGTGTATGTGCGCCTGTGACGTACAACTATCAAGTTCTTTGTTAATCGCCATGTTAGGTTTGGCTCGCCTCGCGTCTGCACCGACCAACTTAAACAATACCATCGTTAAACGTGTTCATTTATCCTAGAGATCTAAAATCGCTCTCAACTTCCTTTCATACAAACCATGATCAACAGAAAGTACTTGAGATATATCTACGAGAGAAACCCTTATTGCACATTTACGTAATCCCGGTGTGTGTGTGCGTGCGTGCGTGTGTGTGTGTGTGTGTGTGTGTGTGTGTGTGTGTGTGTGTGTGTGTGTGTGTGTGTGTGTGTGTGTGTGGACATCAGAACTCAAATACTAACTTCTGTTTTTAATCGACTTTTAGTCTTAAAGTTTGTCTTTCAAGGATGCGACACGAAGATTTTGAAGAAAATAGCCCCACCCTAAACTACCCTTTACATGGAAACTTTTTTGAACATTTTTATTTTCTTGAAAATGGCTTTAACGATTTTGATTAAAATGTCATATGTTTGAGATATTTTTATGACAACTAAAATGTATATCTTGAATTTTCTGGCTATAGCCCCTGTAGTCGTATTTACTCTGGACGACTTTTGTATAACTGGTAAACCGTTAGAGATAGACCAAATCATACAATACAAAAAATGTAGATCTTGCTAAAATACACAATTTATGTCTTAATAAATTTTCTTGTAGGGTGAACCATTTCGGAGATGTGTGTGAGTTTCGGAAAACTTAGAACTTTCGTGAAATGGGTCATCGTTGTTCACTTTTTTATATGTTAAGTGTGCAAAGAGAACAGAATCTCAAACATCTGAATATCGCACAAAGCCTAGTGTATTCTAATATTGCCCTTGTACCTACAAGGAAATAAGCAATAAGATAATTTGTACAAATGTTCATCTCAACTAACACGAAGAAGATATAGGAATAAGAGTTCGTAAGAATGGTTAGTACAAGAGTAGAGAAACTCATGTGAGTGCAGCACATCAGATTTGTTAGTTATACTGTCCACAGGCACACACACACACACACACACACACACACACACACACACACACACACACACACACACACAGACACAGAAAGCGCCCGCGTCAACCTTTTTCTAGAAATCCTTTTCTTTTATTCAGGGACCTTAAAATGTACATTTCCGGTGAAATATCGACATCGAATTTTTGGGTGGTTTACAATACATCATCTTCTTACTGTACGTAGTCTCGAAAGTGAAAATCGAAGGTACGCACATACACGCACACCTTTTTTTGTCAATGATCTGTTTTTGGATCCAGGGACCTCAAAACGAGTATCTTGATTTGTTCCACCAAAGATGCTAAATTCCACTGTGCTCGTAACACGCTGCACGCTTGCCACTTGTTCTAGCGAAAGTGTTGTGTTTTATTACACCGAAGCCACTGTTTTTAAAAATAATATATATTGCGGAATTATAGAAACAATAACTTCTGCAAACCTAACACCTACTTGAAATACGCAGCAGGTTTGCCAACATAGTTCTTATACTTACGTATCCAAATCGATCTCATTCCGGATTGAAGTCAACATGGATCGTATTGAGAATGGGATTGGACTCGAATCGATTTCAATTCGTCATGCAAATATAGCGATTGTTAAAATTGTCAATCTGATTTAAAGGAAGTCGAGAAACAATCTTGATGCGCTTTCGAATAACTAGATGGCAGTGTAAGTTAATATTTGGATGTAGATTATAAAACGTGAGTATATATGAAACATTCACTGTAATTTGCTTATGTAATACATATATACTCTTAGAAATACAGTAGCTCGAGTGATACATGGTAATGAATACTTGTAATTTAGTTTTGTTGAAGTAATGAACCAATAGGCGGCCACGATTCAGTTCTAGCTTCTATGGCATGTGAAGGAAAAATAATTCTATGCTACAATAGCAGCCATGCATTCATTTCTTTTCTTTCGACATCCTGTGTCCGAGGTTCTTGGAAATTATTACTCTTTCTACTACGCACATTAAATAGTGGAAGTAATCAACCCAAAATTTTGATCTTGAGACTTCACTGGAATATAGCTTTTTGAGGGTACCCTGAATCCCTCCAAAAAAAAAAAAAAAAAAAAAAAAAAAAAAAAAAAAAACCCTTTCTAAAAATGCGTGTATGTGCGTCCGTGTCTCTTAACTGCTTAAATACCTTTGAATTATACATTTTTCGAAAATATTGATGTTCTCAAAACTGGCTTCTACAATTTTGATTAAGGCGTTATTTTATCAGAATTATTGAATGAGAACTGATCCAGGAATAACATTTACGACTGTGTGTGCCGAATAAACTCAAATCTGATTTGTTGCACTAACATTCCCATATCAACTTAGTACTAATAGAGAAATTATCCTATCGCTAATTTACTTGTGGGTACAAGGGGAGTGTGGGAATATAGTGATAGTGAAATGTGTTCACGCTGGTCGCTATATCAAGGCTTTAAAATTCCTCTCTCTTTGCATGGTCAGTGTAATGGAGGTTCGCTATTCATTTTGTTTTTTATGTCCGAAGCGGTTCACCCCACAAAAATGCATTTGGACATAAATTTTGTGTTTTAGAAAGATCTAAACTTTTGTAAAGTAAGATTTGGTCTATCTCTTACGGTTTACCAGTCATCCAAAAGTCATCAAGAGAAATACGACTACATGGCTATAGCGCCCGACCTGTTTACATCCACAAACCAGGTCAACTCCCTGACCAACCTCAAGGCAACGTTGTGGAGTTACTTCACGTCTGAAAGAGCTGCTCGGAGTATTCCTTCACATCTTTTAAGTTATTATTTCGAAGCCCTGTGTGATGTCCCATAATTACTACCTAAGCTATGTCAGAAATAAGTTACTCAACGCATCTTACAAGTAAAAAATCTGATGTGTTGCACTCACATGACTTTCTCTACTCTTGTACTAACCATTCTTACAAACTCTTATTCCTATATCTTCTTCGTGTTAGTTGAGATAAACATTTGTACAAATTATCTTATTGCTTATTTCCTTGTAGGTACAAGGAGAATAGTAGAATACAGTAGGCTTTGTGCGATAGTCAAATGTTTTAAAGCTTTGGGATTCTGTTGCCTTAGCCCACTTAACACAAAAAATCAACAACGATGATCCTTTTCACGAAAGTTCTAAGTTTTCCGAAACTCACACACATAACAAGGAATATCTCCGAAATGGTTCACCCTACAAGAAAATTTATTCGAACATAAATTGTGTATTTTAGCAAGATCTACATTTTTTGTATAGTATGATTTGGTCTATCTCTAACGGTTTACCAGTTATGCAAAACTCGTCCAGAGTAAATACGACTACAGGGGCTATAGCCAGAAAATTCAAGATATACATTGCATTTATCATACAAATATCTTAAACATATGACATTTTAATCAAAATCGTTAGAGCCATTTTCAAGAAGATATTCATTTTCCAAAAGTGTTCCATATAAAGGGTAGTTTAGGGTGGGGCTATTTTCTTCAAAATCTTCGTGTCACATCCTTGAAAGACATTAAACTTAAATACCAACTTTGGTTTTTAACCGACTTTTCGTTTTTGAGCTATGCTGTCCACAGACTGACAGACTGACACACAGACACACACACGGACCTTTTTTTAAAAAAAATTTGGATTTAGGGGGCCTCAAAACAAATATTTCCCGTGAAATCTCGACATCGAATTTTTGGGTGGAATACAATAGTTTCCCTACTTGCCAGTAGAGAAAGTACAGATAAAGGTGGTTAGAATGTATTACTGAAGAGTGTCTGGTTGTATTTAACGCCTCTGAGCCATTAGTGAGTTAGAAGTAGGAGTATATTATTGGTTAAGAATGTCTTACTTCGCCTGACGTCGCCCACTTTATCCTTGACTTCATAAAAAGGCTGGAACAAAGGAAAAAGAAATGACTTAAGATGGGAAAGACATCAATTTTCGACTTTGGGGTCACGTGACGGGATGATGTGTCATAAAGCCGGCGTTATTACTTGATTCTCCTTTTTCCTGCCTGTCTTGATGGATGAGGAGCGTTCGGTTTACTCTCGAGCTTTGTACTAGACAAAGTTTAAACGTACTCATTTAGGAAATTGCAAAAAGTGAGGATTTTGTTCGAGTAATTTCAAACTTTCACAAAAGTTTAAAGCATTATTGACAGCACAAATGATAAAACAACATTTTCAGAAAAGAGTGAAACATTTATCATAATATTGTGTGGTTTTCATTGTATTTTGAAAATTTCTCCACGTCATTGAATTATTTCTATTAAACTCTTCGTGGTCGAGCTGTTAGGCCGTTCCCATATCACCTAGGCGGCGCTGGTTCGAACGCAGGAACCCACGAAGCGGCACTTCACCTGTAAGCATAATAAAATAAAATGGTTAGCTATTTTACATGCAAAGAGAAAACGAAATTATGAAGTATAATAAATTCACTCCAATTTGAGAAGGAATTTTTGCAATACAACCCCATAAGAGTCTGATGTGCTGCACTCACATGACTTTCTCTACTCTTGTACTAACCATTCTTACAAACTTAACACGAAAAAGAAATAGGAATAACATAAACATTTGTACAAATTATCTTACTGCTTATTTCCTTGTAACTGCAATGGGCATATTACAATACAGTAGGCTCTAAAATATTTGACTATCGCACAAAGCTTTGAGATTCCGTTCTCTTTGCACATTTAGTTTTCCGAAACTCACACACATAACAAGGAATATCTCGGAAATGGTTCACCCTAAAAGAAAATTTATTTGTACATAAATTGTGTATTTTAGCAAGATATACCTTTTTTGTCTGGTATGATTTGGTCTATCTCTGGACGACTTTTACATAACTGGTAAACCGTTAGAGTAAATACGACTACAGGCGTTATAGCCAGAAAATTCAAGATATCATATTTTTATGACAAATTACATATATTTTAATCAAAAACGTTAGAGCCATTTTCAAGAAAATCGAAATTTATATGGAAAATTTTTCGAAAAGCATAGTTTAGTGTGGGGTGTTTTCTTCAAAATCTTCGTGTCGCATTCTTGAAAGACATTAAACTTAAAAACAAAAAGTGGGTTAAAAACCAAAGTTGGTATTTGAGTTATGCTGTTCACAGACTGACATACACGGACCTTTTTCTATCTGTGTGTGTCTGTTTTCTTTTTTCTTTCTTTTTTTATGATTCAGGGGGTCTAAAACATAAGTGTTCTTAGAAAAAACTCCATGTGTCTTGGCAGTCTGTGGGCAGCATAAGTCAAAAACGATAACTCGGTTAAAAATGAAAATTGGTGTTTAAGTTTAATATATTTTAGGGATGCGATACAAAGAGTTTGAAGAAAATTCTCCCACCCTAAAATATCCTTTGAACGTTTTCCAAATATTTGTCTGGCATTTTCTCAAAAATGGGTCAAACGTGTATATCTTTAATTAAAATTGTTAAAGTACAATATCTCATTTGTCATAAAAATATTTTGAATTTTCTGGCTATAGCCCACTTAGCTCTGTTTACTCTGGAAAACTTTTGCATAAGTGGTAAGCTGTAAGAGATGGACCAAATCTTACTACACAAAAATTAGGAAGATGGACAAAGACGGTTTATGTGTAAATATATTTTTGTTCTGTGGACTGAACCGTTTCGGAGATATTCCTTGTTATTTTTGTGCAACTCTCGTCAAATAGAACATCGTTAATTGTTCTGTATGTTAGCCGTTTAAAGAGAACGGAATTCGCGCAATAGTGACATATTTTAAAGCTTTCAAAGCCTATCGTGTTCTAGTATTCCCCTTGTACCTACGGATTGTGGTATTACCTTCCAAAACTGTAAGAAAATACGTATTTGCTTCAACCAGTTGAGGCGATGGCAAGAAATCATTAAAAAGCCTTCATTATTAGTTTGAAAATGTCGCATTTCAGATTTCAGAAGGTTGTATGTGCGAAACTAAACTCTTTGTCAACTCCCACGTTAACGAAGGTAAATTTGCCAATATTATCCACCCATTGATCCAATATTATCAATCACAAAGCCATTGTCTCGAGCGCATTGTCCGTGGTCCTTCTTGTATCAACTTGACAGCAAGTTATTTTCCTCTCAATTACACAACCGCTTGCTTCAGTTGTATCAAAACCATTGTGCTTCTGGTAAATACAGCTGAACCTCGTTTATACGTCACCCAGTTCTAACTAATTCCCATTTATACTGAATTGTCGTATTGTGTCTTTGTTCTGTTAATATAATGCATTAACAAAATTTTAGTTTTACTTACTAAGTTATTCTAAGCTATCTTTCGTCTTCCCCTTGATACTCAGCTGAACCTGAGTTATGCCTATATCGTAATTTCCAGAGCTATTTCACACCCCCATATAAGTTCACAAATTCTGCTTATTTTAAGAAACATTTGCAACATTTTCCGCAATAGGCAATAAGAATTTGGAAGTAAATATAAACAAAGCTAAAAAATTAAAATCACTGGCAACGTCGGGTATTTCACCTAGTTACAAAGAAACACAAGACTATTGGACAAGTACAACCTAAGTCTAAATGTTGTAGCGATAAGTCATCAAACCACGGACAACGTCGGGTATTTCACCTAGTAACAAAGAAACACAAGGCTATTGGACAAGTACAACCTAAGTCTAAATGTTGTAGTGATAAATCATCAAACCACGGACAACGTCGGGTATTTCACCTAGTAACAAAGAAACACAAGGCTATTGGACAAGTACAACCTAAGTCTAAATGTTGTAGTGATAAATCATCAAACCACGGACAACGTCGGGTATTTCACCTAGTAACAAAGAAACACAAGACTATTGGACAAGTACAACCTAAGTCTAAATGTTGTGGTGATAAATCATCAAACCACGGACAACGTCGGGTATTTCACCTAGTAACAAAGAAACACAAGGCTATTGGACAAGTACAACCTAAGTCTACTGTTGTAGTGATAAATCATCAAACCACGGACAACGTCGGGTATTTCACCTAGTAACAAAGAAACACAAGGCTATTGGACAAGTACAACCTAAGTCTAAATGTTGTAGTGATAAATCATCAAACCACGGACAACGTCGGGTATTTCACCTAGTAACAAAGAAACACAAGGCTATTGGACAAGTACAACCTAAGTCTACTGTTGTAGTGATAAATCATCAAACCACGGACAACGTCGGGTATTTCACCTAGTAACAAAGAAACACAAGGTTATTGGACAAGTACAACCTAAGTCTAAATGTTGTAGTGATAAATCGTCAAACCACGGACATCGGGTATTTCACCTAGTAACAAAGAAACACAAGGCTATTGGACAAGTACAACCTAAGTGTAAATGTTGTAGTTATAAATCATCAAACCACGGACAACGTCGGGTATTTCACCTAGTAACAAAGAAACACAAGACTATTGGACAAGTGCAACCTAAGTCTAAATGTTGTAGTGATAAATCATCAAACCACGGACAACGTCGGGTATTTCACCTAGTAACAAAGAAACACAAGACTATTGGACAAGTACAACCTAAGTCTAAATGTTGTAGTGATAAATCGTCAAACCACGGACATCGGGTATTTCACCTAGTAACAAAGAAACACAAGACTATTGGACAAGTACAACCTAAGTCTGAATGTTGTAGTGATAAATCATCAAACCACGGACAACGTCGGGTATTTCACCTAGTAACAAAGAAACACAAGGTTATTGGACAAGTACAACCTAAGTCTAAATGTTGTAGTGATAAATCATCAAACCACGGACAACGTCGGGTATTTCACCTAGTAACAAAGAAATACAAGGCTATTGGACAAGTACAACCTAAGTCTAAATGTTGTAGTGATAAATCGTCAAACCACGGACATCGGGTATTTCACCTAGTAACAAAGAAACACAAGGCTATTGGACAAGTACAACCTAAGTCTAAATGTTGTAGTTATAAATCATCAAACCACGGACAACGTCGGGTATTTCACCTAGCAACAAAGAAACACAAGACTATTGGACAAGTACAACCTAAGTCTAAATGTTGTAGTTATAAATCATCAAACCACGGACAACGTCGGGTATTTCACCTAGCAACAAAGAAACACAAGACTATTGGACAAGTACAACCTAAGTCTAAATGTTGTAGTGATAAATCATCAAACCACGGACAACGTCGGGTATTTCACCTAGTAACAAAGAAACACAAGACTATGGGATAAGTACAACCTAAGTCTGAATGTTGTAGTGATAAATCATCAAACCACGGACAAGGTGGGGTATTTTAACTTGTACTTTTATCGAACTTTTAGGCACTAAAACATTGCCCGTTTTCTCCATGATTATTTACACTGAAGCGTTGCAGGAAGATGAAAAAGGAACAGAAGAAGCGGGAGAGAATGTTTGCCGTTTCTAAAACGTGAAAATGTAGTAACCCTTGACATTTTGTTGGGCACAAAGAAGAGTTTGTTCTCGCTGGTAGCATTGTGTCCAAATACATAAATTACAGGCATCCAAACAAGCAGACTTCAAACTGCAGACACTTTCACCGTGTGATTTACTGCCTCGTTCATTCATTAGTTTAAAACGCGTTAGACATTATACAAAATTAGTACCTGACTTTAATTACGTGAATTGGAAAATAAAATAGTAGAAAGCTCTTGCACTTGGATTTGTGCATTAGAACACAGTAATTAGTGCTTGTTTCAAAACTTGTGTTGAATCCAAAAAATAGCATTTTTAGAAAGAGGTGTGTGTGTGTGTGTGTGTGTGTGTGTGTGTGTGTGTGTGTGTGTGTGTGTGTGTGTGTGTGTGTGTGTGTGTGTGTGTGTGTCTGCGCTGCATAACTCAAAAATCTGATGTGTTACACTCACACGACTTTCTCTACTTTTGTACTAACCATTCTTAAAAACCCTTATTCCTATATCTTCTTCGTGTTAGTTAAAATAAACATTTGTACAAATTATCTTATTGCTTATTTCCTTGTAGGTACAAGGGGAATATGAGAATACAGTAGGGTTTGTGCGATAGTCAAATCTTTTAAAGCTTTGAGATTCCGTTCTCTTTGCACACGTAACATATAAAAAAGTAACCAACGATGATCCATTTAACGAAAGTTTTAAGTTTTCCGAAACTCACAAACATAACAAGGAATATCTCCGAAATGGTTCAGCCTACAAGAAAATTTATTGAGACATAAATTGTGTATTTTAGCAAGATCTACATTTTTTGTATATTATGATTTGGTCTATCTCTAACGGTTTACCAGTTATGCAAAAGTCGTCCAGAGTAAATACGACTACAGTGGCTATAGCCAGAAAATTCAAGATATACATTTCATTCGTGATCAAAATATATCAAACATATGACATTTTAATCAAAATCGTTAAAGATATTTGTATAAAAAATGAAATATGTGCTTTGCATTTTCTAGCCTATAGCCTATGTAGTCCTGTTTGGTCTGGATGACTTTTGAATAACTCGTAAACCGTAACAGATAGGCAAAATCTTACTATACCAACAATATAGATCTCATTAAAACACACAGTTTATGTCTATATGAATATTCCTTGTTATTTCTGTATCTTCGAAATACTTTCATAGCGTGAAGCAAGTTTTGGAGAACTTGTTCCTGCTGACAGAAGTATAACGTAAAAAAATGAATAGAGATAAGCGTACAAACAGAATATATAGATAGATGGATTGCATTGAATTGGATTAGGATGGAATTGGATTGAATTGGATTAGGATTGGATTAGGTTTGGATTAGGATTGGATTAGGATGGATAGATAGACAAATAACTTCAATGCTTCGAATGTATTCGCTTAATTGCCTAAAGTCGTTTAAAGTTAAACTTTTAACACAAATTGTGCAGTCATATGGCTTGGGGTCCTTTTCAATCTCGCTACGGGTCCACATGCACGGACTACAAATCTGTATAAGTCAATATTTCTACTGTTATTAGTGCCACGTCGCAGCATTTACACTTATTTGATGCACTGTCGATCTATCTTTATCCACCACTATTAATATTCGTTTGAAATTCACTTTAAACTCAGAAATCACTCAATTTATTGCGGAAACTTACGATTTCCCTTGCAATACGGAATGAAGCCGTTTAAAAAAGACAATTGAGCTCAGTCTTTACTAACTATATTTACAATGTATGGTATCAGCAGGCTTTTTCTGCGGAAATACTGCAAGTTAAGTCCGAAGTATATGAAACAATGAATAAACACTTCTTAAAGTCCTGCACTAACCTTGCTTTTTTCTGGTAAGTTTTGTAGCAGTTTTATTTTCTCTTTCCTTTCCTCTCTCGTCTCTTGAAACTCCTGGTCTTTAGATGGTGTGAACTTCATATGATATTTCGCGAACAAAATTGAGTGATTTATACAAAAATAATGATACCATAAATATTTATTTGTCTTGAATCAATCGTATTTATGTTTGCATGTATACAACCGCGCTCCAAGAGCATTCTACTCTCCTAATGGGCTCAATCGTTCTTTCCATGGCGGTGCCTATAAGAAAATATGTAATACTTCTCTAGAAATGATTTTGTCTAAGAATAAGTTTATAGAAAACTGAGTAGAGAAAACGATATGAATACTTGTACACCAGGTACAAAGCATCTTGTGAAATAATGAAGTGCAGCTGTCTCAGGTACTCGAATTCAGAGTTATCTTTGAATATCCTCTCCAACCCTTTTCCCAAAATGGTGTGCAATGAAAAATGAGGGAGGAAATTCGTTTTACGGTATAAATATGACACGCACGGACAGACACAACAGCGAGGGATATTCGGCGCCAGGAAAATCTCCTTTGGTTCATTACTCTGTTATTCCTCGCATGTCATCGGAAGAGAAATGTAGTGGAAGGTCTACTGCTACTGGGAGGGGATTTGATTCGACAAGTGCTCACTAGAGGCACTGCCTGCCTGCTGAGGAGCACCCAACCTTTACATACTATTGTTGAGCCAGCAGAGAGAATGCATTTGTAGCGCATCTATCAGATATCACGTGACAGATCGTTACAAATCTGTGAAAAATGAAATTGCACTAAATTTATACTAGTTTTTCTTTATACTGCTATCTTGTACGGAGGCTAATACATTGCACAACTTTTCCTGATATTACAGCTCACTACTGTTTTCTTCTCGTAACCTTGCCTCACTCCTTTCTGTCTTTCTTCACTTTCTCTGTCTCTCAAACAGCTGACTTTGACGATACAATCACTCAACGCTCATTAGCTGTCTTCCCTTAGACGCGCTCGGACTGACACACACACACGCCCGCGCGCGCGCACTGAAACTAAAAATTTCGCCTGCTGCACTCGCATGACTTTCTCTACTCTTGCACTAACCATTCTTACAAACTCTTATTCCTATATCTTCTTCGTGTTAGTTGAGACAAACGTTTGTACAAATTATCTTGTTGCTTATTTCCTTGTAGATACAAGGGGAATATGGAAATTCAGTCGGCTTTGTGCAATAGTCAAATCTTTTAAAGCTTTGAGATTGGCTAAGATATACAGAAATGAACCATGATCTTCCATTTGACGAAAGTTTGTTTTCAAAACTCGCACAGAATATCTCGGAAATATTTTTTTGAGTGAACCACTTTATTTGGATATAAAATGTAGATCTTGCTAAAGCAAAAGGCAACAAAGTGTGGGTCCGTTGAATCTATTGAAATACGCCAAAGGAAAAAGTTTTTGTTTATTCAATTTTCTATGAATATAGTCATAAATCAAGAACCTTCAATAATAAATTTTGTTGATAAAAATATGTTTTTCTATAAAACTATAAACTTTTCAACATTTTGGTATTAGACTTTCTTGTTATTCACAACATGAGAAATTTGCTGTTAAAGTTTTTGCTTTTAAATGTTAAACTTGTCATTAATATCTAAAATACAAACACCTACAGTTTATAGACGTCAATAGCTTGTTGACCCATTAACTAAACAAGGAAATATATACAGAGCGAGGTATATAAGTTTGGTGCACCCGCACGTAGCCCACGAAATGCCGGGCAGTGACAATGTAAACAAAGGTCCCTTTTATGCGCACTCAAACAATATAGACACAAAATAAACTGCTCACCTACAAGTGTGTTTATTTGAAATTACGCTGTAACCCTACGTATAGACAAATGAATTAAATTTAATCTTGTGTATATCTATAGTATAAATAGCTCCTTTACATGGCAGTAAATGTAGTGACGTTTGGGCCGGATGTGAACCCAAGTATCTAACCAACTGAGCCAGCGATGCCGACATTTGGACGTGTTTACAGGAGAGCACAAATTTACATGAACTATTTCTTTGTTAACTCCATCTAAATGGAAGATATTTCACTTTGTGTAGTAATCGCTTGTTTGTGTCTGAACCCGTACAACAGGAATGTGTTTGATACCAAGGAGAAGAAGAAGAAGAATCAGCAGCAGCAGCAGCTCGGCAAGTTTTCCGTTAACGACCGTGGGAAACGTGCGACTGCGCCTTCTTCAGGGTTTTGTGATACGGGGCGTTAAATCGACACCCCCCCCCCCCCCCCCCCAGAGAAGTTTGTACTTTATATTCACCATTCAACTTGTGCTTCTGGTTAAAGACACTTTATATATTTTCTCTGTGGGACTTCAAACGACATTACGTTGTGTTTGTTACTTTGGTTTTATTTCTCTTTGGTCTACTTTCAAAATATATCGATGTAACTGAGATCAAGAAATCCTGAACTGAGAAGAAAGGCTCGCCTTATTTACACCTAACACTTCTATAATAAGATTTATATAATAAATAGCTTTTTAGCCTATTCTTTACACGACACGTGTTAAATAATGATTAATTATAACCTCTTTTGTTGCAGTTCCCCCAAACAAACTGCTCATCTACGAGAACTCGGGGCGAGATGTGAACTCCCCCATTGTGGGCCCCCTCACCGAGGGAAACGATCTGGTGCTGACGTGTGAAGTAAGGGGAGGTAAGTAAATACAACTTTCTTTATTTCGTTGTTATGAGGGCCAACATTTCTATAAGATATTAAAAGTGACAATAATATTTTATGGTAAAATACCCACTTTACGTGTTATTTGAGGGCCTGCGACAATAGAATTATGTTTCACTTTATTGGTTTTACACTTTACAGCAGTTTGCTTACAATTCCATAGATTGGTGTTGTTGAGAAGAAGATTTTAAAGTAAGAACAAATTAGAAACTAAAAACTTCACTTATCTTAATAATGTTGCATGTTCTTTTTGCACAAGCTAAATTAGATAATTGTATTTTTAAAAAGTTTACTTACCATCCATGGGCCAATAAAAAAATTACAAACAATTTTTAAACAATATGGAATAAATTTGGTCTCTCAAGATAAATTTAATATAAAAAATTTACTTAATTTTTCTAAAAATGATAAAATACCAAATTATAAAAAATCTGGCATTTATCAATTTAGCTGTTTGGATTGTGATAAGGTTTATATTGGAAAAACTAAACGTCATTTAGAAACCAGAATAAAAGAACATTTTAGAAATATTAAATATAAACAAACTGAGAAATCAGCTGTGGCAGATCATTTTTGGTCATTTAATCATGAAATTAATCCAGAAGTTAAATTATTAAAACAATTAAGTGGTCCGATAGATTTAATGGTTTGGGTAAAAAATTTTATTTTAAAAAACAGGAACCGTGTTATGAACTTCGAATAAAAATTGCATATCAGTATTTGTTTTAGTTTTCAGAAAAAAATGAAAGATTGTAGCTTTGGTAACGAATTTGTTTGTATAACTTTGAGAATGAGTTGGAGACAACTTGAAACCCTGGGTTAGCTTGTGCAAAAAGAACGTGCAACATTACTAAGATAAGTGAAGTTTTTAGTTTCAGGGTTTGTTCTTACTTTAGAATCTTGTTGCTTCACTGTTCCTTATGTCAGAAGATATTTCACCATGTCTGCAGTTTCAGAACGAACACTGACGGCTGAAGGCCAAGGGAGCATGGACCTGCAGGCCCGCTAGTAATATGTTTCAAAATACATGACGTCATTAACCAAAGTGTACCACCCTTATCTAATAAACAAGCTGAACAATCTAGCGGCATTATACACAAAATCACGCTAAATCCCCAATACGCCACTCTTTGTTCCCATGAGCCTCTTTGATCTGGACATCACATATTACTGTGTCTTCCCCGCTTTCTTAAAATAAATATTTAACTGAGTTAGATTCCCTATTGGCAATTACTGCAGTGTATTGCGCTATAATTCTGGAGCGGCTGTTGGTAACACGGCCAGTACATGACTGTGTGATCGTAACGTGTGGGATCGGAAAGGTAGTGTGTTTTAGAACATTTTACCAAATGTAAACATTTTTCATAGTTTCGAGGTGGAGAAATTTGTTTCAAAATCTTAGCGTCGCATCCTTAAAAGTCACTTAAATACTAACTTTAAGTTTAATGACTTTTTCTTTTTGGTTTTTGATTTACACTGCCCACACGGACCTTTTTAACGATGCTTTCTTTGGACTTAGGGGGCCTAAAAACATACATTTCCGCTGACATGGGATTTTTGGGTGGAATTACCATACGTAGCAGAGGGAGAGGTTGAAAAGGCCTGTTTCCAGTGAAATGTCTACATGGGGTGCAATTACACCCTCTGGGGGTTGTTTTCATACTGGCGCGCGCACAAAGTGATATTCGGGAACAGGGTGCATTACTGCGTATTTAGCCAATATACGTACGTACGTAGCTTGCAGTGATAGGCAAAGGCAGTAAAGAATGGCAGAGCTATCTGCGACTAATTAGCCCGAGTGGAAAGCAGTGTCTGCGCCGTCTGTATAATGAATTAACTGAAGCCAGTTACTTGTATATAAACACGCCCACACAAAAGATCTACTACACAAAATGCTGATTCTGTGCTTTGCGGGATGTATGTATAGCAGGAGCAGCACCAACTAATTCTGGCGCCGCTACAATTTCGGTTCCACCGCATTCTCTGGTACACACCTACCGCCTTACACCCAACAATCTTTGCACAAAATTCACTATACTTTCAAGAATATATTTGCAAAGTTTTAACACGCTAGGAAGGGTATTAAACGATTTTTCTCTTAGCTCGGCTGACCCCGTGGCGCAGTTGGTAGAGCGCCTGACTGCGGTGCTAGGGGTCCCGGGTTCGATTCCCGGCAGGGGGGTAGAAATTTTTCTCCAGCCAGGATTATTCCTCATCCTTCCCCGAGTCTGGAAGTATGAATGAAAGTGTGAATGTGTGTGTGAATTTAAAGAATAAAACCCCCAAAGATCGATAAACCCAACGTAAACGTGTAACAGCATTTGTCAATAGGCAAGGCCGTTGATATGACCTCTGCAGCTAAAGGCGGGATATAAATATGCAACTAAAACAAAAAACCTGATGTGCTGCACTCACATGACTTTCTCTACTTTTGTACTAACCATTCTAACAAACTCTTATTCCTATATCTTCTTCGTGTTAGGATAAACATTTGTACAAATTATCTTATTGCTTATTTCCTTGTAGGCTTTGTGCGACACTCAAATATTTTTGACCTTTGAGATTCCGTTCTCTTTGCACGATTAACATATAAAAATGAACAACGTTGTTGCATTTCGCTAAAGTTCTAAGTTTTCCGAAACTCACACACATAATAAGGAATATCTCCGAAATAGTTCACCCTACAAGAAAATTTATTGAGACATAAATTGTGTATTTTAACAAGATCTACAGTTTTTATATTGCAAGATTTTGTCTATCTCTAACGGTTTACCAGTTATGCAAAATTCGTCCAGAGTAAATACGACTACAGGGGCTATAGCCAGAAAATTCAAGATATACATTTCATTTGTCATTAAAATATCTCAAACATATGACATTTTAATCAAAATCGTTAGTCATCTTCAAGAAAATCAAAATTTTCCAAAAATCTTCCATGTAAAGGGTAGTTTAGGGTGGGGCTATTTTCTTTAAAATCTTCGTGTTGCATCCTTGAAAGACATTCAACTCAAATACCAACTTTGGTTTTTAACCGACTTTTCGTTTTTGAGCTATACTGACACACAGACACACGGACCTTTTTATGGATTCAGGGGGTCTCAAAACTAATATTGCCGGTGAAATCTCGACATCGAATTTTTGAGTGGAATACAATACTTCCCCTACTTACCAGTAGAGAAAGTAAAAACGAACATCTAGATCTGAAGATCGAGATCTGAACTATATTGCAAAAAACAGTTTAAAGTATGCGAAATTAACATCTTTTAAGGATTTTAAGTTGGCATTTAAATTTGATTTTTAAGAAGCTTTTAGTTTTTGAGTTGTGCTGTTCGTAGCACGCAAAGACACAGGTACAGGCATGTTTCTGAAAATGCCTTTTTTCGGATTGAGGGGATTTCAAAACAAATTTCTGGTGAAATCTCAATATCGACATTTTGGGTCAAATAGAGTGCTTCCCTTAGAGCAATAATCAAAAGTTTACAGTGGTCTTTTTATTCGAATCTCTAATGACGTCATGTTGGTCCCTTATCTGCAAAACTCCAGGGTTCGATTCCCCACTGGTGACCCCTTATGGACACAAAACAAAGGTGTACAGTTGTGGATACAAAATTCTGCGTCACTGCAGACACACCCGGGTGTAAACTTGGCTTCCATTATTGCTTCCCTCATTTGTTTCTTTCTTTCCTTCTTCCTTTATAATGCAATGCACTCCAAAACAAAATAATATGTAACTAAAATGAGAATATGCAAAATAAGGTTCGCAGGAAGAAACCTAAAAAGATAGAAGATAAAAAGAGAAAATGCAAATTAAGCTAGACAATAGACGGGGTGGTGAAGAGGAAAAGGGAGAACAATTAGACGAGGAGGAGGGGGGGGGGGGGGGGGGGAGAAAACGCAACTTTGCTTTGTGTTCCAGCATCCCTGCATGTAATCTCTCGCATTAAGAATTTTAATCTGAGATGCAGTTTTAAAGTTGATGTTTTCGTGCATCTTAAAGCGTGCATTTTAATAGCCTTTTACTTACAATTACATTCTAGCAAGTGTCTGCTCCGAGAGCAAATTAAAACGCGCGAGTCTTAAAACACACTGCAAGGGTTTACTGTCTTAACCCACATTCCATAAGGAAGGCTGGGTTTAACACAAGAACCGGGCGATTTCTGTGTCTGTTGTCTATGTCCAGCCACTAGCATGAGTGCCGCTCAGTCATTGGAGAGTGGTAAAGGTGACACTACGAAGAGCTCGGTCAATCCTGAAACACTTGCATTCCACTAACTTGATGATGATAATTATTAATTATTTGTATTGTTACTACTATGATGAACGCTGATATTGATTCAGTAGCTACCTGGTGAAGAAGATTCCAGGAGGAGTAAACAAACACGTAAAACTCTTTCGATTCCATTCTTTTCTCTGGCTCTTATTCGTTCTTTTTCTGTTACGTATCGATTTCTTAAAGATTAGACTCACAAAGTTTTGGCTTCCTCCCCCCCCCCCCCCTTCTCCCCCCCCCCACCTACTTCTTTTTTCCCACCCTGCGTTCTTGTTTTATTATTCTTTCCTCACAATCGTGTTTGCGATGCACTCAATGCCGTTTCCGCATATTCGTTCCGGTTCATCCGAACAAACGCCACGTCTATGTCTCAAGATAAATATTATTGCGTAACTTTGATGCGATCTTATAATAAAGCATGGAACTGCTGGGAAATTTCTTTGCTACTTTTCGTTCTATGACAATGTGTAACGCCTGACAGCTTTTGTCTGTGCGCGGTATTCTATGCGGTGTCCAATCTCTGCTTTAATGTCAGATGTAACTAAACATATATTTTTAATCTTCAGAAACAGAACTTACCAAACACAGTTTTACGGCCGAAAAAATATGTTAAAAAATCGCAGTTTTAAAACCTCTCCCTCAGTTTAGGCTCCAAATGTTTTTAAACTGTTATAGCATGTTCCATATTTAACTCCGCCTTTCTCTGCACAACATATTATAATATTCTGAAGAACCGTAAACAGCAATTCAACAGTGTATTGTTAGATAAAAGATTCGACCAACTTTGATTTATATTTAACATAAAGGAGTGGTTGCATATGGATATTAGTTACAGCAGTAAATGATAGGGAGGTACAGCTTTAAAATATCACTTATTTATGTAGTTTCCATTTTTTACTTTCTCTACTGATAAGTAGGGGAAATATTGTATTCCACCCAAAAATTCGATGTTCAGATTTCACCGGAAATACATGTTTTGAGGCCCCCTGAATCCAAAAAAAGAATTTTTAGAAAAAAGTCCGCGTGTGTGTCTGTGTGTCACTGTCCGTCTGTCGGTCTGTCAGTCTGTGGACAGCATAACTCAAAAACGGAAAGTCGGTTAAAAACCAAAGTTGGTATTTGAGTTTAATATTCTACAAGGATGTGACACGAAGATTTTGAAGAAAATACCCCTACCCTAAACTACCCTTTACATGGAACAATTTTCGAAAACTTTGATTTTCTTGAAAATGACTCTAACGATTTTTATTAAAATGTCACATGTTTGACATATTTTGATGACAAATGAAATGTATATCTTGATTTTTCTGACTATAGCCCCTGTAGTCGTATTTACTCTGGACGACTTTTGCATAGCTGGTAAACTGTTAGAGATAGACCAAATTATACTATACAAAAAATGTAGATCTTGCTAAAATACACAATTTATGTCTCAATAAATTTTCTTGTAGGGTGAAGCATTTCGGAGATATTCCTTGTTATGTGTGTGAGTTTCGGAAAACTTAGAAAAAATGAACAGCGATGATCCATTTCACGAAAGTTCTATGTGTCAAGTGTGCAAAGACAATAGAATCTCAAACAGTTGACTATCGCACAATGCCTGCTATATTCCAACATTCCCTTTGCACCTACAATGAAATAAGCAATAAAACAATTTGTACAAATGTTTGTCTCAACTAAAAAGAAAGAAGATATAGGAATAAGAGTTTGTAAGAATGGTTAGTACAAGAGTAGAGAAAGTCATGTGAGTTCAACACATCAGATTGTTGGTAATAGGAGCCGTTTAGCAACAAACTTATATTAAATAATTAGATTCTAGCGTGTGTATTGGAATAAATGTGTGCGCTTTCCTAAGTGGAAGATCAGGAATGTTAACACTCCTCAGGTATTTTGAGTACTGCTCGGAAAGCTTGAAAGAATAGCACCCCCGCCCTGTTACTGATAACAGAAAGATTCACTTGTTCGGTCCTACTCTATTGAATACATTGTTAAGAGATGAACTGAAGGTTTCGTGGTGTTGTCAAAACACCACAAGTGGCATTGTTAATACGTTTATCTCCGCGCAGGTGTTTGGAGGGAGCAAAGTAAACGTGGCAGAGTGTACATCCTTATCGATAATCGATTTCCTCTTTGCAGTTTTCTTGGAGGAAGGAAAGACGATTTAAGTTTAGCGTATCACCCTGAAACATAAGGAGTAGGGGAGGCCGTTCCAGGAGACGGTGATGATGGTCGTACGATGACTTCTTTATTACTCTTGGCTGCAATCCCCAAAATCTCGCCCCCACTTTTATGTGTTTCTTTGTGTAACGGTAACAAACTCGAAAACAAATCCTTTTTTAGGTAAATGATGTTCACATAATGATCATTTGACTATACAGGGTGTTAACATTATATCTAAGAACTATCTCTATTGCATTTACCGAAACAGAATGTTTGTGACGTAGCGGCTTTCGACAAGGTTATTGGGAGATCGGCGCCGGGCAGTCGGAACTTGATGAGGTGGGCGCTCGCACACTATGAACACTATAATCCCTACAACATTCTGGCTGTTTTCAGATGCTTCGAGATGCCGAAAGCCCCTACTGTTCTACAGGTAATTCGGGGTATAGGTGTCAATTGGAATGTATAATCAATGAAAAGTCCGATATGTTGTTAGAATTTACAGATACATGTACTGAAGCAGTGAATGTTTTGTTTAGTAATACAACTGCCGTCAGACATGCGTTTGAGACGAGAACTTCAATGTATATATGACGTAATTATAAGACCAGATTGTAATCTCAGACACATATACTTAAATCTATTTGTGTATGCTTAAAGCTTGTAAATTTCAGTTGCCTCTTGAACATATATGAACCTGAGTGCATTTCTGTGTAGGAGAAATCGACAGACCGCAAACATATTTTGTGATTTTTAGCTAAGGGACGACTTTGTATTGACAAAGTTACAGCTGGGGTAAACATGCGCTCCCTCCAACGGGACACGCTGAAGGTTGCGTCGTTGAATACTGGAAATTCAGTAGTTCTGGTGAAGTTGTCAAGGGGGAATCTGTGACCAACGGAGCTGCGACGTTTTGGCGGGAAAGTGATCAAGATTAGCATAAGGATGCGGTAAATAACTGGGCGATGCAGAAAGGTTAACAACTAAGCAACCGTATAACATTCGACCTGGACACCCTCTATACCTGTTTTCTTGCAGCTAAACACTCGGTGACGCAGGAACACCCGGTCGGTATAGGTTCATCGCAGCATTTGTTTTTCATACACACACCCTTGCTATATCTGTTTAATTTTATCGATAATAATGTCATTGAAATAAATATTTCACATTAACAAACACATGGACCATTACAATAGTATCATTAATTACTTTAGATAATTAGGTGGGGGGGCGGTGATATATGTGGGGTGACTTTGTGATGTTGGTTTGTTTACTAGACGCGGATTACGTTACACCCGGGTCAATACGACGACCAGCACGTGTCAAATCCTCGAACCAACAGGCTTCAAGCTTGATGTTTTAAACCGCATCAACATTGATTTGGGTTTGTGCTGCAACTCTTGTGTGTGCGTGCGTGCGTGCGTGCGCTGGAGTCAAGGATCCTGCCACGCACACTTTCTATTGCCGGGAACAGACCATGTGCAAATCTACTTCATGTTAATGTTTGCAAAAATACTTTCATTACGAGACTGAAGTGATGGTCAAATGTTTAAAAAGCAGATTGCAGTATGCTGGATTACATATAGTACCAGGTGTTGCACCTGATCAGTATGAACTTCGCAAACATTTCACTGGAAATATGCTTTGGAAAACCCTCAGTCTAAAACGTACCCTTCACAAAAGGACTTGTGTTCTCGTTTTTGACTTTAGTATCTTATACGGAAACGACATAAACACTTTCAGTAATATTCCTCCACTTTAGACGACTCCAGATGGACATCTTTCAAATTTGTAAGTTTCCCAAATATGACTGAAATATGTGATAACATGTGGTAAACATACTACATAACAAATAAATCTTGAATTTTCTGGGAATGTCTTCAAAAGTTCTCATTCAGACTTCACACTCTTGTAACTGCTAAAATATACATGTTAACGTAAATGAAATGTTTATTGTATGACAAAATTCAAAATTTAATTAAAATCGTCCGAAGATCAAAAACCCGAAACTCGGTTAAAAACCAACTTTGTGAGTTGTGTTTGTGGGCAGATTCTCTCTCTAATACTTTTTGAACGCCAGTATATGCAAGACATCATATAAATTAAAGCAGTCCACAAGCAAGTTAAGAATAAATTGACTTGGAAAAAAAAAAGATAATTCTGTGATAGAACTCTCTTGTTTCATTTTAATTTTCGATCTAAAACACAATAATCCCGCGGTGCAAAGTCCCTTTTCGAGCCAAGGTCTACTGTGTTACCCATTTCTGAGCACCAGAGCTGATATAAATAGGGTGCAGTACTGGAGTATGGGACGTGGTTAGTGCCCAGGTGCCTCTCGCTCGGTATTCGCAACCACGAATCGCTACTTTTGAAGGTCTATCTCTTTTATTACTCCCAGAGGCTGAGAAAATGCTCACGCTGGTATTGGGAACGGAACCGTTTGATCAATATGACAACCGCAATTAGTTTGCATGTGGTAAACTCGTATATGCGAGTCTAATATGAATTTTTCTCTCTTACTTACTGTTACAAATAGGAATGTTTCTTTAACTATGTGAAAAACCACGGGATTGGTGGATTTTCCTGAACCAGAATAGAAGTGTGCTTGATATATTTGAAGCAGGATGATAATTCTTCAGTTTTGGAGGGCAGAGAGAGGTTCGTTAACCTCAAAACCAGGGATGCAGGGAGGCAGGTACCTGGTGGATTCTATCCGAACAAATGAGCCTCACGTTCCTCCGCAATGAGGGCCCCACCCTGATAACGAGATGCTTTCAACTTTTCCATCCCAGGCTTAGCCTAATCAAGCAGATATGTTACTGGGGAACGTGATCGCATTAAAACTTCCTCAAGACGGCAATTAGAGCCAAACATATCCAAATGCACGGGTCGATTTCTTACTGAACAGTAAACGAGATCGGAATATGTAGCAGAGAACACACGTCGCTACAGGGTGCTATTGTTGGCCTTCTCCGTATGACCTCCGGGGTCTCTGCACTTGAGCAACATTCGCAAAATGTGCTTTAAATTATGAGAAAAGGAAAATTCCATGAATCGCACACCTGACACTAGTGCGACCAATACGACAAAATCAAGTACAGTTACTTTTTCTCACTGAATTTTCTTTCAAACTCTTTCATAAGTCCACAGTTCCCTTCTCTGCAATAAGGGCATTGCTACGATTAAAACAATGAAAAGTCTCACAGTTACTCATCCCAGTTACTCATCACAGGTCCTTTCTGAAACTTCTACAAACACGCCGGCCGCCGGATGGCTCTGGAAGGTTCCAAAATCCTTTAACAAGTACGGCGCTTAATAGTCACGTACACACAAACAGCCACGCAAGGCAGGCTGGCCTTGAACGCCTTTGTGAAGTAGCTTAGCCCCGACAGTCCTTTGTTGTGCGCAGAACCCGACATTACAAATAATACACCCGTTTTGGAACCACCTATGATGGTGTTAATTGCTTATGTCTTTCTCTAGTAGGTGTAGAAAGTAGGGAAAACATTGTTATTGATCCAAAATATCGATGTCGAAATTTCACCGGAAATATGTTTTGAGGTCCCCGTGAACACACGAGTCGTTTTATACAAATGGTTTTCTGTCTGTCTGTCTGTCTGTCTGTCTGTGAGCAGCATAACTCACACATACACACGAACACGAAATGTCGGTTAAAAAACTACAAGGTTAATGTCTTTTAAGGGACACTGGGAGTAAAATTTGGAAGATCCACATTTTTGGATAGATTTTTCTGAAATTTTTACTGTATTTGTATTTATATGAGAATAGGAGGTACACCAAATGTCATTAAAATTGGATGATTCGTTTATGATATATACATTATTTTAAGAATTTAATAACTCCATTTTCAAAATGTAGCTCGCGTCTATTGACTTTTCAAAATTCATTTACATTGGCAGAACTGGTACTCTAAGACATGGGTCACAATTGTATGAAGAGATATTTCAAATACATTTGCTGATTATGCTGCACGTATTTTTTAATCACAAAGAAAATTTAATCGTAAAAATTATTGAATTTTTTTTCATACAAAAAATGTTTTTGGAAATTATGTTAATGATAACATCAATATTGAATCATAGTTTTGTTTGGCTATTATTTATGAATACTTTTGGAAGTTTTCATTGAATTTGAAGCAAAACTCAGGCGCGACCTGCTTTTGGAATGTGCAGAAATGTAGTTTTGAGAAAAACAGGCTTTTATATAGGAGCATCCTGTGTACGTTAAGGGAAGAGCGCTGGGCCGTAATGGCCACATGGAGTGGGGGATATGAAAAATGTTAGCTGATCTAAATGCACAGGTGTTCCAGGAACATTTTAAGGTAAAAAAAAAACAATTTTCGACTTTTTGACAATTTTGACCAAAATTTCACTCCCAGTGTCCCTTAAGGATGCGACATGAACCTTTTGAAGTAAAGGCTTACATCATAAACTACCCCTTAACGTGGTAAATTGTGCGAATATGTTTATTTTCTAAACAATGGCTAGCGAATTTGATCTTTAAGATACTTTTATTGACAAATGGTCTTCAAAACATACATTTAAAGTAGTCCTATTTACTCTTGATTACTTACGCTTTACTATACTATTGATGAAGTATTTTTCACCACACTCCACTGAGTTACGAGTATTGCTCTTACACGTATTGAAGTCATTGCCTGGTGAGTTAATATTTTATAACCAAATTATTGGAAAATAGATGAACAATTGCAATGAATAATTTACACATGTTAAAATCAATGCACAGTATAAAACTTCCAATTCTGCGAGTGAATAATAGTCATTAGCGAAGAGAGTTAGACAAGGCAATACGTCATAAGCCAGTACAGATAAGAGAATTAGCGCTTCTGGGAAATCAGCCAGCAAGAAACCCAACAGCTCAAGGTTGCTAATCATAACTAAGTACCTCTGCAAAAACACACGTGTGCCACTTCTGAAAATTACAAAAAGTAAATAATTATTGAAATGTTGCAAACCACACAGTTGTGTTACACTCACATAACTTTCTCTACCCTCGTACTAACCATTCTTACAAACTCTTATTCCTATATCTTCTTCGTGTTAGTTGAGATAAACATTTGTACAAATTATCTTATTACTTATTTCCTTGTAGGTACAAGGGGAATGTTAGAATACAATAGGCTTTGTGCGATAGTCAGATGTTTGAGATTTTGTTGTCTTTGCACACTAAACATATACAAAAATGAACAACGATGATCCATTTCACGAAAGTTCTAAGTTTTCCCAAACTCACACACATAATAAGGAATATCTCCGAAATGGTTCACCCTACAAGAAAATTTATTGAGACATAAATTGCGTATTTTAGCAAGATCTACATTTTTTGTATAGTATGATTTGGTCTATCTCTAACGGTTTACCAGTTATGCAAAAGTCGTCCAGAGTAAATACGACTACAGGGGCTATAGCCAGAAAATTCAAGAGATACATTTGATTTGTCATAAAAATATCTCAAACATATGACATTTTAATCAAAATCGTTAGAGCCATTTTCAAGAAAATCAAAATTTTCGAAAAATTTTCCATGTAAAGGGTAGTTTAGGTTGGGGCTATTTACTTCAAAATCTTCATGTGGCATCATTGAAAGACATTAAACTTAAATACCAACTTTGGTTTGTAACCGACTTTTCGTTTTTGAGTTATGCTGTCCACAGACTGACAGACACACAGACACACACGGACCTTTTTCTAAAAATGCTTTTTTTGGTTTCAAGGGGCCTCAAAACATGTATTTTCGGTGAAATCTCGACATCGAATTTTTGGGTAGAATACAATACTTCCCCTACTTACCAGTAGAGAAAGTAAAAAAAAGGCTGACGTACAAATAAGGATTAAGGAATATTTCCGAAATGGTTCACTCTACAAAAAATTCAATTGGCAAAATAAACTGTGTTTTAGCGAGATCTACATTTTTTGTGCATTAAGATTTTGTCTATCTGTTGCGGTTTACCAGTTTTTGCAAGAGTCATTCCGGTTTAATACATATTTTATCATAAAAATGTCATTCTTATGACCATTAACTAAACTTTTAAGCAGTTTTCCGTGGTTAACGCAAAATACAGGCTACGGCGCGAAGTGCAGTGACGTAATTCTCCTAATCCCGTCTTGGCCCAATGAAGTAAAACCACAATCGCCTAATACATCCATATTCTGAACAACCAAAACCAGTTCTCGTGGAATTAATACAAAAGATTGTATGCCATCAAGATAAAACTGTTATTACTAGTCAGACTGATTGCCAACTCCGATTCGCGCCTCAGCTTGCCACGGCAACAGATCTCTTAGCAGATAGCGGTAGATCTGTATGTGGTGTACAGTTAACGTTCAAGGTGTCACCCTTGTGCTATACCTTTGTCTCTACAGCGGCAGATGGCATTAGGGTGCTCTCCAGAATATCCGCTTATATTACCTGTAGATAGATGGCACGGAAGTTACTATTACCAGCTATTTTTCATTTACACTATTGTTTTAGACCTAAGATAAAGCTTTGGATCCTGATATCTACTCCAGTATTTAATATTTACCTTGGCGAGCGAGAAAACCTACGACAAAACCAGTGAGATTTGTCCACCCAAAAGATTTGAACCCGGCGTCTCCCGAACGCGGGCCATGAACATTGAGCTATCTCTCTCAGTAATATGGATCTGGTTTCCAATCTAGTCAGTAAAATGGTTTTTGCACTGAGCTACAAATTCAGTGATTTCTAAGTGCCGCGTCATCAGAACAGATAGAATTCCAATCAAAGCTATAATATTATATGAGGGCACATATCTCATGTCGTCCAAATTTGGCTTAATGCCGACCAAGCGCAATGAACTCCATTTTCAGCTGCCAACAAAAAGTTTGTGAACTTGCAGATTGAGGAATCGATCGTCATCATCATCCCCACTCAGCGAAATGTTCCACCTTTGTGACCCACCGCAGACACCACGCGCTGCTTGCTAAAAAGTTACATGTAGCAGTTCCACGCCAAAACACTGCAGTTGTTATTGTCGTCAGCTTGAGAAGAAGCTGTTTTATTGGCAGGACGTTTTAGTGCTTTTCCCTACGTATAATAAGTAGAAGTATTGTAAATCTAACAATGTGATGTGTTGCACTCACATAACTTTCTCTACTCTTGTACTAACCATTCTTACAAACTCTTATTCCTATATCTTCTTCGTGTTATTTGAGATAAACATTTGTGCAAATTATCTTATTGCTTATTTCCTTGTAGGTACAAGGGGAATATTAGAATACAGAAGACTTTGTGCGACAGTCAAATCTTTTTCATCTTTGAAATTCCGTTCTTTGCACGATTAACATAAAAAAATGAACAGCGTAGTTGCATTTCGCTAAAGTTCTAAGTTTTCCGAAACTAACACACATAACAAGGAATATCTCCGAAATGGTTCACCCTACAAGAAAATTTATTGAGACATAAATTGTGTATTTTAGCAAGATTTACATTTTTTGTAGAGTATAATTTGGTCTATCTCTAACGGTTTACCAGTTATGCGAAAGTCGTCCAGAGTAAATACGACTACAGGGGCTATAGCCAGAAAATTCAAGATATACATTTCATTTGTTATCAAAATATGTCAAACATGTGACATTTTAGTCAAAATAATTAGAGCCATTTTCAAGAAAAGCAAAATTTTCGAAAAATCTTCCATGTAAAGGGTAGTTTAGGGTGGGGATATTTTCTTCATAATCTTCGTGTCGCATCATTGAAAGACATTAAACTTAAATACCATGTTTGCCTTTTAACCGACTTTTGGTTTTTGAGTTATACTCACACAGACACACACACGGACCTTTTTCTAAAAATGAGATTCAGGATTCAGGGGGCCTCAAAACATATATCTCCGGTGAAATCTCGATATCGAATTTTTGGGTGGAATACAATACTTTCCCTACTTACCAGTAGAGAAAGTAAAAATGCCTGTGAATGCCTGTTGGTTATGTCATTATTCCCAGAAAATTGAAGATATAGATTTCATTCTAAATAATTGAAGTCCTCTTCATTTGTCAAGAAAATGTCTTAAGAGATTAAAAATAAAATAAAATAAAAATCTGTATAATAAACCTGGCACCTAATTACTTAAACCAGGGCTAATATGCCAGATCTTTAAAATTTTTTTATTCTACACATTCATACATACAACATACTTTACAGAAAAAGTTTAAAATAAAATTACAAAATTATATAATATATAACAAATTATAAAGATAAATAAACTAAACTATATATCATAAAAAAAACACACAAATTAAAACAAATTTATCTCCTCAATACAACAAAATATAAATTTCATACACAACATCACTCACAACTACAAACTATTACTAAAGAATAAACAAATATATAAAATTAAATTATTAATTATAATTATTACATACAATTATATATTATATTATTACTATTACTTAAAAATTAATTAATTTAATATTATAATCATACCGATAACTAATACTTTTTATATATATTTAAATTTAAATGTATATATTTATAACAAATTTTAAATAAACAAACATTTACTGGTATCCAGTAAAATATAAATGGTAACCAGTTAAAAAAAAATAAAAAAAAATAAAAAAAGCTATAAACTAAAACTCTAAACTGCCACCGGTTACCGGATCCAGCACAAAATCTACAAAATGTGTGTAGTATAGAAACTAATTTGGACTAAAATTACTAATATTTAATTATTTTTAAATAATTTTTACAAAATCACCTATCACTATTATTTCCTAAACATCCAGAAGTTTTATGAAATAAATCACTGTCTTAAGAGGTTTACTAGTTAAAATCTTAAATAAACCAATAGCTAGCGTTTTTAGTTTTTGTATAACCCCGCTGCACAAGAGCTCTTTTCAGGCCAAGGTCAAACTACCGCTTGACCGCTGCGTTCGCACTTCTTCCCGCCATAGGTGTTACTAGTGGGGTGCAGTACTGGAGGTGGGATTTGGACATGGTCAGCGCCCCGGTCAGCCCCCCCCCTCCCCCGGCCGGTTTACACTAGCCGCTATTTCTCAATCACGTAGTATCTCAGTTGTGTCCTCAGGGACCTAACGAGGCTGAGTGCACCCCGGACCTGGTCTCCCAGGAGGATAAACTGAGTAAACAAAATTGCTTCAGACCCATGGAAAAATGACTTCATCCAAGGAACATTCAATTAGGGATGCTTCCCAAAGAACTGTTGGACTTCAGTAACTCAAACCGAGTATAAAAGTAAAGATGACACAGTATTAATTTCTCAAATTGTTTAACTTTGTTAAACCTTCTCGGTATGCTATACACACTATTTGTGACGTCACTGCTGTGCTGGGTGGGTGAGGTGAGGTAAGTTAGTTGTGACGTCATTAGCCCGTGAACAGTCTTGTCTAGTTTTCTTCTACCACGGAGCCAGCAAGCGAGTAACGTAAGCTATTTCTAAGGCGGGGTTAAGAACCATCTGTAGCTGAAGTTGGGAACTGGGCGATATCAAAGGAAAACTTCCCTTTCTGATTCACTGATCAACTTTACTCTAACAACTTCAAGTTTCTCGTCGGCTTTTGTTCGAGCGCGTCCTTAATTGGATTTAGTTATCCATGCAAACCATTAGAAAACTATCTTTATGGAGATACACTGTAATAGTTCACTTGATTCTAATAATTTCTCTACTGGGCTAAATGTTTAGTTCGCTTTCGGCAGGTTCGGGTTCACACTCGCACTGAACGTGGGTTTTTCGTGGTTGTCCGTGGTCGATAGGTGAATTCGGGTTCTTTATCATCTACCACAAACTTTCTTTGTATAATTCCTGCTTCGATCCGTTTACTTCGCAACTTTCTAGGTTAAAGCGTAGCCGAACACGTATATTTTATATAGAGTATCCGTTACTTACTATGAGAAGCGATATTCTACCTGAAATACATTAAATCTGAAAGCTTCAGATTTAAAGAGAAAGCATTATGAATTTCTCTACCCTTACGCTTACCCATACTCCTAAACAGAACAATCATTGCATTCCATCCAAAAATGCAATTCGGATATTCGGAACATGCATTTCCACGTCGCTACATGGCACCTTTAATATTCTATCAGTTATAGAAGAACAGTAAACATTATTTCCCCTGTACCTATAAGAAGAGATTTGCAAAAATCTGATGTGTTGCACTCACATGACTTTCTCTACTCTTGTACTAACCATTCTCATGCCCGCCTCGGAAGCGTGATGGTTAGCGTGTCTGCCTTACGTTCAAGAGGTCGCGAGTTTGAATCTCGCTTAGGGTAAGTTATCCGGGTAAGGTTTTTTTCCCAGGTTTTCCCTACCCTGAGGAGACGAATGTCGGGTAACTTAAAGCTCCATGGACCTCGGGCTCATTTGAGCATCATTTCACCCATTTCATTCATTCGTCCGATATGACACAATGTTGGAGGACGTTAACTTAAAAAAAAAAAAATAATAATAAATAGAACAAATAACCATTCTTACAAACTCTTATTCTTATATCTTCTTCGTGTTAGTTGAGATAAACATTTGTACAAATTATCTTATTGCTAATTTCCTTGTAGGTGCAAGAGGGAATACAGTAGGCTTTGTGCGATAGTCCAATGTTTTAAGCTTTGAGCTTCTGTTGTCTTTGCACACTAAACATATAACAAAAATGAACAACGATGATCCATTTCACGAAAGTTCTAAGTTTTCTGAAACTCACACAAATAACAAGGAATATCTCCGAAATGGTTCACCCTACAAGAAAATTTATTGAGACATAAATTGTGTATTTTGGCAAGATCTACATTTTTTGTATAGTATGATTTGGTCTATCTCTAACGGTTTACCAGTTATGCAAAAGTCGTCCAGAGTAAATACGACTACAGTGCTATAGTCAGAAAATTCAAAATATACATTTCATTTGTCATAAAAATATCTCAAACATATGACATTTTAATCAAAATCGGTAGTCATTTTCAAGAAAATCAAAATTTTCGAAAAATTTTCCATGTAAAGGGTAGTTTAGGGTGGGGCTATTTTCTTCAAAATATTCGTGTCGAATGCTTGAAAGTCATTAAACTTAAATACCAACTTTAGTGTTTAACCGACTTTTGGTTTTTGAGTTATGCTGTCCACAGACCGACACACAGACACATACACACGGACGTTTTTCTAAAAATCCTTTTTTTTTTGGATTCAGGTGGTCTCAAAACATATACATAGAGAAAGTAAAAATCATTTTACTATGTGTTTTTCTTGATTAATGGAAATGAAGGAATTATTCTTAGATAGTTTAACGAGATATATTATATAATTTGTTTCTCCAAGTCGTTTCTTGAAGGAAGTCACTGTAATATAGACTATAAGGATCATATTTCCTTCACCGTCTGTAAAAGTTCGTCTGAAATGTTATAACTTAGATACAAATGAATTAACGAATGAAAGTTATGAGTGCACTTAAAGTAAGGAAGCAAGCAGCGACTGGCCTGAAGAGAAAGTCATCATTAGTGGCTGTCTGCAAACGGGTTGGCATTTTAGCTCGTTTTAACCCCTCATCCATGTTACACGATGAGAAATTGCCAGCTTCTATCCTTCGCTGATACGTGCATTATTCAGCAGGAAACCTCTTCTTAATGCTCGTAAAGATGATGTAACAGCTTGGAAAATAAAAACCAAAACATCAGCGACCGCGAAATATTTTTCTTTAGCCTGGAAACTTAGCTCTTGAAATATGACGACGGCGAAAACAAGAGACTGTACCATCTAGATGCTTCACTGTTTTTGGGCTGCCGCAGCTGCAGCCACCTTACTTGCAATGCAATACCTCGCCTTTATAGCATTTCATACAGATATCCGATATCGTTCGAGTCACGTTGGCTCAAAATTAAATGAACCGTCTTCTAAAACTACTGTGTCTGTGCGTACACGTGTGTGTGGTGTGAATGTAACGGCTGATCCAAAATAATGTGAACCGGCTACGTTGTCTTTTGTCTGTACGCGTCACCTGCACTCGTCGCTGTTACAGAACAGCAGGGATGGAACCGTGCAATATTTTTACTTTCTCTACTGCTAAGTAGGGGAAGTATTGTATTCCATCCAAAAATTCGATGTCGAGATATCACCGGAAATATGTTTTGAGGCCCCCTGAATCCAAAAAAAAAGCATTTTTAGAAAAAGGTCCGTGTGTGTGTCTGTGTGTCAATCTGTCGGTCTGTGGACAGCATAACTCAAAAACGAAAAGTAGCTTAGAAACCAAAGTTGGTATTTAAGTTTAATGTATTTCAAGGATGCGACACGAAGATTTTGAAGAAAATAGCCCCACCCTAAACTACCCTTTACATGGAAAAGTTTTCGAAAATTTTGATTTTCTTGAAAATGGCTCTAACGATTTTGATTAAAATGTCATATGTTTGAGATATTTTGATGACAAATGAAATGTATATCTTGAATTTTCTGGCTATAGCCCATGTAGTCGTATTTACTCTGGACGACTTTTGCATAACTGGTAAACAGTTAGAGATAGACAAAATCTTGCACTACAAAAAATGTAGATCTTGTTAAAATACATAATTTATGTCTCCATAAATTTTCTTGTAGGGTTAACCATTTCGGAGATATTCCTTGTTATGTGTGTGAGTTTCGGAAAACTTAGAACTTTCGTGAAATGGATCTTCGTTGTTCATTTTTTATATGTTACGTGTGCAAAGTAGAACGGAATCTCAAAGCTTTAAAGCATTTAACTATCGCACAAAGCCTACTGTATTCTAATATTCCCCTTGTACCTACAAGGAAATAAGCAATAAGATAATTTGTACAAATGTTTATCTTAACTAACACGAAGAAGATATAGGAATAAGAGTTTGCAAGAATGGTTAGTACAAGAGTAGAGAAAGTCATGTGAGTGCAACACATCAGATTTTTCTTCAACAAATGTTTTTGTTATTGAGTTTGCGATGCAGAAAGTTTGAATATCATATATCGTTTTAGAGAATGTGAGAAACGATTAAATTGATGTTAATTCTTTTCACAGAGAATAGATGGCCTATAAGTAAATGAATATTGCGATTATTCTGTTCGGACTTTGTTGTCCTTGTATTTTTTCCAACACAGGCATAGCATGACTGGGTTTAAACGTATGAAGTATATCATTTTGTATGCAGCCAATTCCGTATTTCATTTCTTTCTGTTATTTTCAAGAGCTAAAAGTCTCGCGGGGTCGAATTAACTCCCTACGCCATTTAAATGCGACGAAATTCCGTGGCTATTCTTCAACGTTAATGAAATCCGGATGTGTTCCGGGTGATTTATGAGCTAGTGCTCAGTCCTGCTGGAAAAATCTAAAGTCATTCTGCAAAGTGATCTAGGTTGCAGCCCAGGAATTTTATAATTATACTCTCGAGGTACAGGTGTAACAAAAACTTGGAGAATAGTTGGAAATGCAGCAATTGACCATAAGAGTTGCACTAGACTTGGGAACATGGATCCTGACCTTGCAAACGAACGGTGGTTATGTTGGCGGTGGTTTTACAACTCCAGGGCACACCATCGTTACCTTCATATGACTTCCTCTACCCACTTAAAACTTACTCTGTCTTGTAGAAACAGGAAGAGCAATTATTATTAAAATTATTCCATCTTTGCGTGCCTAAGAGATAAACAAAGAAAAAAGGAAATGGTTATTACGTCATAAGAAAACAAAGAAAACATCTGATGTGTTGCACTCACATGAGTTTCTCTACTCTTGTACTAGCCATTCTTACAAACTCTTATTCCTATATCTTCTTCGTGTTAGTTGAGATAAACATTTGTATAAATTATCTTATTGCTTATTTCCTTGTAGGTACAAGGGGAATATTAGAATACAGTAGGCTTTGTGCGATAGTCAAATATTTTAAAGCTTTGAGATTACGTTCTACTTTGCACACTTAACATATAAAAAAATGAACAACATTGTTGCATTTCCCTAAAGTTCTAAGTTTTCCGAAACTCACACATAACAAGGAATATCTCCGAAATGGTTCCCCGTACAAGAAAATTTATTCGGACCTAAATTGTGTATTTTAGCAAGATCTACATTTTTTGTATAGTATAATTTGGTCTATCTCTAACGGTTTACCAGTTATGCAAAAGTCGTCCAGAGTAAATACGACTACAGGGGCTATAGCCAGATAATTCAAGATATACATTTCATTTGTCATCAAAATATCTCAAACATATAACATTTTATTCAAAATCGTTAGCCATTTTCAATAAAACCAAAATTTTCGAAAAATCTTCCATGTAAAGGGTAGTGTAGGCTGGGGCTATTTTCTTCAAAATCTTCGTGTTGCATCCTTGAAAGACATTAAACTTAAATACCAAGTTTGGCTTTTAACTGACTTTTCGTTTTTGAGTTATGCTGTCCACACACATACAGTCACACACACGGACCTTTTTCTAAAAATGCTTTTTTTTGGATTCAGGGGGCCTCAAACATATATTTCCGGTGAAATCCCGACATCGAATTTTTGGGTGGAATACAATACTTCCCCTACTTACCAGTAGAGAAAGTAAAAATAAATCAAATAATTTGTATTCCTGACGGAAGTTGGATTTTGGCGCATACGAAAATTATCCGAAGCATCCTAACATATCGATGTTAACCTCGTCAACGTAAGCGTCTGCAAAGAATTAGCTGCTATATCCCCACTTCCTCTTTCAGCTAGAGGGTGAATTAGCTTTAGTTGTGTTTCTATAGGCAACGGGCAGGTCTGGTTCCATTACTGGATACTAACAGGCGATTCCATGGCAGTTTCTTGAATTTTGTAGGAATATCCTCAGAAGAGCGCTTCATTCTGGATGGTTTTTGCACACATGCTAAACACCAACAGAGAGACAAAGAGATCCACATTTTATTCAGAAAAGAAAAGAAAATATTTAAGTCACTAATGAACATATGTAATTAAGCGATAGTTAAACAAAAGATTTTAAAGTACTTTTTTAACTGTCGATTTACAACAGGGGCACAGTCCGCATAAAGCGCAAGTTCCCCTCTATCGCAGACGTTGGATATCGCTAGTTTAAGGCGACAGATGACCTAGACTGGATCTGACTTGAATCCGTAACAATAAGAGGAAAGGTTAACAAACCTTGGGGAATGCTGAAGGATACGAGTTTCTCAGCACGCAACGCGATGGAATTATATTACGAAATGCTTTACGAGGTTTGTATGTTTACCTCATACATGTTGGGATTCAAATAGGATTTACCGGGAGAGAAGTTTGAAAAGTTCAGCGTGACCTCCCGGTGGAGTTGGGGATACAGAATTTCGATGCTATCGTGATGCGATTCGAAGTTAATTCCCGGTGTTCACGTACCTGGAATATTAACTACTTGAATCCTCGCTCCGTTGGACAGCAGGATCGCGCGCATATTAATATGGCGTCTGTTATCAAAGGAGACACCCTACCACCCCCCCCCCCCACCCTTATCGACCACCACCACTTTAATTTCACGACCAAGGAAAAATTGTATTACCGGGCGGGCGAGCCTGGATTATTACAGATATTTATAACATAGCTTACTCTGTCCTCATATATTCCTACAATCCATTTAAACCACATACTTACATTAAATAAAGATCGCTTCTAATGAATGGTTAGTAAAGGCGCGCAAGGAAGCCTCGCATTCATTCCGGTCAATTAGAAGTAGATTAAATGGCGAAAATTGGCAACAAATGGCATAGTAATAAGAGCAAGTACTGTATTCCACCCAAACATTCAATATCGAAGTTTTAATATACATACTGATACTCCCTGTATCTAAAATAGAAACACACACACATACACCGCGCGCACACACACACACACACACGGATCACCCACACACACACACACACACACACACACACACACACACACACACACACACACACACACACACACACACACACACACACACGGATCTGTTCCTAAAAATTATAAAAATTCTTTTAACTGACGTTTCAATATTGGCTTTGGTTTTTAAGGATGCGACACGAAGGTTTCGAGAAAGATTCCTCCCCACAAATTACCCTTTACATGGAATATGTTTCGAAAATTGATTTTCTTAAAAATGGCTCTGACGATTTTGATTACATCTGCCATTAAAATGCCACATATTTGAGATATTCAAAAGTCATCCAAAGTAAACAGGGCTACATAGGCTATAGCCAGAAAATTGAAAACATTTTTATGTATAATTGCTAAACCGTTAGCGATTGACCAAATCTTACTATGCAAAAACTAGATACTGCTAAACTATAGAATTTTAATGTCTAAATAAATTTGTAGAGTGAATCATTTCGGAGATATTCCTCGTTATTTCTATGACTGCTGAAAATCTTATATTTGACAGAAGTGCAACATCGTTATTCATGTTTTGTATTAGCCGTGCAAAGAGAACGGAATCTCAAGAGTTTAGAAGATTTGACTATCGTTCAAAGTCTACTGTATTGTAATGTTCCCCTTGTACCAACAAGGAAATAACCACCGTAGCCGAGTGGTTAAACCATTCGCTTCTCACTAAAGTGACCCGGGTTCTATCCCAGATAACCTCTGTGGCCAAAACTACATTTTCCATGGAAGTTGTGGGCAAATGTTTATTGTATCAAAACGACAAAACGATTGAACTAAAATACCACATGCTTCAGATATACATTTCACATGTCAGGAAAATAATTTGAATGTTTTGAGAATAATCTCGTTAAAGTAGGTAATTTATATGACTTAAATTTCTTTGTACAACTCACCGATTCCGAGATATTCCTTGTTATTGGTATGAATATTCACGAACGTAAGCTTTATGAAAAGAGCAGTCGTTCATTTCGCCAAGGATATAAGAATGAAAACAAACAGAACAGGATTTCAAGGAAACACAAATATTTGACGACTTTCTCCACTCGTATAGAGAAAGTTGTACAATAATGAGTGCAACGCAGCAGATGTTTTATTTGGTTCTCAGAGACAGCAATTTGGTAGAGGTCAACGACCTAGTTATTGACGTAGTGGGACATCTACTTTACAGCCCTGAAGACATCATTCACGTCTTAGCGGGTCGGTCGGTAACGAGGCAATAAGGCGATAGTTCGCTTTTATAACCCCAGATAGTGCTGGTGATGGTCCGGGCTAAAAAAACGTCACGTTTCAGCGCGTTCATTTCATTGTGGGATGCTTAAATCTAAACAAGTTTATCTGTGAGTTGTAAAATGAGGGGGTTGTGATTTGTTAACGCAATAAAAACGAAATATGCATTCTCAAGCCAGCATTTTTAAGAGCTTTCTGAACTTCAGGGTCCTATATTGGTATTTGTACACCGTAAACCTAAACCTCAAAACAAAAGCACGTATTTTATGAAATCCTTGCATACTTGCGAAATTACCCTATTTCTGGTTAGTGTTAGAAAATGAATGACGTAATTACGTCATCGGCGCCTCAGTATAATTTTCTCCAATACTGAAGCCAGCTGGTTCTTATGTTCTTGTTGGTCAACTACACATGAAATTTAATGATTTTCCTTATTTTGTTTACATCGACTTGAGCCTCTTTGTGTAAAATTGCGGACATTGTTGTTGACAATGTTGTATATGCACGACTTCTTTCAAATACACGACACAACCTCGTTAGTCACTTTGTAGATTAATCATCATAAATTTATTGAATATTTCGTCAATCTCACTGTTGTTCGTAACACAAGCCAAGCCCCACATGTTACAAGGGCTGAGGGGGAAAGGGTGAAGGTTATGAAAGGATGTTAAAAGTAGTTCGTTTACAAAAATGAATGAAATAAGCATAAATATATCTATAAAAGGGCATAAGTTCATTGTAGTCATACTTTTCGAAGTGTTAAATACCGTCAAGTATTCCACGAAGTCACATTTATGTGATTCTAACCGTCGAACTTAGAATTCCATTCGCCTGCTTGTTCCGCAGCGTTGTATGTTGCTGTGTCAGAGAAGTTGTCTATATAGCACGGCGTCGGCCTGAGCCTTGAATGTCAGAACATTCCCGTGATCAAATCTACGACTTGACAGCTTTCGTATATTACATAAAGGACCCAGTAAACGGTAGAATTACCGGTAGTATAGTAGTATGCTTAAGAAATTAACGTAACTAATTATGTTGGGAAGACTACCGTGGTTTACGGGATTTACAATTGGTGTGAAGCATAGCTTAATTATTCTCAGACACGAGACCATCTACTTTACTTCCCTTCCCAAGGAAGCTATACTAAGAATGCCTGCGTCCGAAAACATCCATTGCCCTGCAACATCTTGAATTAAGGCAGTTTCAAAATATACATTCCCGGGGACATTCTGATACCGTAAGCTGGTAGAGAAAGTGAAAATCCATTAGCTCGAGTGAAAAATGCGACATAAAGTTGTGTAAGTGCGACATTGAGTTTTTAGGACACCTTAACTCATTTTATTACCGACTGAAGCAACAGCGAAAAAGCATCTGCTAACTCAGGAAAGTTTTGATGATGCTATTCCTTTGTAATGACTGGCAGTCTGCTATAAAATAAGAAATTAATGGAATTTCAGATTAGAGCAAGTAGTGCTGATGGTTTAGCTTTCTCTCATAGGCGGCTGCTTTCATGAGCTCTAAATCTAAGAGCTACTTCTCTTTAAATTACGCTTCAAGTGAACCTAACCAAACAAAAACATGGTTTATTTTTCCATTAGCTTGCTCTTCCTTTTATATATACATTTCCAAGGTTTATCTCCTTCAAATCTTAAGAAGCCAGGAATTTCGTGTAGTTTATTGTTAATAAACGGAAACTGACTTAAAAATATATATCTTTTAATATTCTACCGTACGCATATACCAGGTGAGTCAGCCGCGCCTTATTTTTTTGGAAGGTAGGCCACCCATCTAACGGCATGTGCGCCTTAGTCCAGTTTTGCGCTTACTAAAATGTATTGCTTGACGTTCTTAAACAGAGAAATGCGCAAAATTGAGAGCAACAGTGCTTTGAGGGACAGAACGTACTCCTCACTAAAGTACACCTCAAAAACATACGACTCGTTTACTGAGTGCGAATTCCGGTTTCCAGCCGATTTTACAAACTTTTTATTAGAGTATACATAGCAATGTAATTCAGTTAATAGCTCGGAAAAAATGGACCTATCATATGAGTACACTAACAACGTCAGCTAAAATGAAAATGGTGGCTTCTTGTACTTAGAACAGGGATTGGCTGCTAAAAATTAGGAAAAATTTAGACACGCCTCATCCATCATGGACCCGTACAGTCAAAACGGACATATTATTAAACAACAGTTTATTTGCGTTTTTGCGTGAACTACGCCTCGTGCATTTCAAATAATATGCATAACAGCTTTTGACATTTAAGTAATAATATTAAAACGCCCAGTAAGTGATCAAAACTGTCTTAAAAGGCGCATACAAGTCCTACTATTGGACGTGGTACGTGCTTTCAGGAAGTCTTGAAATAGCTGAATAGGATTGTGACGGGTTCTCTGCGCTTAACCCCTAGTGACACAGGTTCGAGTCTCAGCATTGTAATTTTTTTTTTTTTTTTTTCATCAATACTTGGAAACCAAATTCACAATAATCTAATTATGAAGTCCCTGAGGGTTTAGGACATAATTTAAATCGTTTTTGGTTGTCTGCATTTTTAATAGCACAATAATTCATTGTGTGCAAAATTGAATTTAACTTCCATGTTAAACTCTGCCAATGTAATTCCCTTGCTTTCTGTGTTCAAATGTGTATGAATGATCCTTACTTCAATTGCACCTACCTATAGGTGTGTTTAAACAACTACATAATTGTAGTTCACTAATAAAGAAACATAAAACATAAATAAAACAATAAAAATGAATATAATAACAGTTTTCCAGAATAATAGTTTGTGAATTGTGAGGATTGCACGGCATTAAAAAAAAACAAAAAACTATTTGCTGTGAATCACCTGCATGTACTGATTACTTCGGAGTCTTGCGCCCTTGTGCTGGATACCAGCAGCACATTAATAAAGACGCCACTTTCGTCATTACCTCGACTTAACTCGGTAAAAGTATGCATTTGAAGTTCTCAGGGTACTTTGGGCTATGATTACATTCTAACAATCCTTCTCACTGATTTTCATTGTTCTCTGTAGCAACGGTCTCTCCTACCGTACTGCCGTTACCATACTCACGCGCCACCTGGATTTTAAACATTCGACCGTTGGTCACGTGATTCTTGTCCACGTACAAGTTACTGTTTCAAGTTACCATAAGTAAAGGAAACACTACACTCCACGAATAATTCAATAACCAAAATGTACGTGTCTTATACCAAACTCGAACAATATTAGTAGAAAACACTGTAGAACCCTATAAGAAATATTCACACGCAGTGCTGAACATACTTGCACAGATCTTTGTAAGTAACGAAGTGTTCCGAGCAGTATTCAGCGCAGTGTCAACATTCCTGACCTTACCCTCTGCGCAATTTGCAAACGTATGTCCACGAATTTATTCCAATAGACACGCTGGAATCTCTGGTTTAGTCACAAAATGATACTATTCATTTTAGCAACAAACGGAAAATACACAAACAAAATCATCTTTTAAAGCTCTCTCTCTCTCTCTCTCTCTCTCTCTCTCTCTCTCTCACACACACACACACACACACACACACACACACACACAGCGTAGTTTGTCAGATATTTTACATCTGAAAGTAAGTGAATGTATAACATAAAACGATCAACTCGGTAATGCAGTTTCCACTTGTCATTTGTTATGGGTTTTGACAGTTCCCCTCACAAAAGATAATTAACGTGTTTACAGCTTCAGTTAATTGCTGCCTCTGTTTTATTTTATCTAGAGCATCCCTCCCTCTTCCCCTCTCTCGTTTACAAGCTGTACAAACCGTCTATGCCACGCACATGATAACGATTCTCCGAGGGTATGACACCCTCGATGTACTTAGGCACTTTTGATCCTCAGCATATCTATATGGGCGAGAACCGACTACACCAGATCACGTGACTAATAAGGGCCCATCTTCTCTAACGTTTTGAATTATGTTTTTTTACCCTTATTTACTTACTACTAGAGTAAGTCGAGGAAAGATTGTATTCCGCCCCAAAATTCGATGTCGAGATTTCACCAGAAATATGTTTTGAAGTCCCCTGAATCCAAATAAAGCAGTCTTAGAAAAAACCTACGTCTGTAGGTCAGACTATGGACAGCATAACTCAAAAACGAAAATGCGGTGAAATACCAACAGTGGGTTTTAAGTTTAACATCTTTGAAGGATACGACACGGAGGTTTCGAAGAATATTCCTCCACCGTAAACTATCCTTTACATGGAACATTTGAACTTTCTCGAACATGCCTCTGACCATTTTGATTAAAGTTACATACCCTGGATGACTCTTGAATAACTGGTAAACCGTAAGAGATCCACATGTTTCTGCAGGAAGATTTAGTCGATCTTGGTAAAACACACAATTTATGTCTAAAAGAGTTTTTTTGTAGCCTGAACCATTTCGGAGGCATTCTTTGTTATTGAGAGAGTTTTAGAGAACTTATCTTCTTTAGCATAGTTCAGATAAAGAATAAGTGTAAGAATGGTTAGTACCAGAGTAGAGAAAGTCATGTGAGTGGAACACATCAGATGTTTTCCTCTACGCTTGTATTTAATGTTTAGAAGGTCAGTGTTCCTTCATTCCCCTGTTTCGCTTCATTTACCTTGCATTTATTTTCTCTTTTTGAAGAGCCGTTTAACTGTTAAAATATAAAATATAAAAAATGAGACATATATTGAGTATTTCACGACAGGGGCCTAATTTGCAGCACTTTCTTTATGATTTATGACATGCCAACGTTTTAAAACTAGTTATTATTTCAGTGGCGTTATAAGCTTCTCCGAGTGTATAATTACATATAACAAACCAAGCATTATGCAAGCTATGAGAGAGAGCTATGCCCTTTTTTGTATTATTATATTTTTGGGGTACTTACCCATACTAGAAAATTGTTCGCTTCGTTGTGAGCCGTTTACGAAAAGGCATTGATTTGACTTTGGCTTCTCAATTGACTCAAGTGGTGCTGTCGTGGTTCGCCGGAGCTTGCTGGGAGCACACAGGCAGTTGCACTAGGACCTTCGGCTGAGACGTATTCTATCGGTAAGATTGTATATAGCGCTTCACGCCGCCTATTCAGTGGACTTCCTATTTCCATGACTTTTCGCAAACGTATACAGTTCAAGAGCCAAATAGTCAAGTTGTTTTAAATACGTTTTTAAACATACACGTGGAGTCCAAATATAATAGGTTTATTTAGTGAAAGTCATGGACTGGTTTAATGTCCCGAGGAAGTTACATTTGATAATGTGCGTATTTGGGTTTAGAAACATGTGTTATGTTAAATACACGGGCCCATTAGACTGACCACACTGATTAATTTAATAGGGGAAGGGGAAGGGGAAGGGGTAGTGTCACGCCAGAATGTAGACTTGCCGTAATCTGAAACACAATTTTCCATGAGGGCAGTTCATGTTGTTTAGGTAAAAATCCTGACAAGCTGCCCTGAGCGGTGTCTGTTATAAAATTAATATGGTTTATTATTTGGTCGTTAAAACTTGCAAAGAATAAAATGTTAATTATGTTAGAAATTTAAGTAGAATCGCTTTCTGTATCATTGGTCTTTGCCTTTACTACACAGTACAAGGTTCACTAGTTAATTTTGCTATTATACGAATCAACGAACATGGGTTTCCCAAATCTTACTTAAGAAGTTACTTTTGCCGTCTAATGGAGTTGCTCCTGGCACATACCTACAAGTCGAACAACGGTGTTCTTCCAGCAGTACTCTAACAGCACTCACTTGCTGATTGCGCTCTGCTAGCTCGTTTTTTAAGAACGTGTTCCCTTGCTCTACGATTACCACACTGACCTCGTGGAACAAGCGGTAGAAGACTTCTTAGAAGTCGGACCCGCGGGCCACGAGGAGTTCCACATCCCGATAGTTACCCCTCGCGAGGTAACTAACACCATCCGACACCTAAAACCTAGTAAAGCCCCTGGGCAGGACCGTGTAACAGCGGAAATGCTCCAGCACCTACCCCATAGAGCCGTGATGCACTTGACCCGCATTTACAACGCATGCTTCAGCATGTGCCACTTTCCAGCTGTCTGGAAACAGGCGCGTGTGGTATGCGTTTTGAAGCAGGGAAAGAATCCGGTTTTTCCATCTAGTTACCGTTCCATCAGCCTCCTACCAGTTGTCTCGAAAGTGTTCGAGAAACTGTTCCTGTCCCGCCTCGGACCTCTTTTGGAGGAAAAAGGTCTCCTACCGGAACACCAGTTTGGTTTTCGTTCTGGTCATTCCACGACTGAACAACTACTGCGTGTAGCCGAGAAAGCTTCCCTGGCTTACCAGGAGAGGGCTAAAACGGTGGCAGTGTTGCTCGACGTGGAAAAGGCATTTTCTACCACTTGGCATGAGGGGCTTGTCTACAAGCTCATACAGCAGGAAATCCCCCCTCCATACATTTACTTGGTGGCTGGTTTCCTACAGGAACGTAGCTTCCGGGTGAAGGTGGAGGGATCATTTTCTAGAGAAAGGTCCATTGGCGCAGGAGTCCCCGAGGGCAGTGTACTGTCACCGGCACATTTTGCAGCTTACATGACCGATCTCCCGACGCACCCCAACACACACACATCTGTCAGTATGCGGACGATCTCATGATCTTCGCTACTAACAAGAACCCGCACTACAGTTACCGACAAGTACAAGCCCACCTCTGTGCCATCAATAGATGGTGCGAGAACTGGCGTATGTCTATTAACCCGGAGAAAAGCTCTGCGATTCTCCTGGCTAATACGATAGCCAACCGGCTCCCGCGGGACCTCGTGTTGCGGCGCCGTCGAATCCCCTGGGTCACTACGGCGAAGTATCTCGGGGTCACGCTGGACCGGCGGCTGACGTATAGACATCACGTCAGGGGCAAAGTACTGCAAGGCCACGCTGCCCTGCGGCAGTTGTACCTCATCCTCAGTTCCCAAACCATGCCCTTACGCCTGAAGCTTCGGCTGTATCGAGCGATCATCCCGCCTCTGGTCCTGTACGGATGCGATATCTGGGGAGTGGTGGCTAGGTCCACCTTCATCAGACTCCAGACGTTGCAGAACCGGGCATTAAGGATGATCTATGATACAGGCCGAAGATTTCCTGCCCATATCCTACACGAACATTCCGGTATCCCGTACATTGTCGACGTGATCAAAACTCGCGCTTGAACAATGTACAATAAACTCCAGAACCACCCTAACCCTCTGGTGAACACCCTGGGCCAATACGACCAGAGACAGCCGCGCCGACTACCATCCAAAAGATTGCCGAAGGACATCTTAAGTCCTGCGATCTAATCTTAAGATGGAAAAGGCGAAAATGCAATCTGTACTCAAAACAAAGAGAATCACCAGTTTCAGTTCACCTCTCAGCGAGTGACTGACGGCCAGACGCCAGACGCCAGACGCCAGTTCGAGTCGAACGGAGGTGAGGTTAATGTTCCTCCGGTCGAGTGTCTTTACCGCAGTACCTAGCCGTCATACGGCTTTACCTGCGCGATGGTTTTGACGGTGTCACTACCAGAACCCTGGTAGGAATTAGCGCGTAAAATTCGCGCACAGCTCACTTGCGAACCAATCCCTGCCTACAATCCCTCCCGTTACTATAAAAACCCCTGTTCCAACAAATTTTTCCCAGTGATAAACATCCCTGTAGTGACACCATCAAAACCATCGCGCAGGTTAAGCCGTATGACGGCTAGGTACTGCGGTAAAGACACTCGACCGGGGGAACAATCACCTCACCTCCGTTCGACTCGAACTCCGTCTGGCGTCTGGCGTCTACGAACTGCATTCCCCCACCTAGCCACACGGTACGTTATGTCTGTCTGCCACAAGCTCAATGTCATTGAATTTTAATGAAGCAGCTTTGTTCGTATTTATTAAACACTAAACAGCCTACAATTAAACTTACAGCTAACAAGGAGTTTGTCTTCAAAGTTACTAAAAAACATTAGATGCTCTTATTTTTCATTGTTGTCAGCTTTACCGCTAATTGCCTCCATTTGCCCCTGTGTTTTCAGTAATTTTTGAATGATCCATGTATATATCAAGTCAAGTACAAATTATTACTCTACAAATATTGTTATTTTTAAGCATATTCATTTACAATCCAATTAGAACAAATAGCTTCAATAACAAAATCTTCAAATAATATTTAGAAAAAACAATAATACTCTCCTTGTATACACTTCACTAACACATAAAACAACAATTCTGAAATCTTACAGGGGAGACCAAACTTTGGACAGTTAGTTTTCCGAAACTGGGAAACAAATGAAGCACAATCTGTTGTTGCTTCTGTTTCTTTGGTCTTTCAACGTAGGCGTTTTAGAGGGCTTAGACAAGAAGCGGTTTCATTCGTGAGGTTGGCTCTACTGACTGCGACTATAATGTGTGTTGTAAAAGTTTATTTATTGGAAACTTTAAAAGCACCTCAGAAACCTTCTACTGCAGATAGAACTGTAATAATCGCGGAAACAAGGAGTCAAGGTTTTCACTGTTTAAAGCTTTACTAGATAGGTTGATGATACTTTTTTTAAGTAACAATTGCTGGGTAGTGTATGAATCGCACGTGCTTGCATCTTTAGTTTGTTCCACTGGCACCCATACCTACAGAATCCTCTCAGCGTATTGGTCCATAACTACAAAAGTATCTGACGTGTAGCAGTCACATGGGCTTCCCTACTCACTATTGTACGTGGGCCGTTTACTATTGTAAATCATTTACAGTTGATACACAAGTACCATCTGGTGTCTGCGTTATGAACTAGGATCAGTTCATTGTCCGATGTGAGAACTTGCCCGTAGATGGAGCGATATTTATTAAACAACGCAATTTTTGACTATATGATGTTTATTGGATTTAGCCAAGTCCGTGATATTCCTTGTTACAGGGCTTTGATATAAATTATTTTAGGAGAACACAATGTCAAATACGTGTTTCCTTTAACGAGGTCTAAACTTTTAGTACAGCTGTACTGAAAGTCGTCCAGAATTATAGGAACTTACGGACACTTCCTGGAAATAAGTTTAAGTCACGCATTGCTTTGTCTATGGTTCTGGTTCTGGTTCTGGTTGCTTTGTCTAGGAAGTAAGTTTATTTCCTCAGGAATTTTCGTTTGTGTTTCTACATCAGAAGTTGTACAACAGACCATTTGATTCTTTTAATATTGTCACTAGAATGAACGCCATATTTGTGTCATAAGAGCCTTTAGTTCTTAGTTTAATCTAGGTTTGTCAATAATTTCCTAACCTTATTGTGCTGAATATTCTAATCTAATGGCCTATACAATATATTTTCTTAGACATGCTGTATGTTGACGTGTTGCAGGCAAACCGCCGCCGACTGTATCGTGGTTTGTGAACGACAAGCTGGTAGATGGTCTGATAGAGACGACGGGGCACCACGTGGTGGTAAATCGACTGGAGGTTCCCCACGTGACTCGTGAACTTCTCAACACCACGTACAAGTGCCAGGCGAGCAACACGAAGCTCATGTTGCCCCAGGAGAAGACCGTTAGACTGGAGCTATACTGTGAGTACCTACTGTGCTGCCACGAGTAATTGCCAAATGCGAGTGGTGGTTGTCAATTTAAGAGTATTTCAATAATATTTCATGGGCTATAAGTACCAACCTATTAAATCGGCGTCCATTGGCACGGCCTACAACATTATCATATTGATATTCCCACTGTGGCATTGCCAACAACTTAAAAAATTGGAACATCTGTTGGTAATGTGACAAATTTTGTATTGATCGAAGTTCTAAACCGATTTCAAAAAAATACAACAGGAAGTATGTGTTCCAAGGTTTCACTCTTCGAATTATTTCAGCATTAGATGCTTCACCGAAGCGAGAGTCAGCCATATTCGACTTTTAAATAGCGCTCTATTACTTCAAATTTCATTAGCTGCACTGTCCTACAACAGCTTAACGATGTTATGATCAGGTTGGAGGATCATCACGTCTTCTGCTTTTCAGAAGAGGCGATGGGAAAATGTCACAGCTTTTATTTGCGAAAAAGATGTCATTGGTCTAAATTTGCAATTTGTTGATTTCAACCAATCATGTGACTTCCATCGTAGATGTGCATAACGAGTGGAACAATCAGTCTGGATCCTCGCGCTTGCAGATAAAGAAAGTGTACTTTCACGGGGTCACTTAAACTTTTAAACACAGTAATATTCAGGAATTATAATGACATACCAGTTTGTTATTAAATCATAACATTGCGTTATTAATATATATAATTAGCTGGAATTAAATCTTCGACCCATTTGCCTGGCGTTGTGAAACCAAATCATTAGCATAACAATAAGGCAGGCAGGCAGACAGGTAGCAAGTTGGACTCCCTCAATGTAGCACTCTGGTCTACTGATTTCTTGAAACAGAGAATCAGTGTTGCCACCATTGTAATGGGAACATTCCCTTCTTCGTCAAAATTAGTTGAAGTGTTTTAGCTCTTTTACAGCTTTCAAAATATATTTTACTAGAACAGGATGTAAAAGATGTTTTGTAATCTAATTTAAAATTCTCAAAAGGAATTTTTATTATTTACTACAATTTACGCAACTCTGTAAACTGCCACAAAAAGCACTTTTGAAAGCGGGTACAGTGCTGAAAAGTATGTTCCTTGATTTTTAAAATTATCGCAAATAATAAATACCAATGTAAAAGTGATGTACAATTCAATTACTAACAAGCATTTATATAGGTTTAGTAATGTGTTTATCCTTATATAAAATATTTCCAACATTATATCTTTTGAACAAAAACCAGCCTGACTGGCCCTGTGGCGCAGTTGGTAGAGCACCTGCCTGCTGTGCTAGGGGTCCCGGGTTCGATTCCCGGCAGGGGGTAGGAATTTTTCTCCAGCCAGGATTATTCCTCATCCTTCCCTGAGTCTGGAAGTGTGAATGTGGGTGTGAATTCAAAGAATAAAACCCCCAAAGGTAGAACAACCCAACGTTAAACTTGTAACAATAGGGAAGGCCGCCGATATGACCTCTGCAGTTAAAGGCGGGATATAAATGGAACAATAAAAAAGAACAATCAGCCAGAAAAGGCATTCCACATAAAGTAGTTCAATCGTAGTATTTACATGATCTTGGCCCTTACATAGCTAAGCAAAGGTGCCCTAAAAACAAGTTTTAAGTGATCTTGGTAACGTAAAGACGCAAGGCATGTCGACAACGTTGCGTTGAGGTTGGTCAAGAAATTGACCTAATTTCCGCTTGTAAAACAGGTCGAGGACTTTCTCTTTCCCTAATGTTTTGGCAGGTAACGGTTGTGATTTTCCTACGTTCTTACAGGGGACGTTCACGAGACGCATGGTAGCAGTAGTGTTTGTGTGTGTCACTTTCATTGGTTCAGTATCTCGGTAGGAAATGGTCAGATACAAAATGTGCTCGAAATACCGAGATCCACCACTGATTTAAATTAATGTAATGACTTCCCTTCCACCCGGTATATTTTTATAGGCTTAAATATACATATTAATAAGGTTAACGATTTTTTGGAGTGGCGACAGTTTAATGTGAAAAAATAGATACAATTGTAATGTAATACATGGTAAATGGTAAATCCAAATTAAAATATACTGTTTTTATAATAATTTGAAATCATGTTGGTACGCATATAATATTACTAAACTGTTTAAACTCTTAAAATAGGAAATTAGCCTAAAATATTATGTTTCAACTTAAATTTTGTACCTGTTTGCCCCGAGGCAGTGTTTTAGCGACGTAACAGGAACAAATTTGTTTATAACTGGAGGTTACTTAAATTCTCCTGAGATTTTTGAGTGCTAAGTGCAAATTCCATGTAATCTGGCGTTGCCCAGACAGTATTTTTGAAGAAGTAAGTTAATATGTGTGTTGTTTGTTGCAGTGAAGCCGTTGTCAGTGCGGTTACTGAACAAGCCTAAAGTGATGCTCGCTGGGAGCGAATACGTCATAACCTGTGAGACAGTTGGTTCCCGGCCTCCGGCCAAGATTTCCTGGCACAGAGAGAACAGGGACTTCCGACGCGGTAGAGTAAGTAACTTTGCCCTTTTTTGTATGTGTGTGTATGTGGCCAACTTTAAGTTGACAGCGCATGAAACTTTCCTTAAACAAAATTAGCTGCGAGGCAGAAGAAAACGTCTTTGTAGCGATGACGTCATAACTCTTGAAGAATGCCGAGCAGCACTAGGGAAAAAATATCTGAAAAGTCAGGTAGAGCGCTGTAATTTCAATATTTCACCCCGCATACTTGTACCAACAAGTTGGTTTGAATTTTTAATTTAAGTTTGTCTTTTATTCTTTAGGAAATTACAATTACATCTTGTACGTAAAATTCGAGCAGACACTCAAAATGGTAACTCTAGTTTAAATCAATTGCTTTTAGTAACAGGCAGAAGGGCAATTTAACTTACTTTGTCTAACAAACACCACCAGAGAAAAAATAGTTTGGAAAGATACAAAAAAAAAAAAAAAAAACAAAAAAAAAAAAAAAAAAAAAGTCAATGGTTTCTAAATCTGAACATCAACTTTCCTCTGATTAAAGTCACACAAATGGAGCACATGCTGAAAAACCCTTAAGATCATAGAGCAACATTCAATACACTATCTGCTCCATTTATATTGAAACATTTGTAAAGTTGAGGTAATCTAAGAGACAAAGAAGGAAGGTTTCTCATCACATTCGGAGTTGAACAACCAAACTCACTGAACAGCAGTTGTATTTTATCACTTTTAGGGCCTATGTGTTGTTCAAATGTTGCCGAAAATGTAAACAGAAGAGTGCGTTAGATCTTTAACACACGAGTTTAACATGTGCTGCATTTTAAGTTAAAAAATCTGATGTGTTGCACTCACATGACTTTCTCTACTCTTGTACTAACCATTCTTAAAAACTCTTATTCACATATCTTCGTGTTAGTTGAGATAAACGTTTGCACAAATTATCTTATTCCCTTGTACCTACAAGGAAATAAGCAATGTTAGAATACAGTAGGCTTTGAGCGATAGTCAAATGTTTGAGATTCTGTTGTCTTTGCACGCTTAACATATAAAAAAAATGAACGATGATCCATTTCACGAAAGTTCTAAGTTTTCCGATACTCACACACATAACAAGGAATATCTCCGAAATGGTTCAACCTACAAGAAAATTTATTGAGACATAAATTGTGTATTTTAGCAAGATCTACAGTTTTTGTATAGTATGATTTGGTCTATCTCTGTTTACCAGTTATGCAAAAGTCGTCCAGAGTAAATACGACTACAGGGGCTATAGTCAGAAAATTCAAGATATACATTTCATTTTTCATCAAAATATCTCAAACATGACATTTTAATCAAAACCGTTAGAGCCATTTTCAAGAAAATCAAAATTTTCGAAAAGTTTTACATGTGAAGGGTAGTTTAGGGTGAGCATATTTTCTTCAAAATCTTCGTGTCGCATCCTTGAAAGACAAACTTAAATACCAACTTTGGTTTTTAACTGACTTTTCGTTTTTGAGTTATGCTGTCCACAGACTGACAGACTGACACACACACACGGACCTTTTTCTAAAAATTCTTTTTTTTTTTTTTTTTTTTTTTTTTTTTTTTTTTTATTTTGGACATCGAATTTTTGGGTGGAATACAATACTTCCCCTACTTACCAGTAGAGAAAGTAAAAATGGCAGAATCTAAAACGTTTCGCTGCCAACGGATGACGGAAGCTTTAGGGAACGTTTGTATGCATAAACCTAACAATGGTCAACTGCACAATATCGCCGATAATAGTCCACCTTTCGTTGTATTTGATTCCAGTATTTTCCTCTTATTTATATTACATACATTACAATTTAAAATAGGGAGTTGTTGAGTGATAAATTGTTCATATTTTGATTAGTGTTACATTTGTATTCATCAAGAACATTGTTAAATTTAAGGGTGTGAAAATGCTAGCGACTGAAACGTTAAAAGTAGGTAATATAAGAGGGTAAATGTGAATAGGGGATAAGTGCGGTTACATTGACACTGCAGGTGAATAAAAGACCACGAATTCGCAACATCTCCCAAAAACATGGTGAGAGAGCGCCATCTTGCATGAAAATAGACACGATATTGTAAAAACACTTACGCAACACATTTCATGATGGTGTAATTATAGTCCACAATGTCGCAACACTTGACCTTTTAGTCGCCGGACATAACCCCAGTAAGCCAGATTTCTGTAATGAGGAACTTAATCAGAGAGAACATTCCTAGGAATGCATGTACCAGAAACACTATTGCTTATGACCCCACCGTAATATTTAATATTTGGATTTTATGAAAACAACATAAAATTTTGCTAGGCTTAGTCTCGAAGTGGTATTTGTGACATACTCGCATGATTTTCTCTACTCCAAATTTTTTAAACGTTATGTTTCGGTTTTCTGTATCCCTTCGTGAGCTGTACAACCCCCATCCTATTGTACAAGGTACCCAGGTAGCTCTTACACGCTTGTGGTGTGTGCATGGATTCCTGGTCACGTAGGTTTGCTGGGGAATGACATGGCAGATATGTACTGGTTCTGTGCTTGTTACCATATTACCATGTCATGTGGTATTTCGGAAGACTTCGTGCACCGCTCTCCGTACTTCAAGCCTAAAGAGTGGGCAGTTAGATCCGAGGATCTGGGAGGCCACTTGTCAAAACGGTTATACTTTTTTCCCTGCGGTAAAAAGTGATTTCCTTCACAATTTGATGAGGTGAAGCCCAGTCCTTCTGGAACAAGAAATCATCATAATCTTCTTGCATTTGTGAGAACAGCCGCTACTGCATCATATCCATGTGACCAGTTACAATCTTCTCGCCGAAGAAGAAAGCACGCTCTTCAAGAAGTCGCCATATTGAATATACGGCAACAGCGGCGAATGTAGAAACCACGAGCAGCACCTGTAAGATCAAAAGCAAACCATTTTAGATCTTCTGAAATAGTTTTCGTTTGGATGGCATACTTGTTTTTATTTATTACACTAAAACGTGTTACCAAGGACACCTGTATATAATTACTATGTATTATTAACAAAATTAATCGTTATTTTTCTGTCTCATTACATTAATTGCAATATTAGTTCTCCGAGGGCCTTTCCTGGGTACCCAAAAAGGAATTTGCCCTCTGCAAAACATCTCTGTCTTCTATTATTTGCAGAGGGCAGACAGTCAGCATATCAGGGCGAAAAGTGCTTGGCCAGCTATGCGTATTTAAAGCTTACTGTTTCCGGGGCACATCACGTGGAGGTGATCTCTTATCGCACCCCAAAAATGTATATTTTTGTTAGAACGAAAATAATTTATTTGTAATGTTAGAACTAGCTAATTTGTTTTGTTGTATCTTCGTCCATATTTATCTTTTCATTTATTTAAAAGTTCATTCAGTAAGAATTCGTCATATTTCTTCATCACATAAGTTCAATCGTATAAAACGAAGTTTGTCACAAATTTCATTTATGCACATAAGCAAGAGTTCTGAGACATTTTCTTAGATCTCTGGTTTCTTCAAGATCTCTCAAGTGTAACTGCAGACTTTCTTCGTTTCTTCTCCAAGTTCAGTTCCATTCTGTGGAAAAGGAATCCCTGATACTCTGCATCATCCCTCAAGGTCTTAACTAGGGCGAGCATGTTAGGGTGTGGTCTTTGCACGATTTTGTTGGACCGGTAGTTCCATCCTTCAACAGCATTGTTGGTTATGTGACATTTTCCGTGGCAATTCCATATTTATTTTGGTATTGAGGGATTATCAAGCAACTGTTCCATAAAGTAGTCGTAGAATAAACTTAATTTCTCAACCATCGTCAACTTTGTTAAGCGGAAGAAGAGCTAATGCAGAAGACATCATTGAAGCATGAAGTCTACGTTCAAATTGGGGAAATCAATCAGGTGTCATTCCTAATTCTTGCACCTTTCTCCAAATACACTGATTGAAATAATAGTTGCAACCATAAATTTGTTTTTCCAAATATACAGACTTAAAAACTTGAATAGCGCTAGGTTCAAAGTCTTCAGTTACGACCTTGGGGTTCCAGTCTGGAATCTTCTCTTTAACTGTGTTGAATACCCCGCTGCAAGTCTCTAAGAAGAGCGTATACCACCGGCACCACAACATTCGTTTCGTCACTTGTACTTCCAAGTTCGGCGTGGAGGGTGTGTATTTGGCTATATTGCTTGCTACAGCTTTTGAATATACCATCCATAAAAAAATGTGTGCTTTTATTTTAGTGCAGTGCTTGCAAATACCAAAATCCTTTCTTGTGGCACAGAGAAATCGTCAGCTAAAAGAAACGTGCCAATCAATCGTTCATCTTGAACAATTCACGTGGTAAAATGATGTTTTCAGGACTTTTGGCACACCTTGTTCGTTCACAATTATCACTGTTCAGCGAATGTTCTCAAGGTATGCTCAAGGGATTATCATGTCAAGGTACATTTAATTTAGTTTGGAAGGGATAGTGTGGTGTGGGGATTTGCTTAAATACCATGGCTTCGACACAAATACCGAGCTTTGTAACTGACTTTGAACATGAAAATATACACTGACTTTTCTATGAACAGCATTTGTGTCGACTGTCTAAGAAAAACATGGGGAAAGCATCTAGAGGGCCTCAAAACAGTTTCCGGTGACATGTATTCCACCCAAAATTTGAATCATACCGACACTTCCTCTACTTACTATGTGTAGTAGAGAATATTGAAATATACCACAGTAAAGTGCACGTATTTGTAAGAATAGATAGTGAGAGTGGGAGACTGGGAGAGAGGATCATGTGAATGTAACACACTACAACGCTAATACAGTAGCACACAAGGGAATGGATCAGGACTGTTAATATTTTCCCTTTCATTCCATTACAAAAACGTTTTGTTTCTGACGTAGGCATGATCAGCTTTGAGGATTCTCTTTATGTAATATCAATAAAAAACACTGATAACAAGAGTGGAATGCGAGCAAAGGGCAGGAATTCCTGGCCAACTGACCGACAATCGCTATCAAAAGCATTCCTTTTTGTGCTCTAAGTTTTTGTGCCTTGGTAATCGGCGCTGCGCGGGGGGTAACAAAGCGCCGCAGCGCAAGCGATCGCTTACGAGTACATGCGTACGCAACAAAGCTTTATACGACCTCGTTGTTTAACACTATTCATACAACTTCAACATAGTTGCACATGTTTCATTAGAATTATTATACAGTCGTGTGTACTGAAGGAGGTGAGAGAGTGCATATAAATGGACAAACACTTGTACAGTTAATTATGAAATACCTAGTTATTGTGTTTAAATGTGGGAATATGTGGCAACGTGGCACAGAGTGCCAGCTAACGCGCTATAAAAACCATACATCTGGCTACAAATGCACATGTTTCTTTGCAATTTGTTATGCGAGTCATTAACTCTGCTATTTTCACTCCAATAATGTTTCCATTGGTGTTTATTTGTTAAACCATAGAAATAATCAAAACAATAGTTTTGGCTCATTCTGTGGCTTCTATACATATATACATTGGTGTATTAAAGTCTGTGTATATTCAGAGAAAGATATTTCAATGATATGCACCTCAGTTATTATATTTATATTTATCTACATTTATTTTATATATATTATATATTATTATATATTATTGATAAAAGATATTGTATTGAGTGTTAGGATCACATTCTCTTTCTTGTTTCAACTCTATCTTAAATTGTATACGTCCCTTTTTATTATTTCTTGTTACTTATGTGAATTAGCATAATATTTATTAAATGTTTTAGCTACGGCTGCATCATTTGTTAATATTTTAAAGTTGTGTATGATAGGTGTCCTGTTGCTTTCTCTCCTGTTTTTGACATTTTTATGAACTTACGTGCTTTTTTGTCATCTGTCCCATAATACATTTATCCTAAGAAATTATTAAGGTGATTCTTTCTAGCTGTATTAATTTCTTTTTCTGTGAGGCACATTTCTTTCGCCATATTTCAATATGTGATATGTTTGAGAGGTAGAACTGGAACTTAAAAATTCAACAAAATTGCATTATATTCTCAAACCAGTTCGTATTTCTCCTGGTATTTAATCCTGGGACATTAAAATTATTTTCTTGTTTAACGACGCTGTCAATTGCCAGGATCACATCAGCGTCGCCGGTATGCCGGGCTTTTGTCCCGCAGGAGTTCTTTTACATGCCAGCAAATCTACTGACATAGAGCTGACGTTTTTAAGCAGACTTAAAAACCATCGGCCTGGGCCGGGTTTGAACCCGCGACCTTGGGATCCGTAGGCCAGGGTCTAACCAACTGAGCCACCCAGACCGACTGGGACATAAAGTACTTACAATAGTAAGTCACCATAGGGGTAATTTGTCTCTGATGTGAGACTGCCTTTGTGGTTTACCAGGAGAAATACGAACTGGTTTGAGAATTTAATGCCAATCTGGCAGTTTGTCACAATAGCTCAGTGGTTAGAGCAGCCGCACAGTAAGTGCGAGGTCTGTGGTTCACATCCCAGTTATCGCATTGAATTTTTAAGTTCCAGTTCTACCTCTCAAACTTCGCCCACACACGGCTTGTCTGTTTAAAAACACCAACAGCAAGTTTGTTGGCATAAATAAATAATTATTACCATCTGATATGTTTTTTGTTTGTTCAGCTGTGTTTCTAGCTATATCGTTTTGCGTTTTATGTTCTTCTAACCGGGGATTCCAAACGGGTTTGAAATTTTCTATTCTTATACAAGGAATATGTTTTTCTGCAGTTTCTAGGCTACACGTATCACATAGCCTATGAGAGCCTATACTGCCCTATCTGCTCAGCCTATACTTACACACAGCTCTGGTGTAGCCTATGTGAGCCTATGTGCGGCCTATACATACACACAGCTCTGGTGTAGCCTATGTGAGGCTATGTGCAGCCTATACATACACACAGCTCTGATGTAGCCTATGTGTAGCCTATGTGAGGCTATGTGAGGCTCTGGGAAGCCTATACATACACACAGCTCTGGTGTAGCCTATGTGAGCCTATGTGCAGCCTTTACTTACACACAGCTCTGGTGTAGCCTATGTGTAGCCTATGTGAGGCTATGTGCATCCTATACATACACACAGCTCTGGTTCAGCCTATTTGAGCCTATGTGCAGCCTATACATACACAAAGCTCTGGTGTAGCCTATGTGAGCCTATGTGCAGCCTTTACTTACACACAGCTCTGGTGTAGCCTATGTGAACCTATGTGCAGCCTATACATACACACAGCTCTGGGGTAGCCTATGTGTAGCTTATGTGTGGCTATGTGCAGCCTATACATACACACAGCTCTGGTGCAGCCTATGTGAGGCTATGTGCAGCCTATACATACCCAGCTCTGGTGTAGCCTATGTGCAGCCTACACTTACACAGAGCTCTGGTGTAGCATATGTGAGGCTATGTGCAGCCTATACTTGAGCATAGCTCTGGTGTAGCCTATGTGAGGCTATGTGCAGCCTATACTTACACAGCTCTGGTGTAGCCTATGTGAGCCTATGTGTAGCCTACACATACACACAGCTCTGGTGCAGCCTATGTGAGACTATGTGTAGCCTGTACATACACACAGCTCTGGTGTAGCCTATGTGAGGCTATGTGTAGCCTACGTGAGGATATGTGTAGCCTATACATACACACAGCTCTGGTTCAGCCTATGTGAGGCTATGTGCAGCCTGTACATACACACAGCTCTGGTGTAGCCTATGTGAAGATATGTGTAGCCTACGTGAGGATATGTGTAGCCTATACATACACACAGCTCTGGTTCAGCCTATGTGAGCCTATGTGTAGCCTATACATACACACAGCTCTGGTGTAGCCTATGTGAGGCTATGCGCAGCCTATACATACACACAGCTCTGGTGTAGCCTATGTGAGCCTATGTGTAGCCTATACATAGACACAGCTCTGGTGTAGCCTATGTGAGGCTATGTGCAGCCTATACATACCCAGCTCTGGTGTAGCCTATGTGCAGCCTACACTTACACAGAGCTCTGGTGTAGCATATGTGAGGCTATGTGCAGCCTATACATACACACAGCTCTGATGTAGCCTATGTGAGGCTATGTGCAGCTTATACATACACACAGCTCTGGTGTAGCCTATGTGAGGCAATGTGCAGCCTATACATACCCAGCTCTGGTGTAGCCTATGTGCAGCCTACACTTACACAGAACTCTGGTGTAGCATATGTGAGGCTATGTGCAGCCTATACATACACACAGCTCTGATGTAGCCTATGTGAGGCTATGTGCAGCCTATAGATACACAAAGCTCTGGTGTAGCCTATGTGAGGCTATGTGCAGCCTATACATACACACAGCTCTGGTGTAGCCCATGTGAAGCCTATGTGAGGCTATGTGCAGCCTATACATACACATGTCTCTGGTGTAGCCTATGTGAGACTATGTGCAGCCTATACATACCCAGCTCTGGTGTAGCCTATGTGCAGCCTACACTTACACAGAGCTCTGGTGTAGCATATGTGAGGCTATGTGCAGCCTATACTTAAACATAGCTTTGGTGTAGCCTATGTGAGGCTATGTGCAGCTTATACATATACACCGCTCTGGTGTAGCCTATGTGAGGCTATGTGCAGCCTATAGATACACAAAGCTCTGGTGTAGCCTATGTGAGGCTATGTGCAGCCTATACATACACACAGCTCTGGTGTAGCCCATGTGAAACCTATGTGAGGCTTTGTGCAGCCTATACATACACATGTCTCTGGTGTAGCCTATGTGAGCCTATACATACACACAGCTCTGGTGTAGCCCATGTGAAACCTATGTGTAGCCTATGTGCAGCATATACATACACAGCTCTGGTGTAGCCTATCTGAGGCTCTGTGGAGCCTAAACATGCACACAGCTCTGGTGTAGCCTATGTGAGACTATGTGCAGCCTATACATACACAGCTCTGGTGTAGCCCATGTGAAACCTATGTGAGACTATGTGCAGCCTATACATACACATGTTTCTGGTGTGGCCCATGTGTAGCCTATGTGAGACTATGTGAGACTATGTGCAGCCTATACATACACAGCTCTGGTGTAGCCCATGTGAGGCTATGTGAGGCTATGGGCAGCCTGTACACACAGCTCTGGTGTAGCCTATGTTCAGCCTATGTGAGGCTATGTGCAGCCTAGACATACACACAGCTCTGGTGTAGAATATGTGTAGCCTATGTGAGGCTATGTGCAGCCTGTACATACAGCTCTAGTGTAGCCTATGTTCAGCCTATGTGAGGCTATGTGGAGCCTATACATACACACAGCTCTGGTGTAGACCATGTGAGGCTATGTGAGGCTATGTGCAGCCTGTACATACAGCTCTGGTGTAGCCTATGTGAGGCTATGTGCAGCCTATACATACACATGTCTCTGGTGTAGCCTATGTGTAGCCTATGTGAGACTATGTGCAGCCTATAAATACACAGCTCTGGTGTAGCCCATGTGAAACCTATGTGAGGCTATGTGCAGCCTATACGTACACAGCTCTGGTGTAGCCTATCTGAGGCTATGTGCAGCCTAAACATGCACACAGCTGTGGTGTAGCCTATGTGTAGCCTATGTGAGGCTATGTGCAGCCTATACATACGCAGCTCTGGTGTAGCCTATCTGAGGCTATGTGCAGCCTAAACATGCACACAGCTCTGGTGTAGCCCATGTGAAACCAATGTGAGGCTATGTGCAGCCTATACATACACATGTCTCTGGTGTAGCCTATGTGTAGCCTATGTGAGTCTATGTGCAGCCTATACGTACACACAGCTCTGGTGTAGCCTATGTGTAGCCTATGTGAGACTATGTGCAGCCTATACATACACAGCTCTGGTGTAGCCTATGTCAGGCTATGTGCAGCCTATACATACACAAAGCTCTGGTGTAGCCCATGTGAGGCTATGTGAGGCTATGTGCAGCCTGTACATACACACAGCTCTGGTGAACCCTATGTGAGGCTATGTGCAGCCTGTACATACACACATCTCTGGTGTAGCCTATGTGAGGCTATGTGCAGCCTATACATATACACAGCTCTGGTATAACTTATGTGTAGCCTATACATATACACAACTCTGGAGTAACCTATGTGCAGCCTATACATATACACAACTCTGGTGTAGCCTATGTGCAGCCTATGTGAGGCTATGTGCAGCCTATACATACACAGCTCTGGTGTAGCTTATGTGCAGCCTATGTGAGGCTATTTGCAGCCTATACATACACACAGCTCTGGGGTAGCCTATGTGCAGCCTATGTGAGGCTATGTGCAGCCTATACATACACACAGCTTTTGTGTAGCCTATGTGCAGCCTATACATATATACAACTCTGGTGTAACCTATGTGTAGCCTATGTGAGGCTATGTGGAGCCTATACATACACACAGCTCTGGTGTAGCCTATGTGCAGCCTATACATATACACAGCTCTGGTGTAACCTATGTGCAGCCAATGTGAGGCTATGTGCAGCGTATACATATACACAGCTCTGGTGTAACCTATGTGCAGCCTATGTGAGGCTATGTGCAGCGTATACATATACACAGCTCTGGTGTAGGCTATGTGCAGCCTATACATACACACAGCTCTGGTGTAGCCTATGTGCAGCCTATACATATACACAGCTCTGGTGTAACCTATGTGCAGCCTATGTGAGGCTATGTGCAGCGTATACATATACACAGCTCTGGTGTAACCTATGTGCAGCCTATGTGAGGCTATGTGCAGCGTATACATATACACAGCTCTGGTGTAGGCTATTTGCAGCCTATACATACACACAGCTCTGGTGTAGCCTATGTGCAGCCTATACATATACACAGCTCTGGTGTAACCTATGTGCAGCCTATGTGAGGCTATGTGCAACCTATACATATACACAGCTCTGGTGTAACCTATGTGCAGCCTATACATATACACAACTCTGGCGTAGCCTATGTGCAGCCTATACATATACACAACTCTGGTGTAACCTATGTGTAGCCTATACATATACACAACTCTGGTGTAGGCTATGTGCAGCCTATACATACACACAGCTCTGGTGTAGCCTATGTGCAGCCTATACATATACACAGCTCTGGTGTAACCTATGTGCAGCCTATGTGAGGCTATGTGCAACCTATACATATACACAGCTCTGTTGTAACCTATGTGTAGCCTATACATATACACAACTCTGGTGTAACCTATGTGTAGCCTATACATATACACAACTCTGGTGTAACCTACGTGTAGCCTATACATATACACAGCTCTGGTGTAACCTATGTCTAGCCTATACAAATACACAACTCTGGAGTAACCTATGTGCAGCCTATACATATACACAGCTCTGGTGTAACCCATGTGTAGCCTATGTGAGACTATGTGCAGCCTATACATATACACAGCTCTGGTGTAACCTATGTGTAGCCTATACATGTACACAACTCTGGTGTAACCTATGTGTAGCCTATGTGAGGCTATGTGAGGCTATGTGCAGCCTATACATAAACACAACTCTGGTGTAGCCTATGTGCAGCCTATGTGAGGCTATGTGCAGCCTATACATATACACAACTCTGGTGTAGCCTATGTGCAGCCTATACATATACACAGCTCTGGTGTAACCGATGTGCAGCCTATACATATACACAGCTCTGGTGTAACCTATGTGTAGCCTATGTGAGGCTATGTGCAGCCTATACATATACACAGCTCTGATGTGGCCTATGTGTAACCTGTGTGCCGCCTATTTATACACACAGCTCTGGTGTAGCCTTTGTGCAGCCTATGTGAGGCTATCTGCACCCTATACATACACACAGCTCTGGTATAGAATATGTGTAGCCTATGTGAGGATATGTGCAGCCTATACATACACACAGCTCTGGTATAGCCTCTGTGTAGCCTATGTGAGGCTATGTGCAGCCTATACATACACACAGCTCTGGTGTAGCCTATATGTAGCCTATGTGGGTATATAGGCAGCCTATACATACACGCAGCTCTGGTGTAGCCTATGTGAGGCTATGTGCTGCATATACATACACACAGCTCTGGTGTAGCCTATGTGAGGCTATGTGCAGCCTGTACATACAGCTCTGGTGTAGCCCATGTGAGGCTGTGTGAGGCTATGTGCAGCCTATACATACCCAGCTCTAGTGTAGCCTATGTGAGGCTATACATTCACACACAGCTCTGGTGTAGCATATGTGAGGCTATGTGCAGCCAATAGATACACAAAGCTCTGGTATAGAATACGTGAGTCTATGTGCAGCCTATACGTACACACAGCTCTGGTGTAGCCTATGTGTAGCCTTTGTGAGGCTATGTGCAGCCTATACATATACACAGCTCTGGTGTAGCCTATTTGAGTCTATGTGCAGCCTATACATACACCCAGCTCTGGTGTAGAATATGTGTAGCCTATGTGAGGCTATGGGCAACCTGTACATACAGCTCTGGTGTAGCCTATGTTCAGCCTATGTGAGGCTATGTGGAGCCTATACATACACACAGCTCTGGTGTAGACCATGTGAGGCTATGTGCAGCCGGTACGTACAGCTCTGGTGTAGCCTATTTGAGGCTACGTGCAGCCTATACTTACAGACAGCTCTGGTGTAGCCTATGTGAGCCTACTTGCAGCCTATACGTATACACAGTTCTGGTGTAGCCTATATGTAGCCTTTGTGAGGCTATGTGCAGCCTATACATATACACAGCTCTGGTGTAGCCTATCTGAGGCTATGTGCAGCCTATACATACACAGCTCTGGTGTAGCATATGTGAGTCTATGTGCAGCCTATACGTACACATAGCTCTGGTGTAGCCTATGTGTAGCCTTTGTGAGGCTATGTGCAGCCTATACACACACAGCTCTGGTGTAGCCTATCTGAGGCTATTTGCAGCCTATACATACACAGCTCTGGTGTAGCCCATGTGAAACCTATGTGAGGCTATGTGAGGCCTATACATATACACAGCTCTGGTGTAGCCTATGTGAGACTATGTGCAGCCTATACATACACAGCTCTGGTGTAGCCCATGTGAAACCTATGTGAGACTATGTGCAGCCTATACATACACATGTTTCTGGTGTGGCCTATGTGTAGCCTATGTGAGACTATGTGCAGCCTATACATACACAGCTCTGGTGTAGCCCATGTGAGGCTATGTGGGGCTATGGGCAGCCTGTACACACAGCTCTGGTGTAGCCTATGTTCAGCCTATGTGAGGCTATGTGCAGCCTAGACATACACACAGCTCTGGTGTAGAATATGTGTAGCCTATGTGAGGCTATGTGCAGCCTGTACATACAGCTCTAGTGTAGCCTATGTTCAGCCTATGTGAGGCTATGTGGAGCCTATACATACACACAGCTCTGGTGTAGACCATGTGAGGCTATGTGAGGCTATGTGCAGCCTGTACATACAGCTCTGGTGTAGCCTATGTGAGGCTATGTGCAGCCTATACATACACACAGCTCTGGTGTAGACCATGTGAGGCTATGTGAGGCTATGTGCAGCCTGTACGTACAGCTCTGGTGTAGCCTATGTAAGGCTATGTGCAGCCAATACATACACACAGCTCTTGTATAGCCTATCTTCAGTCTATGTGAGGCTAAGTGCAGCCTATACATACACACAGCTCTGGTGTAGAATATCTGTAGGCTATGTGAGGCTATGTGCAGCCTGTACATACAGCTCTGGTGTAGCCTATGTGGAGCCTATACATACACACAGCTCTGGTGTAGCCTATGTGCAGCCTATGTGAGGCTATGTGCAGCCTATACACACACAGCTCTGGTGTAGCCTATGTGAGGCTATGTGAGGCTATGTGAGGCTATGTGCAGCCTCTACATACACACAGCTCTGGTGTAGCCTATGTGCAGCCTATGTGAGGCTATATGCAGCCTATACATACACACAGCTCTGGTGTAGCCTATGTGCAGCGTATGTGAGGCTATGTGCAGCCTATACATACACACAGCTCTGGTGTAGCCTATGTGCAGTCTATACATATACACAGCTCTGGTGTAACCTATGTGCAGCCTATACATACACACAGCTCTGGTGTAGCCTATGTGCAGCCTATACATACACACAGCTCTGGTGTAGCCTATGTGAAGCATATGTGAGGCTATGTGCAGCCTATACATATACACAGCTCTGGTGTAGCCTATGTGCAGTCTATACATATACACAGCTCTGGTGTAACCTATGTGCAGCCTATACATATACACAGCTCTGGTGTAGGCTATGTGCAGCCTATACATACACACAGCTCTGGTGTAGCCTATGTGCAGCCTATACATATACACAGCTCTGGTGTAACCTATGTGCAGCCTATGTGAGGCTATGTGCAACCTATACATATACACAGCTCTGGTGTAACCTATGTGCAGCCTATACATATACACAACTCTGGCGTAGCCTATGTGCAGCCTATACATATACACAACTCTGGTGTAACCTATGTGTAGCCTATACATATACACAACTCTGGTGTAGGCTATGTGCAGCCTATACATACACACAGCTCTGGTGTAGCCTATGTGCAGCCTATACATATACACAGCTCTGGTGTAACCTATGTGCAGCCTATGTGAGGCTATGTGCAACCTATACATATACACAGCTCTGTTGTAACCTATGTGTGGCCTATACATATACACAACTCTGGTGTAACCTATGTGTAGCCTATACATATACACAACTCTGGTGTAACCTACGTGTAGCCTATACATATACACAGCTCTGGTGTAACCTATGTCTAGCCTATACAAATACACAACTCTGGAGTAACCTATGTGCAGCCTATACATATACACAGCTCTGGTGTAACCCATGTGTAGCCTATGTGAGACTATGTGCAGCCTATACATATACACAGCTCTGGTGTAACCTATGTGTAGCCTATACATGTACACAACTCTGGTGTAACCTATGTGTAGCCTATGTGAGGCTATGTGAGGCTATGTGCAGCCTATACATAAACACAACTCTGGTGTAGCCTATGTGCAGCCTATACATATACACAACTCTGGTGTAGCCTATGTGCAGCCTATACATATACACAGCTCTGGTGTAACCTATGTGTAGCCTATGTGAGGCTATGTGCAGCCTATACATATACACAGCTCTGATGTGGCCTATGTGTAACCTGTGTGCCGCCTATTTATACACACAGCTCTGGTGTAGCCTTTGTGCAGCCTATGTGAGGCTATCTGCACCCTATACATACACACAGCTCTGGTATAGAATATGTGTAGCCTATGTGAGGATATGTGCAGCCTATACATACACACAGCTCTGGTATAGCCTCTGTGTAGCCTATGTGAGGCTATGTGCAGCCTATACATACACACAGCTCTGGTGTAGCCTATATGTAGCCTATGTGGGTATATAGGCAGCCTATCCATACACACAGCTCTGGTGTAGCCTATGTGAGGCTATGTGCAACCTATATATACACACCGCTTTTGTGTAGCTTATGTGTAGCCTATGTGGGGATATGTGCAGCCTATCCATACACACAGCTCTGGTGTGGCCTATGTGAGGCTATGTGCATCCTTCACATACACGCAACTCTGGTTTAGCCTATGTGCAGCCTATACATACACACAGCTCTGGTGCAGCCTATATGTAGCCTATGTGGGTATATAGGCAGCCTATCCATACACACAGCACTGGTGTAGCCTATGTGAGGCTATGTGCATCCTTCACATATACGCAACTCTGGTGTAGCCTGTGTGTAGCTTATGTGAGGCTATGTGCAGCCTACAAATATACACAGATCTGGTGTAACCTGTGTGTAGCTTATGTGCAGCCAATACATATACACAGCTCTGGTATAGCCTATGTGCAGCCTATACATACACACAGCTCTGGTGTAGCCTATGTGAGGCTATGTGTAGCCTATACATATACACAGCTCTGGTGTACCCTATGTGAGGATATGTGCAGCGTATATATACACACAGCTCTGTTGTAGCCAATGTGTGGCCTATGTGAGGCCTATACATACACACAGCTCTTGTGTGGCCTATGTGTAGGCTATGTGAGGCTATATGTAGCCTATACATATACACAGCTCTGGTGTAGCCTATGTGTAGCCTATGTGAGGATATGTGCAGCCTATACATACACACAGCTCTGTTGTAGCCTATGTATGGCCTATGTGAGGCTATGTGCTGCCTATACATACTCACAGCTCTGGTATAGCCTATGTGAGGATATGTGCAGCCTATGCATACACACAGCTCTTTTGTAGCCTATGTGAGGATATGTGTAGCCTATACATACACTCAGCTCTGTTGTAGCCTATGTGTAGCCTATACATACACACAGCACTGTTGTAGCCTATGTGAGGATATGTGTAGCCTATACATACACACAGCTCTGTTGTAGCCTATGTGAGGCTATGTGCAGCCTATACATACACACAGCTCTGGTGTAGCCTATGTGCAGGCTATGTGCAGCCTATGTGAGGCTATGTGCAGCCTATACATACACACAGCTCTGGTGTAGCCTATGTGCAGCCTATGTGAGGCTATGTGCAGCCTATACATATACACAGCTTTGGTGTAGCCTATGTGCAGCCTATGTGAGGCTATGTGAGGCTATGTGCAGCCTATACATATACACAGCTCTGTTGTAACCTATGTGTAGCCTATGTGAGGCTATTTGCAGCCTATACATACACACAGCTCTGGTGTAGCTTATGTGCAGCCTATGTGAGGCTATTTGCAGCCTATACATACACACAGCTCTGGTGTAGCCTATGTGCAGCCTATGTGAGGCTATGTGCAGCCTATACATACACACAGCTTTTGTGTAGCCTATGTGCAGCCTATACATATACACAACTCTGGTGTAACCTATGTGTAGCCTATGTGAGTCTATGTGCAGCCTATACATACACACAGCTCTGGTGTAGCCTATGTGCAGCCTATACATATACACAGCTCTGGTGTAACCTATGTGCAGCCTATGTGAGCCTATGTGCAGCCTATACATACACACAGCTCTGGTGTAGCCTATGTGCAGCCTATACATATACACAGCTCAGGTGTAACCTATGTGCAGCCTATGTGAGGCTATGTGCAGCGTATACATATACACAGCTCTGGTGTAGGCTATGTGCAGCCTATACATATACACAGCTCTGGTATAACCTATGTGTAGCCTATGTGAGGCTATGTGCAGCCTATACATATACACAGCTCTGGTGTAGCCTATGTGCAGCCTATACATATACACAACTCTGGTGTAACCTATGTGAGGCTATGTGAGGCTATGTACAGCCTATACATAAACACAACTCTGGTGTAGCCTATGTGCAGCCTATGTGAGGCTATGTGCAGCCTATACATATACACAACTCTGGTGTAGCCTATGTGCAGCCTATACATATACACAACTGTGATGTAGCCTATGTGCAGCCTATACATATACACAGCTCTGGTGTAGCCTATGTGCAGCCTATACATATACACAACTGTGATGTAGCCTATGTGCAGCCTATACATATACACAGCTCTGGTGTAACCTATGTGTAGCCTATGTGAGGCTATGTGCAGCCTATACATACACACAACTCTGGTGTAGTCTATGTGCAGCCTATACATATACACAGCTCTGGTGTAACCTATGTGTAGCCTATGTGAGGCTATGTGCAGCCTATACATATACACAGCTCGGTTGTAGCCTATGTGAGGCTATGTGCAGCCTATACATATACACAGCTCTGGTGTAACCTATGTGTAGCCTATGTGAGGCTATGTGCAGCCTATACATATACACAACTCTGGTGTAGCTTATGTCTAGCCTATGTGAGGCTATGTGCAGCCTATACATATACACAGCTCTGGTGTAGCCTATGTGAGGCTATGTGCCGCCTATACATATACACAGCTCTGGTGTAGCCTATGTGAGGCTATGTGCAGCCTATACATATACACAGCTCTGGTGTAACCTATGTGACGCTATGTGCAGCCTATACATATACACAGCTCTGGTGTAGCCTATGTGAGGCTATGTGCAGCCTATACATATACACAGCTCTGGAGTAACCTATGTGCAGCCTATACATATACACAACTCTGGTGTAACCTATGTGTAGCCTATGTGAGGCTATGTGCAGCCTATACACACACAGCTCTGGTGTAGCCTATGTGAGGCTATGTGAGGCTATGTGCAGCCTATACATACACACAGCTCTGGTGTAGCCTATGTGCAGCCTATGTGAGGCTATGTGCAGCCTATACATACACACAGCTCTGGTGTAGCCTATGTGCAGCCTATGTGAGGCTATGTGCAGCCTATACATACACACAGCTCTGGTGTAGCCTTTGTGCAGCCTATACATATACACAACTCTGGTGTAACCTATGTGTAGCCTATGTGAGGCTATGTGCAGCCTATACATATACACAGCTCTGGTGTAACCTATGTGTAGCCTATGTGAGGCTATGTGCAGCCTATGTGAGGCTATGTGCGGCCTATACATACACACAGCTCTGGTGTAGCCTATGTGAGGCTATGTGCAGCCTATACATACACACAGCTCTGATGTAGCCTATGTGTAGCCTATGTGAGGCTATGTGAGGCTCTGGGCAGCCTATACATACACACAGCTCTGGTGTAGCCTATGTGAGCCTATGTGCAGCCTTTACTTACACACAGCTCTGGTGTAGCCTATGTGAGCCTATGTGCAGCCTTTACTTACACACAGCTCTGGTGTAGCCTATGTGAACCTATGTGCAGCCTATACATACACACAGCTCTGGGGTAGCCTATGTGTAGCTTATGTGTGGCTATGTGCAGCCTATACATACACACAGCTCTGGTGTAGCCTATGTGAGGCTATGTGCAGCCTATACATATACACAGCTCTGCTATAGCCTATGTGTAGCCTATGTCTAGCCTATGTGAGGCTATGTGCAGCTTATACATACACACAGCTCTGGTGTAGCCTATGTGAGGCTATGTGCAGCCTATACATACCCAGCTCTGGTGTAGCCTATGTGCAGCCTACACTTACACAGAGCTCTGGTGTAGCATATGTGAGGCTATGTGCAGCCTATACTTGAGCATAGCTCTGGTGTAGCCTATGTGAGGCTATGTGCAGCCTATAGATACACAAAGCTCTGGTGTAGCCTATGTGAGGCTATGTGCAGCCTATGTGAGGCTATGTGCAGCCTATACATACACACAGCTCTGGTCTAGCCTATGTGTAGCCTATGTGAGGCTATGTGAGGCTCTGGGCAGCCTATACATACACACAGCTCTGGTGTAGCCTATGTGAGGCTATGTGCAGCCTATGTGTAGCCTATACACACACACAGTTCTGGTGTAGCCTATGTGCAGTCTATCTGAGGCTATTTGCAGCCTATACTTACACAGCTCTGGTGTAGCCTATGTGAGCCTTTGTGTAGCCTATACATACACACAGCTCTGGTGCAGCCTATGTGAGACTATGTGTAGCCTGTACATACACACAGCTCTGGTGTAGCCTATGTGAGGCTATGTGTAGCCTACGTGAGGATATGTGTAGCCTATACATACACACAGCTCTGGTTCAGCCTATGTGAGGCTATGTGCAGCCTGTACATACACACAGCTCTGGTGTAGCCTATGTGAAGCTATGTGTAGCCTACGTGAGGATATGTGTAGCCTATACATACACACAGCTCTGGTTCAGCCTATGTGAGCCTATGTGTAGCCTATACATACACACAGCTCTGGTGTAGCCTATGTGAGGCTATGCGCAGCCTATACATACACACAGCTCTGGTGTAGCCTATGTGAGCCTATGTGTAGCCTATACATAGACACAGCTCTGGTGTAGCCTATGTGAGGCTATGTGCAGCCTATACATACCCAGCTCTGGTGTAGCCTATGTGCAGCCTACACTTACACAGAGCTCTGGTGTAGCATATGTGAGGCTATGTGCAGCCTATACATACACACAGCTCTGATGTAGCCTATGTGAGGCTATGTGCAGCTTATACATACACACAGCTCTGGTGTAGCCTATGTGAGGCAATGTGCAGCCTATACATACCCAGCTCTGGTGTAGCCTATGTGCAGCCTACACTTACACAGAACTCTGGTGTAGCATATGTGAGGCTATGTGCAGCCTATACTTACACATAGCTCTGGTGTAGCATATGTGAGGCTATGTGCAGCCTATACATACACACAGCTCTGATGTAGCCTATGTGAGGCTATGTGCAGCCTATAGATACACAAAGCTCTGGTGTAGCCTATGTGAGGCTATGTGCAGCCTATACATACACACAGCTCTGGTGTAGCCCATGTGAAGCCTATGTGAGGCTATGTGCAGCCTATACATACACATGTCTCTGGTGTAGCCTATGTGAGACTATGTGCAGCCTATACATACCCAGCTCTGGTGTAGCCTATGTGCAGCCTACACTTACACAGAGCTCTGGTGTAGCATATGTGAGGCTATGTGCAGCCTATACTTAAACATAGCTTTGGTGTAGCCTATGTGAGGCTATGTGCAGCTTATACATATACACCGCTCTGGTGTAGCCTATGTGAGGCTATGTGCAGCCTATAGATACACAAAGCTCTGGTGTAGCCTATGTGAGGCTATGTGCAGCCTATACATACACACCGCTCTGGTGTAGCCTATGTGAGGCTATGTGCAGCCTATAGATACACAAAGCTCTGGTGTAGCCTATGTGAGGCTATGTGCAGCCTATACATACACACAGCTCTGGTGTAGCCCATGTGAAACCTATGTGAGGCTATGTGCAGCCTATACATACACATGTCTCTGGTGTAGCCTATGTGAGCCTATACATACACACAGCTCTGGTGTAGCCCATGTGAAACCTATGTGTAGCCTATGTGCAGCATATACATACACAGCTCTGGTGTAGCCTATCTGAGGCTCTGTGGAGCCTAAACATGCACACAGCTCTGGTGTAGCCTATGTGAAACCTATGTGAGGCTATGTGCAGCCTATACATACAGATGTCTCTGGTGTAGCCTATGTGTAGCCTATGTGAGACTATGTGCAGCCTATAAATACACAGCTCTGGTGTAGCCCATGTGAAACCTATGTGAGGCTATGTGCAGCCTATACGTACACAGCTCTGGTGTAGCCTATCTGAGGCTATGTGCAGCCTAAACATGCACACAGCTGTGGTGTAGCCTATGTGTAGCCTATGTGAGGCTATGTGCAGCCTATACATACGCAGCTCTGGTGTAGCCTATCTGAGGCTATGTGCAGCCTAAACATGCACACAGCTCTGGTGTAGCCCATGTGAAACCAATGTGAGGCTATGTGCAGCCTATACATACACATGTCTCTGGTGTAGCCTATGTGTAGCCTATGTGAGTCTATGTGCAGCCTATACGTACACACAGCTCTGGTGTAGCCTATGTGTAGCCTATGTGAGACTATGTGCAGCCTATACATACACAGCTCTGGTGTAGCCTATGTCAGGCTATGTGCAGCCTATACATACACACAGCTCTGGTGTAGCCCATGTGAGGCTATGTGAGGCTATGTGCAGCCTGTACATACACACAGCTCTGGTGAACCCTATGTGAGGCTATGTGCAGCCTGTACATACACACATCTCTGGTGTAGCCTATGTGAGGCTATGTGCAGCCTATACATATACACAGCTCTGGTATAACTTATATGTAGCCTATACATATACACAACTCTGGAGTAACCTATGTGCAGCCTATACATATACACAACTCTGGTGTAGCCTATGTGAGGCTATGTGCAGCCTATACATACACAGCTCTGGTGTAGCCTATGTGAGGCTATGTGCATCCTATACATACACACAGCTCTGGTGTAGCCTATGTGAGGCTATGTGCAGCATATACAAACACGCAGCTCTGGTGTAGCCTATGTGCAGCCTATACATACACGCAGCTCTGGTGTAGCCTATGTGAGGCTATGTGCTGCATATACATACACACAGCTCTGGTGTAGCCTATGTGAGGCTATGTGCAGCCTGTACATACAGCTCTGGTGTAGCCCATGTGAGGCTGTGTGAGGCTATGTGCAGCCTATACATACCCAGCTCTAGTGTAGCCTATGTGAGGCTATACATTCACACACAGCTCTGGTGTAGCATATGTGAGGCTATGTGCAGCCAATAGATACACAAAGCTCTGGTATAGAATACGTGAGTCTATGTGCAGCCTATACGTACACACAGCTCTGGTGTAGCCTATGTGTAGCCTTTGTGAGGCTATGTGCAGCCTATACATATACACAGCTCTGGTGTAGCCTATGTGTAGCCTTTGTGAGGCTATGTGCAGCCTATACATATACACAGCTCTGGTGTAGCCTATTTGAGTCTATGTGCAGCCTATACATACACCCAGCTCTGGTGTAGAATATGTGTAGCCTATGTGAGGCTATGGGCAACCTGTACATACAGCTCTGGTGTAGCCTATGTTCAGCCTATGTGAGGCTATGTGGAGCCTATACATACACACAGCTCTGGTGTACACCATGTGAGGCTATGTGCAGCCTGTACGTACAGCTCTGGTGTAGCCTATTTGAGGCTACTTGCAGCCTATACATATACACAGTTCTGGTGTAGCCTATATGTAGCCTTTGTGAGGCTATGTGCAGCCTATACATATACACAGCTCTGGTGTAGCCTATTTGAGTCTATGTGCAGCCTATACATACACCCAGCTCTGGTGTAGCCTATGTGTAGCCTATCTGAGGCTATGTGCAGCCTATACATACACAGCTCTGGTGTAGCATATGTCAGTCTATGTGCAGCCTATACTTACACATAGCTCTGGTGTAGCCTATGTGTAGCCTTTGTGAGGCTATGTGCAGCCTATACACACACAGCTCTGGTGTAGCCTATCTGAGGCTATTTGCAGCCTATACATACACAGCTCTGGTGTAGCCCATGTGAAACCTATGTGAGGCTATGTGAGGCCTATACATATACACAGCTCTGGTGTAGCCTATGTGAGACTATGTGCAGCCTATACATACACAGCTCTGGTGTAGCCCATGTGAAACCTATGTGCGACTATGTGCAGCCTATACATACACATGTTTCTGGTGTGGCCTATGTGTAGCCTATGTGAGACTATGTGAGACTATGTGCAGCCTATACATACACAGCTCTGGTGTAGCCCATGTGAGGCTATGTGAGGCTATGGGCAGCCTGTACACACAGCTCTGGTGTAGCCTATGTTCAGCCTATGTGAGGCTATGTGCAGCCTAGACATACACACAGCTCTGGTGTAGAATATGTGTAGCCTATGTGAGGCTATGTGCAGCCTGTACATACAGCTCTAGTGTAGCCTATGTTCAGCCTATGTGAGGCTATGTGGAGCCTATACATACACACAGCTCTGGTGTAGACCATGTGAGGCTATGTGAGGCTATGTGCAGCCTGTACATACAGCTCTGGTGTAGCCTATGTGAGGCTATGTGCAGCCTATACATACACACAGCTCTGGTGTAGCCCATGTGAGGCTATGTGAGGCTATGTGCAGCCTGTACGTACAGCTCTGGTGTAGCCTATGTGCAGCCTATACATATACACAACTGTGATGTAGCCTATGTGCAGCCTATACATATACACAGCTCTGGTGTAGCCTATGTGCAGCCTATACATATACACAACTGTGATGTAGCCTATGTGCAGCCTATACATATACACAGCTCTGGTGTAACCTATGTGTAGCCTATGTGAGGCTATGTGCAGCCTATACATACACACAACTCTGGTGTAGTCTATGTGCAGCCTATACATATACACAGCTCTGGTGTAACCTATGTGTAGCCTATGTGAGGCTATGTGCAGCCTATACATATACACAGCTCTGGTGTAACCTATGTAGCCTATGTGAGGCTATGTGCAGCCTATACATATACACAACTCTGGTGTAGCTTATGTGTAGCCTATGTGAGGCTATGTGCAGCCTATACATATACACAGCTCTGGTGTAGCCTATGTGAGGCTATGTGCCGCCTATACATATACACAGCTCTGGTGTAGCCTATGTGAGGCTATGTGCAGCCTATACATATACACAGCTCTGGTGTAACCTATGTGACGCTATGTGCAGCCTATACATATACACAGCTCTGGTGTAGCCTATGTGAGGCTATGTGCAGCCTATACATATACACAGCTCTGGTATAACCTATGTGTAGCCTATACATATACACAACTCTGGAGTAACCTATGTGCAGCCTATACATATACACAACTCTGGTGTAGCCTATGTGCAGCCTATGTGAGGCTATGTGCAGCCTATACATATACACAGCTCTGGTGTAGCCTATGTGCAGCCTATACATATACACAACTCTGGTGTAACCTATGTGTAGCCTATGTGAGGCTATGTGCAGCCTATACACACACAGCTCTGGTGTAGCCTATGTGCAGCCTATGTGAGGCTATGTGCAGCCTATGTGAGGCTATGTGCAGCCTATACATACACACAGCTCTGGTGTAGCCTATGTGCAGCCTATGTCAGGCTATGTGCAGCCTATACATACACACAGCTTTGGTGTAGCCTATGTGCAGCCTATGTGAGGCTATGTGCAGCCTATACATATACACAGCTCTGGTGTAGCCTATGTGCAGCCTATACATATACACAACTCTGGTGTAACCTATGTGTAGCCTATGTGAGGCTATGTGCAGCCTATACACACACAGCTCTGGTGTAGCGTATGTGAGGCTATGTGAGGCTATGTGCAGCCTATACATATACACAGCTCTGTTGTAACCTATGTGTAACCTATGTGAGGCTATGTGCAGCCTATACATACACACAGCTCTGGTGTAGCTTATGTGCAGCCTATGTGAGGCTATTTGCTCACTATACATACACACAGCTCTGGTGTAGCCTATGTGCAGCCTATGTGAGCCTATGTGCAGCCTATACATACACAGAGCTCTGGTGTAGCCTATGTGCAGCCTATACATATACACAACTCTGGTGTAACCTATGTGTAGCCTATGTGAGGCTATGTGCAGCCTATTAATACACACAGCACTGGTGTAGCCTATGTGCAGCCTATACATATACACAGCTCTGGTGTAACCTATGTGCAGCCTACGTGAGGCTATGTGCAGCGTATACATATACACAGCTCTGGTGTAGGCTATGTGCAGCCTATACATATACACAACTCTGGTGTAGCCTAGGTGTAGCCTATGTGTAGCCTATGTGAGGCTATGTGCAGCCTATACATATACACAACTCTGGTGTAGCCTATGTGCAGCCTATACATATACACAGCTCTGGTGTAACCTATGTGTAGCCTATGTGAGGCTATGTGTAGCCTATACAAACACACAGCTCTGGTGCAGCCTATGTCCAGCCTATGTGAGGCTATGTGTAGCCTATACATATACACAGCTCTGGTGAAGCCTATGTGCAGCCTATACATATACACAACTGTGATGTAGCCTATGTGCAGCCTATACATATACACAGCTCTGGTGTAACCTATGTGTAGCCTATGTGAGGCTATGTGCAGCCTATACATACACACTACTCTGGAGTAGTCTATGTGCATCCTATACATATACACAGCTCTGGTGTAACCTATGTGTAGCCTATGTGAGGCTATGTGCAGCCTATACATATACACAGCTCTGGTGTGGCCTATGTGCAGCCTATACATACACACAACTCTGGTGTAGTCTATGTGCAGCCTATACATATACACAGCTCTGGTGTAACCTATGTGTAGCCTATGTGAGGCTATGTGCAGCCTATACATATACACAGCTTTGTTGTAGCCTATGTGAGGCTATGTGCAGCCTATACATATACACAGCTCTGGTGTAACCTATGTGTAGCCTATGTGAGGCTATGTGCAGCCTATACATATACACAACTCTGGTGTAACTTATGTGTAGCCTTGTGAGGCTATGTGCAGCCTATACATATACACAGCTCTGGTGTAGCCTATATGAGGCTATGTGCAGCCTATACATATACACAGCTCTGGTGTAACCTATGTGAGGCTATGTGCAGCCTATACATATACACAGCTCTGGTGTAGCCAATGTGAGGCTATGTGCAGCCTATACATATACACAGCTCTGGTATAACCTATGTGTAGCCTATACATATACACAACTCTGGAGTAACCTATGTGCAGCCTATACATATACACAACTCTGGTGTAGCCTATGTGCAGCCTATGTGAGGCTATGTGCAGCCTATACATATACACAACTCTGGTGTAGCCTATGTGCAGCCTATACATATACACAACTCTGGTGTAGCCTATGTGCAGCTTATGTGAGGCTATGTGCAGCCTATACGTATACACAGCTCTGGTGTAACCTATGTGTAGCCTATGTGAGGCTATGTGCAGCCTATACATATACACAACTCTGGTGTAGCCTATGTGCAGCCTATACATATACACAGCTCTGGTGTAACCTATGTGTAGCCTATACATATACACAACTCTGGTGTAACCTATGTGTAGCCTATACATATACACAGCTCTGGTGTAACCCATGTTTAGCCTATACAAATACACAACTCTGGAGTAACCTATGTGCAGCCTATACATATACACAGCTCTGGTGTAACCTATGTGTAGCCTATACATATACACAACTCTGGTGTAACCTATGTGTAGCCTATGTGAGACTATGTGCAGCCTATACATATACACAGCTCTGGTGTAACCTATGTGTAGCCTATACATATACACAACTCTGGTGTAACCTATGTGTAGCCTATGTGAGGCTATGTGTAGCCTATACATATACACAACTCTGGTGTAACCTATGTGTAGCCTATGTGAGGCTATGTGCAGCCTATACATATACACAGCTCTGGTGTAACCGATGTGCAGCCTATACATATACACAGCTCTGGTGTAACCTATGTGTAGCCTATGTGAGGCTATGTGCAGCCTATACATATACACAGCTCTGATGTGGCCTATGTGTAACCTGTGTGCCGCCTATTTATACACACAGCTCTGGTGTAGCCTTTGTGCAGCCTATGTGAGGCTATCTGCACCCTATACATACACACAGCTCTGGTGTAGCCTATGTTAAGCCTATGTGAGGCTATGTGCAGCCTATACATACACACAGCTCTGGTATAGCCTCTGTGTAGCCTATGTGAGGCTATGTGCAGCCTATCCATACACACGGTTCTGGTGTAGCCTATGTGAGGCTATGTGCAACCTATACATACACACCGCTTTTGTGTAGCTTATGTGTAGCCTATGTGGGGATATGTGCAGCCTATCCATACACAAAGCTCTGGTGCAGCCTATGTGAGGATATGTGCAGCCTATCCATACACACAGCTCTGGTGTAGCCTATGTGAGGCTATGTGCATCCTTCACATACACGCAACTCTGGTTTAGCCTATGTGCTGCCTATGTGAGGCTATGTGCAGCCTATACATACACACAGCTCTGTTGTAGCCTATATGTAGCCTATGTGGGTATATAGGCAGCCTATCCATACACACAGCTCTGGTGTAGCCTATGTGAGGCTATGTGCATCCTTCACATACACGCAACTCTGGTGTAGCCTATGTGCTGCCTATGTGAGGCTATGTGCAGTCTATACATACACACAGATCTGGTGTAGCATGTGTGTAGCTTATGTGAGGCTATGTGCAGCCTACACATATACACAGATCTGGTGTAACCTGTGTGTAGCTTATGTGCAGCCAATACATATACACAGCTCTGGTATAGCCTATGTGCAGCCTATACATACACACAGCTCTGGTGTAGCCTATGTGAGGCTATGTGTAGCCTATACATATACACAGCTCTGGTGTACCCTATGTGAGGATATGTGCAGCGTATATATACACACAGCTCTGTTGTAGCCTATGTGTGGCCTATGTGAGGCCTATACATACACACAGCTCTGGTGTGGCCTATGTATAGCCTATGTGAGGCTATATGTAGCCTATACATATACACAGCTCTGGTGTAGCCTATGTGTAGCCTATGTGAGGATATGTGCAGCCTATACATACACACAGCTCTGTTGTAGCCTATGTATGGCCTATGTGAGGCTATGTGCTGCCTATACATACTCACAGCTCTGGTATAGCCTATGTGAGGATATGTGCAGCCTATGCATACACACAGCTCGGTTGTAGCCTATGTGTAGCCTATGTGAGGCAATTTGCAGCCTATACATACACACAGCTCTGGTGTAGCCTATGTGGGGATATGTGTAGCCTAAACATACACACAGCTCTGTTGTAGCCTATGTGAGGATATGTGTAGCCTATACATACACACAGCTCTGTTGTGGCCTATGTGAGGCAATTTTAAGCCTATACATATACACAGCTCTGGTGTACCCTATGTGTAGCCTATGTGAGTATATGTGATGCTATGTGTAGCCTATGTGAGGCTATGTGTAGCCTATAAATATACACAGCTCTGGTGTAGCCTATGTGATGCTATGTGTAGCCTATGTGAGGCTATGTGCAGCCTATACATATACACAACTCTGGTGTAGCCTATGTGTAGCCTATGTGAGCCTATGTGCAGCCTATACATATACACAACTCTGGTGTAGCCTATGTGATGCTATGTGTAGCCTATGTGAGGCTATGTGCAGCCTATACATATACACAACTCTGGTGTAGCCTATGTGCAGCCTATACATACACACAGCTCTGTTGTAGCCTATGTGTGGCCTATGTGAGGCTATGTGCTGCCTATACATACTCACAGCTCTGGTATAGCCTATGTGAGGATATGTGTAGCCTTTGCATACACACAGCTCTGTTGTAGCCTATGTGTAGCCTATGTGAGGCAATTTGCAGCCTATACATACACACAGCTCTGGTGTAGCCTATGTGAGGCTATGTGCAGCCTATACATACACAGCTCTGGTGTAGCCTATGTGAGGCTATGTGCAGCCTATACATACACAGCTCTGGTGTAGCCTGTGAGTGCAATACTTAACGGATCTGTTAATTGTAACAGAAGAAGTGAGACTTTGGTATATCATTCACATTGTTTAGTGACGTTTCTTTAAATTGACATTCATTAGACACCCAAAGAAGTATCGTCGTGGACTACCACAATGCTTGTCAACGCTAATGAAACATTGTCATAATTTTAATCACTAGGCCGCGACTTAGACCGGTGTTGCCCTCTACCAGACAACCGTGGAACAATGGAGTTTTTGCTGGGGACTGTACGGATTCGTTCTTGTATTTTCCCATTTGTTCTCCTTCACATCTTCGTTCCTCCTTATATCGTGTACGCCTATATGACACATATACGCAATTTGAGAAGACTCGAACTCGCAGACTGCAACCCCGTGATTATCCATTACATTATGAAAGCTACGCATTTAATAATAAACATAGCAGCTACTGCACAGCCCGCCTCGGTAGCGTGTCTGCGTCACGTTCAAGAGGTCGCGAGTTCGAATCTCGCTTAGGGTATGTTATCTGGGTAAGGTTCTTCTCCGAGGTTTTCCCTACACTGAGAAGAGTAATATCGGGTAACTTAAAGCTCCATGGACCTCGGGCTCATTTGAGCATCATTTAACCTATTTCATGTCATTCATTCATCCGTTATGACAATGTGGGAGGACGTTAATTAAAAAAGAGGCTATAACAAAATAGGAAAGTCGTACTAAACTTCCATTGTACATTTTCCTTTACTTTCCTGTCCTTTATTCGGGAAATATCATTATTACAATTTCGTAAGCTATTATCGATGTCATCAAAAGTTCTAAGGCCCACCGCCCCCCCCCCCCCCACCCTACAACACGTGCTTCTTCAAGCATGACGGATAAGTGTGTAGAATGGAACCGAGCCCTTCGCAAGGGAAAGGTTCGACTCCTGCACAACGGCTGCACCATTACTACAGTGAAATTCATCCGAACCGTGAACTCCGCCAGGTAACTGATAGCACAGAGGGTATCCAGGCCACCGTGCATTCTTACCCTACGCGCCATTTATAAACGGTAAGACTTAAGGTATTTACAACTTGTTTGTCGCCTTTGGAACTCTATAGTGAAAATATTGGGATGCAAGAAGGAGAGTGATTTCGCTACCAATTGCTCAGCATTAGGTAAGAGACACACAAGTCCGTGAACAGAGTTATCAACTTCTTGCAACACAACCTGCCTTTCTTCCGCTATCGAAGAAATCCAAATTTTTCTTACATAGACAATATGTTTATTTTCTTGTATGCCAAAATGATTTCTATGATATTGTAAACCAGTATAATTATGCAACAAATATTTGGTAAATATCCGCCGCATATGCAAAATAAAACCGCTGAATCATACTCACGCAATTTAGTCAGAAATCACCAAACCAAAATGTTCTAATAGATTGTAATTGACTAGTTTTATTTTTGCAGTTTCGCTAACACGTTTATTGCGTGTGTCATAAGTTAGACAACTTCGGAGTTACAATATTGTTGTAAAGTACTCATTTCATACCTGTAATATAAATACCGTTAACCGTGCAAACTACCACATAAAGTTATAACAGCCTTTTTTATAGTTTTGAGAGAATTCATTATTCTGCATGTTCAGGTGTTTTCACATTCTGAATAAACAAAAATAATAAATTCCAATGGCCCAACGAAGTGCTATGCGCTTGGAATAGACTAAAATAATACAGATTACAACAAACACCATCGATTGCTGGCAGAAAGAAACTAATTAGGTAGTTTGCTTTGATGGACATCAACTTCAAAGATATTACTTTGTCTTCTACAAAGATTTTAAGCTGAACAATTTTTAGTGTAATTGGTTTCCGAATATGAAAGTTAAGTTTCAATTGTGTTTACTACCCTGTTGCATGTCTTTTATCTAGTAATCTCTCTGCTCAGATTTATGGCTTAACCAAATACAGCGCTAAAGGGTGGTTGTTTTTATGCAGAAAGTTTAGCCCATATTTTATTGAAATACTCCCGAAAATTTAAACAGATTTTGCCATTTTTAAACGCCGTATTCTATGTGCGTTATATTTAAACAACTTAGTTGTTGTTGTAGTGTTTAACGCCCGCTTTTACTACTACGGCACCGCAGGCGGTGACACTGATGATACATGAAGATGGAGCACCGGTGGAATGAGATGGCGGGGGAAACCGGAGTACCCGGAGAAAACCCGCCGTGACGCCGCTTCGTCCACCACGAATACCACATGCGGGTCCCTGGGATCGAACCCGGGCCGCCTAGGTGGTAGGCGAGCGCTTTAACCGCTCGGCCACGGCGCCGCCTAAACAACTTAGTGGTTGTCAGTTAAGTTCTAACAAAGCTTTAACTTCTCCACACCGTGAGTCATAGAACATTTGAATGCATGAACCTACACATCGGCAATTTCATAATTTGTCGCCCATAGTTTAGTTCCAGGGTCCTTCAATACTAGAGCGTGTATTTCTAAAACGTGCATCGTTTCTAAGGGTGTAAACAGAAGAAGAAAATGTGTTTACTGTGATCTATTACCGGCCACACCAGCGCTTAAAGACCGTGCTCGAGTAATGTAGATTAAGCAATTGCTTCAGCTAATCACAAATTAGATTGTTTCACAATGATAAGTTTACCTCTAACTCGGTCATGGGCACGAGAGGAGTATTTGAACTTGCCTTAATCACTCGACAAGAAAATTTGGGGTGTGTAAAGTTGTTTGTTCGTTCTACAACGTAATATAAATAAAATGCTTAATGGAACTAATTTGCCAAACCACAGTGGACATGTTCATCACCAGAAACTGTGATCATGAAGTGGAGAAGAATTTGATCACAGTGACCAACATCAAGGATTAGGCGAATCGCATGCTCCGAATTCACAATGATTCCTTGCATGTTTTTCTAGGTCTTCGCACATCGCAATATAAACCATTAGAAGTAAGATATCTTTCTTCCATTCTCTGAACAAGATTACGCTGTTTACGGTTTTTTATTATTAGAATTGTACAGGTAACGCCCGATAGATATAGAAGAAACCTAACAGGAAAACTACCTTAATCCAAAATTACTGATTGCGGTAGTTTTGTAGACTATAATTCTACTTAAGGCTTTTGCCCAGGGAATGAAACCCGCGACCTGAGCCAGTTATAAAGGAAAGATAGTTAGATTGATAGAATATGGACTGTTGTCGGGAGTGTCTTGGATATTTCCCGACACTTGTGTTGAGCAAATGTCCTTCCTTCCCCCACTACGAAATTTTCCGCCTTATTACAAAGAGCGACGTGTGCGTGCCGACGGAGCGATCTACTTTAATCTTCACACACTAGGAGGAGCAGAGAACGTTATTGCTAATATGCGGCAGCTATCTTTGTTAAATGACGTAGAACAAGCGAGCGCTCGTCTGTGTGCCGTATTTCATCTGCACAATTACAAAATGTTCCGTTTTACACAGAACAGCGAAACTTGAAACCAACCTAATCTCTCACGCTCAAACGCTCTTCTGCTGTTTTGTTCCATTTGGCTCTGATCAGGTGAACGTTCCTAGACACACACACACTCACCCACCTTTTGTTTATCTTCTCTATTCGCCTGTGTACCTCGCTACAACATTTAGACTTAGGTTGCACTTCCTAATGGTCCTGCGTTATTGATACTTCCTCGTGATCATAGAAATAGAACGGAACTTTAATAGCTGCTTTCTATGTGATGGCTTTAAAGCAGCGCTGGGCAACGCCTGCTACAGCCTTACACTGTGAGGTGCCCGAAATTGGTGCGTTTTATTCAAGTGGAGGAAAACCCCATTTACGGAGCCCCATGAGCTGCGATGGTACAAAGGGGTACTGTGGGCTTCACCCGAAGGTACTAGTCCACTATAAAACCTCCACCGGAGAGAATTCCGGCAGCACCGCGTAAAGCACCTGCGGATTCAGGGTGATGGTATATCGGCCGTCCACTTGGGCCTAAGCCAGGTGAGAGTGTCTGCATGGACGCTACTATGACCCTGATTACGTGGTAGAGAAGGAAGTAGGTGGTGTAGTTGTCGAATACCTTCTTGGAGTTAGTCCACGACCGTGTGTTGGTGGAACCGCCGTAATGCGCCTGTGATAGAAGGGCAAGTCGTCCGACGGAGGCCGTCCCTCCAGAATAGTCAGGAGAACTGTTACTTCTTGCTTTACGGACCTTTGGAGCGACACGTGGTGTTCTTCCATGTTCTTCTCGAGAGCCTTTTCGGTGCGGTTCGCGTCGTACTTGCTTGGAAGGGACTACTTTAGGTGTTGTAGCACTTCCAATTCAGGGGAATACTTGCCGACAACCACGGACATCTCCTCCCCCAGACACACGTATGGGAGCAAATATGTAGCTGTGTTAACTCGGCTTGGCCCCGCGTTCGGAAGTCCGAAATATGTGGTCACTGCAAATGCGCGGCATACCCAGCTTTGCGATCGCAATCGCGCCATAAACTTGCCGTTCATGTAGTCAGTATGAATATTTAAGTTATTTCTCTGCACCCAAACTACTGCAATAACACAAGTAAGTATTTAAAGAAGACATGCACACCTTGTTGAATATATTAGTGAAGTCTATACGACACTTCTGGTATCGTCTTACGGAAAAATAACTGTCTGAAGTTTGTTCTCTCCTATAACTATGGGAAACAGATGAAGCACGATCTCTTGTTGCCTCTAAAAGGCAAGTGAAACAGAGGGCTTTGATAGGAAACGATGTCAGTTAATAACTGTATGTATGTTTTTACCTGCTAATGAACCTAGCTTAAGGTATTCGAGGAGTCGTCAGGGCTTTAATAAGAGGCAGTTATACGTTCTAAGGAATCCTGGCACTGAAACTAGACGAATCTAACGTCGCACAACAAAACTACTTCTTTCTGTTAAACTGAGATAGGTATGAATCTAAGTAGACACCATTTGGCTTAAAACTGCCGTGTAGTACAGTTCATATCTTCCCTCTTTGACTAGACATACAAATTACTAGGCAAAACTATGCACATACTAACCGGAGCTTTTTTTCCGTCTAGTCTAAGATATAATTTTACTGCAATACAAGATTTAAACTAATATACGTAGGGTAGAAGTAAAATGCAGTATTCCTTGCTGCTGCTATATCCTAATTTACATTCCACAAGTGACAGAGGGGCTGTATCCCCTTGCGCCCTACACGTAGGTTCTTTTCTCCCCTTTCTGTTGTTTTTACAATAATAAAGACGTTGGTTCACATTAATGTTGATACATACATATATCGCAGGCTTGTTCAGCTTCGCCGTCTCTTCCCCTCAGCCGCGACACTTAATTGGGGTTCGTTTGCCAAGATATAACTTTCCACTAACTTCACTTGGGCTTATAACAAGCGTGTAGTTTCAGGCACTTGTTGTAAACTGTATAATCTTGCTGTGCTTTCCTAACTTATGATATTTCATTCCGCGAACATGCAGCCAGATCGCTACCACTTGCCTATGGTACAGTACAGCCGTACAACGTGTTCCATTAACCGAATCTGTAATTGTAAATTGCTGGTCTATGTATTTCGGTTCCTTAATCACATATACTTCTAAACGGATCTCCACATTGCTTAGGCCATACATGGGCAAAATCGGCTCAACTGGGTCACTCTTGCCTCACTCCACCTGCCATCCCTCCTTCCCTACACTACTGTTCAAGTTCCTACACACCTCATTCATTGGCGAGTATGGCTGTTTCATGAACTGTGCTATCATAAGGATGTTACGTGCATTAGATTTGTTTATATAAAACAAACATTATTTTGCACGCATGAACTGTCTATACTGTTAGTTATTACTACCACGCAGGTGGAACGAACCCACCACTGCACGTGTTGTATCCAAACAACCTTTTGGCAAGGGAATGTGGGGTGAGCAAGGCAAGTTCAATCGCTACTTCCCCTCTCGTGCACATACATGCGTTAATCGCGATTCAAAATCGTAACAAATCAGCGTTCTTCAAGAGTCTTTAATAAACTCTGACTAGACGACAATCAACTCGCAAAACCTTATGTGTACGTAATAGTTGTCAAATATATTCACTAGTGCAAACAATTAGTTCCAAGTACGAGTGCAAATTGTTAGGTTGGAAGGACTGATTTAATTCCCCTCGACCCCTTATAATCTGGGCAGGATTCTCACAGCGATTTCCTTACCAACTTCCTCGCTTAAGTGTGAATATTCTATTCCTTGCCAGCTTATGAACAACACTGTTGGGAGTTAAATTAACAGTTATATTGTTTTGAAAAACACTGGTGTAACAAACATACATTTCTGTTTACGTGGTTTTGCAACTAAATGATGTTTCCTTAGAAGGATACGAGTAAAGCTTTTCGTATCCTTTTGAGAAATGAGGTACACCACCACGTGTATGTTTTAAGGGGCACTGCAAGTGGTAAATGAACTTAACAACAAAGTAAAGGAATTATAGGAGATTCCTTTTATTTATACATGGAATGAGAGACGGGTTTGATCCGCTTCTTGCACTTCCCTATCATTCACCTACAAAACCGGGGAAGTCCCGAGTTTCGGAGAGAATCTTAACAACTTAAAGTGGACTAATGGGGAAGAGAACATGTCTGAAGTAGATCGGCTTGGGCATCGAAAGTTATAAAATGACAACTATTTGAAAAGAAATTACAATATTTGAAGCTGTAGAAAAGCAATAATCTTTAGGACGAGAGAAAACTTACAAATTATTCTCGTTTCCTCTGTATTATGGCAATTTCCTAGACACGCGTATGGTTAGCATAGGAGCAGAGACAGAAATTAACACGAAGAATATATAAGATAGCTTAGACAAACATTCCTACGATCTTGTTGTAGGCATCATAGGAATACAGTAGACCTTGAGCAATCGTTAACGATTTCACTGACTCACAATCTTAACGGAGCAAAGATTAAAGCTTTGTCAAAATTAATATCGTTAACAATATCAAGTTTTTCAAAAGTCACGAAATAGGACCATGTAGTACTTACTATACACAGTAGAGAAAATTTGCAAGCTTCATTTACCGTGATTTTATTTATTGTCTCGGGGAAACTGGTAGAGAAGGCAAAAAGTAAAACTAGTGTATAGTATTGGTTTGTGGTAGTTTGCAACACTAGCAGTTATTATCTGGGAATGTGACTGCGCGCGCATGCGCGTGGCTAGTTAGCAACTATGTATGTGTGCTAAATGAGTAAGGAACGGAATGCAGTCAATATATGATGAAGTTGGGAATGCCTGGCTGCCTGGCTGGCGATTATAAGAGAGCTCGCTCGTTTGATGGTGTTCCTTTGATACAAGCAGAGACGACTACTCGAGGGAAGAAGGGGCTTACAGTTTCAAAGCCTTGGACTTTCTCATCTTCACAATCAGAGGAAGGAAACTCTGTTCAACTTAGTGAAACCAAGTTTAGCGGACCACAAGACCGCGGCCAGCCAACCAGCTTCACTCGATCCACTGCTACCAGCTTTTTAAGGCTTCACGCTCCTCATGTGGTCGGTCCAAGGCTATCACGTTCATAAGGGTTGCTTCCTCTAAGGGGTTGGAATTAACAACAGGGGTCGGTTTTTGCACTGCGATCTATTGTGGTCACCATTTCCCGAATATTTGTTGTGGTTCAGGTCACTAGGAGTTCTCCGTCCTTGGAGCAAACATCGGCCCTAGCGATTGTGATCATATCCCTCCCTCCCTTCCTAAAAAGTACCTTAGCTCAAGCGATTCCAATAGCTCTGATTGTTACAGCGATTCAAAGCCAAACGTCGCGAGTTCGAGTACCAGCAACTGCAGTTGCATGGATTGCGGTTCTCATTCTTTTTACTTTCTCACCCAAAAATTCGATGTCGAGATTTCACCGGAAATATATGTTTTGAGGCCCCCTGAATTAAAAAAAGCATTTTTAGAAAAAGGTCCGTGTGGGTGTGTCTGTGTGTGTCTGTGGACAGCATAACTCAAAAATGAAAAGTCGGTTAAAAACCAAAGTTGGTATTTAAGTTTAATGTCTTTCAAGGATATGACACAAAGATTTCGAAGAAAATAGCCCCAACCTAAACTACCCTTTACATGGAACATTTTTCTAAAATTTTGATTTTCTTGAAAATGGCTCTAACGATTTTGATTAAAATGTCATATCTTTGAGATATTTTTATGACAAATGAAATGTATATCTTGAATATTCTGGCTATAGCCCTTGTAGTCGTATTTACTCTGGACGACTTTTGTATAACTGGTAAACCGTTAGAGATAGGCCAAATAATACTATACAAAAATATAGATCTTGCTAAAATACCAATTTATGTCTCAATAAATTGTCTTGTAGAGTGAACCGTTTCGGAGATATTCCTTGTTATGTGTGTGAGTTTTGGTAAACTTAGAACTTTCGTGAAATGGATCGTCGTCGTTCATTTTTTTATATGTTAAGTGTGCAAAGACAACAGAATCTCAAACATTTGACTATCGCACAAAGCCTATTGTATTCTAACATTCCCCTTGCACCTACAAGGAAATAAGCAATAAGATAATTTGTACAAATGTTTACCTCAACTAATACGAAGAAGATATAGGAATAAGAATTTGTAAGAATGGTTAGTACAAGAGTAGAGAAAGTCATGTGAGTGCAGCACATCAGATTTTTTTTCATATGAGTAACTGTTACTTTAATAAACCTGCAGTGGCGTATCTAAATAAACAAACTATTATCTTCGTGCATTTTTGTGGAATTACGCATTCAATTTGTAACAACCATTCATCAGCCGATTGTGCAAAACTAAAAGAGTATCTGCCATTCGACTTTCTTGTTTGTATTTCTTCTATCCAACACAGATTTAAAGCAATATGACTTTCCTTCCAACCTGTATAGATGAAATATATTTTTGCAGCAAATTCAAGATAAGAGTAATTCATAGATTAACTATGAATGGCTTTTGTACAATCTGAGCCATTATGGTTCACTTTTGGTCGGCGTAACTCCATCTTCCAAACTCTTGCGCGCCAAGACACGACGTAAGGTCGTGGGCAGCGGCCATCAAACGTCACACAGGTGAATGTTTAAGAACTCCACCAGAGCCCGGCTATAATTGGTGGTCTGTTCACTACATTGCAGAGATTTTCCCGCCAGGCACGGCGATGTGAGAGAGGGCCTAGTGAAACAGGTGCAATTAAAGAGAAAAGGTAACCGTTCGTCAGCATAACAATTGTCTTTTGTGTTGGTGCGTTGTTAAACTGAGTTTCATTCGTGTACCAAAGTAGCCGAGGTTAAATTTGTATTTCCTTTTAAAACGGCAGGCTTGCGTCATTCATTCTCCGTGCCTAACTAAACTGTATCACGTGTGGCTGACCGCACACGGCACCACGGTCTAGTTCGATGTCCAGCTAGCAGTATGATTACCCCTCTCCAATGAGAGCAGTAAAGAGAGGGAAAGAAGGGGAAGCTACGAAGGCCTCGTTAAATGATACATTCCCTTTATGTGCAAGGGTATTAAAATGCATCAGTATTTCGTTGTTGAAGGACATCTAACAAGCGAATTTTATTTGATCAAAACTTTCGATGCCCAGATATTTGAATAAAACGGACCTATGGGATAGAACCATTCCTTGTGCAAACTATTTTCTGTTTAAGTTATTAAACACACATAGTATAAGAACTTTCATATTTTTAATAAGAAAATGTTTGCTTTCACATAAATTTCTTCATATTAGCTAAGGCATTCCTTTCGGCGAAATGTAATTCTAGACAACTTTGTTGCCTAAATGTATTAATCCATGAAGTTATAAAAGAACTTAAGGGCCTTTGTATCAAAACGGGAGAAATGGTTGTATGCAGGTTTTACTGTATTTATTGCTAGACTCTGGTCTGTGCCTAACATTTAAACTGTTCGCTTGAAAGAGTGTAGTTCCCTAAATAGCAGGCAGGGAGAGAGTGAGTGAGTTTTTCTTTGTTGGATTAAAGAAAGGTTCATTTCTACTGGTGGTGCTCTCGCAGGCACTGAGGGTCTGCCCTTTGGGACCTATTTGCAGAGAAACGCCAAGTTTTAGCATACCTTCTCTCCTGGGACACACGAACAACGTGAAGAAAAACAAACAAAAGACAATCAATGTGACAAATGCCTTTTCTTCTGCAGCTACAGTCTGCAGAGAAGTCAGAAATATTTCCTCACCACTACTAGCACCATCTTCAGTACTTATCCATCAATCCGTCACAACAAATCTTCCTCTTGCGTTCACGTTCTGTTAGAAATGCTACTTTATCTGTATACTTCATATCCTTTTCCCTCTCTATCTCTCTCTTTCACAATTGTTAAACATCACTACAGGTGTAAGAAGAATATAACAATGTTTCATTAATCACCTATTATGGTGATATCGGCGGACTTCTCACATTCGCATATTGTGCCAATACATGTACAGTTAAACTCTCGCGGTTACACAATCTCAAACTCTAGCCTTTTGCAACACTAACTCCGTGACGTAACGTCAAGTCGTCAGGGAAAAAGTTAACGTTTCTATCAATGGGAAGCTTTCCAATGTAACACTATAGGCTCGCATGCTGTTCGACGTAGTTTGAGGGCATTTATGAAGGTAGAATCGTCTATTTTAATGATTGTTTATTGTTATCACTGACATCAGTGCTTTTTAAGATTGCACCTTAAGTAGCTGTTAAAACATTCAATGCAATCAGTTCTTTTAAATACACAACACATAATCCTGAGGGGCAAATGTGCTTAGCTAATTCTTGTAAATGCATTCAACTACATTCTATGTCAAAGTAAGGTGTCGCCCACATTTAACCAAAATGTTCATTTCAATTCTGTTCCACAGAGTTATGTAGTGATGTTGCTTCTATCAAACTGCGCAATTGATAATTCTACATGCGATAATTGTAAAGAAAATGGACTTGAAGTAACAGAATGTTTAAAAAGTAAACACTTCAAAATAAGCCGACCTAAATAAATGCATTGTGCCATCTTGTTTGTGCTTTTCGAAGCTGGTAAACATACCAGTTTTCTAAGTATCGTCTGACAGTAAAACAGAAAGAAAAACCAACTCGCTTAAAGAGGAAGTAAACAGGGGCACAATAACATTCGTTAGTACAATATAATTTGGAGTGATGATAGAAAGGTGAAACTGAAGAAATACGATCCCAATACCGCAATACCATAGTTTGTCGTTTTAATTAAAAATTTATTCAAAACTTACACTAATTTTAGCTACATCTATTCTTCAGTCAATGTCAAGTCTCAAAATTCTTTGGAATTACCTTCTTACAAACTTTTCGAATAAACCAATTTTTAAGGTGAACGTAATAAATCAACAAATGTTCAGATTCTTCGTTCCTTTGGAAGCTCTTTGTTCAGATTTAGGAGCTATGTTTGCACTTAGTTTAAAATAACTAGTACGCGAGTTGTGAACCATATACTAATAGAAGAAATAAACGGTAGGTATAATAACATGGTCACAATTGATGCAGTAGAAGTAGATATTTGCGATCTATTTGGGACTAGAATAAACCCTCCCACAATCCTCTGGTGTGTATTTTAAGCTCACAATGCATTCCCTGTGAGAGCATTAAAGCTTTGGTAAATGGAAACAAAACCCGTAGCTAGTAATAATGCATCATTTTCACAATTCCCTGCAGATTTTTGTGTGGTACGAGATAACAGAGTAGTAAAATAAGATTTGTGATTGTTTGGGATTTAATCTCTCTCCCTCCCCCTCCCCTCTATTCGTACAAATATCGCTTCCACAACATGCATAATGTGTCGTTTACTAATTTACACTTTCTCTAAGTATGAAATATATTACAAAAACACTCTTCTTACTTTCTATAATTAATTTTTAACAGCATAATTGCATTCCAACCAAAACTTCAACGTCGACGTTTCACTAGAAATACATGTTTTAGGATTCCCGAGTATAAAAACGGCATTTTATAAATGGCTCTCCGTGCGTGTGCGTGTGTGTGCGTGTGCGTGTGCGTGCGTGTGCGTGTGTGCGTGTGCGTGTGTGTGTGTGCGCGCGCGCATGTGGACTGTAGACTTCTTTCAAACTGTTAGTACTGCTGCTTATACTGTCTTCTGTTAAAACGCGCCACGTGTGACACAAAAGGTATTCATCTATTCTATCGTGTAAGGAAAAAAAAACTATTTTGTTGTTTAACGACGCTGTCAATTGCCAGGATCACATCAGCGTCGCCGGTGTGCCGGAATTTTGTCCCGCAGGAGTTTTTACGTGCCAGTAAATCTACTGACATGGAGCTATCGTTTTTAAGCACACTTAAAAACCATCGGCCTGGACCGGGTTTGAACCCGCGACCTCTATCGTGTAAGGCAAACAAAAGAAAGAGGCTTCTGGTTTATTTTAAAAACTGCCCCTAAGCCTCCTCATTTGCTCTCGCTTGGTCCCCGATGTAAACTGAATAACATAAGTGTAACTTCTGTAGTGCACAGATACAACATTTTAGTTTTATTTAATTTAAACTCCCTATCTTTACTCAATTTAAAGTAGGCAGGTGGCAGCACTATAGCTGAGAAAAAACATACAGACGCATGTATAACAACAAATATCGGACTTTTACTGAAAACAGGTTTTCTGTGGAAATATACATTTATATAGGCTCTTCATTCTGCACGACTTTCTCCAACAATTTACCACTAATGCAAGTCATCTAATGTACAGTACTTTTGTGAGGTGTTAACAATGTACAGTGGGGGATATAAATAGTAGAACGACTTGGATGACGTTTATCTATTTGTTCCCCCAGTTTTACAGCCAGGTGTATAATGTGTATATAGAGTCCTGTTTCTTTTCAGTTCGAGTCTTCGGGGAACGAAACCGTGGTCCTGAGCACAGTCACCTTCACTCCCACCCCTGAAGATGACGGTCAAGTCCTCAAGTGCAAAGGAGAGAACCCGATGATCGCAGGTTCGGGCCTCGAGGACTCTCTCAAGCTCAACATCGTATGTAAGTATAAACACCTCTAATTAATATAACATTTTACAATACAATACTTCCAAGTGAGTGCTGTAAGATATTTGGACTTGGAAGGGTTAAGCATCGATAATTCTCTCAATTTACTAATATAGGTAATGTGCCCAAAACATAACCCCGGTTTTATTATCTTCTCGCACTTATAACTGATTGTAAGCTTACATAAGGTCACTCATGAAATAACTTGATTTATTACATTAACCTCTAACACAGTTGTCACGAACAAGGAAATGTGCAAGTGTTCCAAGCATGACTCCTATCGTAGGAGTATGGTATGTAAATAATCAAACACACAATTTTACACTATTTAATAATAAGTTAATTCCCTTTTGCAAACTAACGGTTGTTTTTAAAACAAATGGTGATACTATTCTGTTTGCAATAAGGGGGCCATATTACGAGAAGAGCTTGCTTGTAATATGTCGACGTTATGTTTACTATGTCAACTATTCTAGGATAACGGAAACAATCCTGAGTTTATGTCGTGCAAAAACTGGTTTAAGATAGTTAATCTGTTTCTGACGCTTTTTGGTTACAAAGCTCACCTTAATTTGGAGTGTAAAGCCTACCACCACTACTAATATTAATACTAATACTACTACTACTACTACTACTACTACTACTACTACTACTAATAATAATAATAATAATAATAATAATAATAATAATAATAATAATAATGTACAAAATATACATTTAGACCGAACGTGTGTGTGTGTTTTAATGTAGTTTTTGTGGAGTGAACCATTTAGGGGATATTCCTTATTTATGTGAGGTTTGCAGTACATATCCATTTCTCAAATGGAAGGTCGTTATAAAAAAAGTGAATGAAATTCTGTTCAGGTGTTTCAGGGCACCTTATTGCACTGACTACTGTCTCATATTGAGGTGCATGTTATTTTAAATTTAGTATCAGATATCACAGTTACAGTATTTAGTGATAAATGATATTTTGGAATTAAAGTAATTCAAGTGGACTATATACTAATAAATGAGGTCTGTTCTCTCACGCACGCGCACGCACGCGCACACGCACGCGCCGTGTGCAGTGTCCCAGGAAAAGGTTCGCAAACTAAAACACAGACGACCACAGTGCCTTATGGTAATTTATCACGAAGATGTTTATGGTCTTGGTTATTTTTCCACCTCTAGTCGACTTTGTTAAAAAACCAAACTGTAAGTGCTTGTCAAGTTGTTGTCAACTTTGGAGTTGCTCTAAATTGCCCCATTATCGATGATTGTACAAAATATCCTCACGCACCCAGTTAATCTCTCTTTACTCGACTTGCGGGCGAATTCCGATTCGTTTTCAGAGAGAAAGGGAGAAAAAAAATTGGAACCATTCCCTTGTAGAAGCATCTATACGAACTTCGATCAATGTTGATGTCTGCCAGAGAAGGAACCATGCATAATAAAAGTGTGCGTTCAGTTTCTTTAAAACGTAAATGTTCTGTGTTACATTCGCTACAAACTACTCTCAAGAAACTAGCTTTTAGTAAACGATGCGCTTGAAAATCTTGTGGCATACCTGAAACACACGGAACTTTAGCTTTAAAACACTTTTTCGGGTCTTCAGGGACTCTCAAAACGTGTATTACTGGGGAAGTCTAGGTTTCGTATGTCTAGTTGGAATGGAGGAGCTTGAACTACCTGCGTATGCCATACGCTGAAAATCCGTGATGTTTATAGCGATATTAATATTAATAATAGCTAATATGCTACACGATAGCTTGTGTAGCGAAGATGCCGGATTGTTGCAGACAGAACAAGCCTTTCAAAGGTTTTCCTATGCAATTTAAATTGCGAGGCAAAGCCTGGTATTCTCTCTGCTCCATGTTTAGCCCTCATTTTTCCCTCCCTGTCGTTTATTAACGAGCTTGAGAATTATGTAAATTCGTACGCAGTTTTCATATAAGGATGTCGCTCGCAGCGTTATGAGTTTTGAAACTGAAACGTTCATGTATTTTCATTCTATTTTCTGTATTTCTTCGTCATTACCCGGAGCGAGAAATGAGCCGACGCACCATCGTGGTGGCATCGCTCCTAGTCTACATTATCCTGCCTGCCTGCGTGTAATAAAGGAGCACCGGTTATTATTTTCCATCTTCGCCTCTTGCACTTCTGCTAGGGCATCCAGTACACATTCGTTTATATGCTCTACTATTTACCTCCTCTAAAATGTGTGTATTTACAGTGAACTCTTGATATTGCACTTCACCGACGATACGTCCCCTATTTAATTTCCTAAAATATTTGACTATGAAATTCCGCTGTGTTGGCCACGGCTATCACAAAGCCGAGAGAAAATAATACGTAAGAAGCGAGTTTTCTCGTGAGAAGGTACTTGAGAATTCAAACAAAACATAACTATTTCCGAGATATTTCTTTAAGTATACTTTTGTAACGTTGACTGTACTATAAGCGTCTTTGACATTGCTTTAAATATTTTGTGTGGTAACATGTTCCGGTTTTGGAATTCCACCGCGGTTTACTTCCTCTGGCCCTAAGTTCGTCGATGACTATTTGTTAATGAGGTACTGCAAATAATGACTATGTATTTTGTTTTAAAGTTTCTGAGAGTAGCCTGATTCGGAAGCAGGTTTGTTTAAATTGTTTGGTAACTAGAAGACATTAAGGGATATAACTCCCAAGGTTTAGGTCTTACCAACAATCACATTTTCAATGCTAATTAGCTTGTAATGCCTATTTTGTCTACCAGGGGAAGTGTTGTATTCTACCTAACAATTTGATGATATTTTACCGGAAATATGTAACTAGAAAGTGTTGTTATTGAGGGAACTTTATAAAAGAAGGGCGTGCGTGCGTGCGTGCGTAACCGCGTGGGCGAATGCGTGCAGGTGTCTGTGTTTTGTAACTGGAAAATTCGGTTGCATATTTGACACAATAACCTGAAGACGTGATACGAAGATCCTCAACTCAGAGTGGCAGTTGCTGTAAACGGTTTCGAAGATTTCGTTTGCGGTTTCAAAACGGTCCTCTGAATTGACATCAGTTTAAATATCAGGCAGATGGTCTTACACTTTCTTAAGGTCATTCCGTATGAAGAGGACTTCAGAGACAGTTTCAAAATCTTGACTTTTCTCAGAAATGACCTAGTAATGGAAAAGGAAGCCCTGCAGTTGGGCGCCAAATTGAAGCGGAAATGAGGAAGTCGCCACCTTGTTACCAATTTGATGCTGCTTTGGAAGTTTCTCCTTGTGGGCGCTAATTTGGTATAAAATGAAGTAGTTGGACTTCCGTCTCGTTGCCACGGCTGCTCCAGTAGAGGTCATGAGTCGTTAATATCAGCAGGGCATGAAAGGCAAGACACAGAATGAATGAAAATGTTTTTTGGGCATGTTATTGAACATGCCCTGGCTGTTCAGGGACACCCCTCTTCAGCCTAGTAATATGGTTTTTGATGGTCGTGTGGCGGATTTCGGTGGGTGTGCGTATATGTATGTGTGTTGGTGTTGTGGTTTTTATGTGGGTGATGATGGTGTGTTTGGTCATCCCTAGCTGCGTGGCCCGTCTTCTACCCGCGAAGAAAGAGTTTTTATGCTGGATTTTTTTGTCAAATTTGTGTGTTTGCTGCAACGGCTCGTCGGTGACTTTTATATGTTTGTGCCTGTGTGTTTATGTGTTGGTTTTTAAATTTTGTGTATTTGTGTTTACTGTGTGTTTAGATGTTTTGGAAGTGTTGTAGATGTGCTTGTAGTCTGTCTTGTTCCTGTTGCTGGTATTTGTCGTATACGTCAATTAGTGTTATGAGAGGAGGATTTTTGTGTTTTTCTGTTTGTGTTATTGTTTTCATTTTTTGCGCAGTGTTGATGAGTGTTCTTCTGTATTGTCTGGTGTGTGCATTATGGATGTATTTTATCATGAGTTGGGCTATGTGTATTGTGTGTGTGTAGTTGTATAGTGTTTTTGTCTTAAATGAGGGTAATAGTTTGTGTGCAGTTCTGAGGCACCTCCTCTCGAAGGAGGCAAGATACAGGAATTAAAGTTGTCATTTATTTCAAAAGCAGTAACCTCTTAGTCTACGTCAATGAGTTGGTTATTGGACACGTCTACCCCATTTGCCACTCCGAGTCCAACCGCTCACCTAAAGCTCCAACCAGTGTCTCTGTACTTCAGTTGCCACAGAAACCGTTTGATGACGAAGCTCCCGACTGCCGAAGTCAAATGAATGTATGACGACCGGTGTCAATTGAATTTTCGCATCAGCTGGATTAACCTGTTGATCCGATTTAGACTCTTTTTTGTGCCATGAACAGGTAACTTAAAGTATAAGGTAACATTAAGGATGTGTCTCCATCTGCCGTGAAAACTTGTAACTTCATGCTCAATGTGAACGCTGAAGGTTGTGTATAATCTATCTAGCAGTGAGAAGTAAAAGGAATACTTCTATAAGACATACGAAACGCAGTGCACTTACACTTTCGTTAACAACATGCACATTCAAGATTAAACAGTTTCGCTCGAATGGAGTTTGTTGCTGTATCTTAACCTTACATGCTACAAGTTGGTAGTACCGGAAAGCGGACTGTGTAAACATATTTTATATAAATAGGGTTAGTACTACTGACCCCAGAGGGGAGAAGTCAAGGTAATGCCGCGAACTGTATGTTCCACATTGCAAAGTGGTCATGATGAACCTTGGAATGCCGGCAATGACTTGTGGAATGGGATTGGCCAAATCCAGCAGCGATATCCTTAACAGAAAGGATGTGGCTGACTGGTTCAAGATACGTAGCAATTGCTGAATCTGCAGTTCCGTGGACTGTACCCCTTAAACGGAAATGTGGTGTCCGATGATGAGTGTTTACCAGCCAACCGGAACCCCATTCCTCGGACCTCTGATGACTCACCCGATTTAGTCGGACCTCTTAGGGTAAATTGGGTCATGCAGCGAACTGCTATTAATATCAATATACCATGTATTTTTAATGACATTGTAGCTCCTTAAGCAACTAAACCCACTGTAAGCAGAAAATATATCCTTGTATTAATTAAGGCAACGCTTTGTGTGCAATGAGCTCGTTTGCCTTTTACTTTCTCTACTGGTAAGTAGGGGAAGTATTATATTCCGGTGAAATCTCGACATCGAATTTTTGGGTGGAATACATGTTTTGAGACCCCCTGAATGCAAACTAAAGTATTTTTAGAAAAATATCCGTGTGTGTCAGTGTGACGAAACGTCAGTTAACTTAAGTGTTGTATCCTTAAAAGCAAAGTTCAAAATCCTCAAGATATTAATGACAATTCCTCCATCCTAAACTACCCTTTAGCCACAATTATCGAAGCATTTTCTATGTAATCAATATCCTTATATGGCATTTTGTCTCAAAAATGGCTCTGTTTGAGGTATTTTTATGCCAAATGAAATGTGTAGTTTGAATTCTCTGGCTATAGCCTATTTAGTCTTGTTTACTCTGGATGAGTTTGGTAAACCGTAAGAGATGTATAGTAAGATTTGGTCTAAGATATGCAAAACACATAGATCTTGTTAAAACACTACAAAAATATTTTTGAAAATAAGTTGAATGCGTAGCTCCGAAATAGTTCAAATGACAAGGAATGAGTTTTGTAAAACTTATCTTATTCCTTTATGTTTGAGATAAAGAATGGTTATGTCAAAACTGCATTCCCCTTGTACGTACAGCAAACTAGTATCTCTACTCTTGTACTAACCATTCTTACAGTCATATGAGTGCAATAAATGCAGGAAAAATCTGATGTAAATTTCACAATTTTCGTTGAGCGAAATAACAATATGCAGACGGCGGGGACATTATCAGTGAAGTAGTGGAAACCTTGCTTTATAATTTGTGTTCCGTAATTGCAGCCGTGTCGTGTGAAATAATATCCAGGAGTCGTGTGCTACAATAATTCTGGTGTAAACTAGTAGGAGAGCTTTATCATGACTTTAATAACACGTAAGTGATTTACTGCAAGACGTGCCGCTTCCTCCCTTCCGAGTTTTAACCTGCATTACAACCAACGACTGTACAGTGTCTCCCGTTAATACTGTCGCTGCCAGGGTTGTATGGATGTGTCCGAGTTTACCTGTGCGCCAACTCTGCTGTAAGCTATTAAATTACCCTTCTAAATATCAGTCTCCTATCCGCCGAATCTTCAGGACAGCGCAAGTTCACATCAAACAACACGTGCATAACTAACAATTTATTGAAATAACTCAAACGTTTTAAACAATATCTATATGCTAAGTAAAACCTTTCTAACATTACATCGTATCTCGTGAAATTAAGAATACGAGAAAACAGCAAATCATATGCACAATTCAAACATTTTTAAATCCTTTTTAAACTTATCCTAACTACACCGAACTTCAAAAACACAAAAACTTGACCTACAGTATATAACACAAAACCCTGAATGCTCCTGTATCATGACGGAAAATGGAATTACATTCTCTTTGATTCCTTATCTTGGTAGAATTCCATCAGGAGTACGTCCCTGGTTCCTTTCAGCTTGCTGTTCTTAATTTCTTCTCCTTTACTTTCATTAGATATTCCTTTTGTCTGTTTAGCTCCTAGTTTGTTACTGTCTGTTGCTGTTTACCAATAATTACTTTGGTAACATGCTTGTTTGTATTTTTCTGTTCCTTTACAGGTTAAGCTTCTTGCCTTTTTTGTTTAAAAACAGTTATTATGGATTGCTCTTTTTCAGAATCTTTTTAGCGGTCCCTTTTATATCTGCTTGTTCATCACTTGATATATTTCTTTGCCCAACATGTGACTTTTTCTTATCTTTAATTTTTCTTTTCTTGTCAGTTAGTTTCCGGTCATCGCCTGTATACGCGAGCTGGGCAAATGCAGATTTGAATCCAAACGCAAATACAAGAACGGCACATATTAATACAAATCCTACTGGAAATGCATAATGGGGATTGACAACTTCAGACAGTTCCATTTTCCACGTCGTCTTCTGTTCAACTCCACTGTTCACGTGAACACTAACCGTTCCACTTTCAGGACATACCCCTGCTGGCTGTTCCCAAGTCTATAATAATTTCTTATATCCAACGGTATTACTCTTAATACCGTTACACCTGGATGACTGTAAACGGGGCCATATGGGGAATCAGTTTGGATTTATTATGGCTTTCTTCGAGCATTGCAAAAGGTAACTGGTGCATCACGAACTGTAAGTTGCTTACCAGTTGTCGGCCCTGCGGACCTCGTATTCCCGAAATGCATTCTCGAGCTGATTTAATAGCTTTGCATTTATTCCACACTTTTGAATAGAGAACATAACAAACTAACGATTGTGTTTTAACTAAACGTTTCAATCTTTCTCGTAAATCACGTGTCTAAATGACAGAGGTACAGAAAGTAATTTAAATGCAACACATGAGATTTTTGTTTTATTATATGCGTTTCCCGTCGGTGATTCACTTGTAGGATGTTTGCAGACGGCCATAAACACGAAGTCAGTTTTAATACCACTCGTAGGATTGCAAAACAGACGGCTGACTTAGGAGAAGGAATAAGTGACCATTAGGGATGATCGTAAATGTCCCTGCTGACGTTTTATTGTCTCAAATAAATCCACAGTACAAGAAGACTCCAGCTTCAAATTTTACTGTCCATCGATGAGGTCCATATATTGTTGGTTGGCTAATGAAAATGGTACATTTGCCTTGGCGAGCAACATTCCAACGTCGTAAATCTTCATGTTATGATGTTTTTATCATGGCCTTTGCGAATATGCAGTGTTCCCAACTTCACGCTCCGCTCCAGAGACGTCTACCCTTACGCTGGGAAAGGTGAGATAAAGGTCCCTTACTAATTAAATGTTAAAAATATAACAGCTGGATTTCTGGAGCATAATATGCAATACAGGACAACCTTTAAACAGTCACACTTGGACATCATTTTCTCTCACTCTGTAAGAATAGTTTGTACCTACGTCTACTTCACGCTAACAGAGATGTAAAACCAAGAAGGGATATTTTGTACAAACAAGGAAATTATCTACAGATACAAAACTTAACATTTGTAGGTGTCTGCAAGAGTAAGAAAGTCATGTGAGTGGATTCGATCAGATTGTCTCAAACGGGAAGCCATTAGTTTTGTTCTGCCTTTTGCAAAGAGAATGCAATAGCTTTCCATTTTAATAGTGACAAATCTTTAGAACCAGGGAATACCAAAGCTTTTGGGAAAAGGACGTACCAGAAAATCTGTACGCGACTGTTTCTGGAAATGGCTGCGCAGAAACTGTGTGTTTGAATGTGAAATACTGCAACCAAGCAAGCGCTAGAATCAGGAAAGATAAAAGGTGATATCCTTTAAGAAGCAAAGGCATAATATTCTTGTGCTATGCATGGATGCACTTCCAACGCGTATGCACGAGTGCGCATGCGCTGTACATAAAGGAATTCTCCTCGTCTGTGAGAAATCCCAGTGGTTAATTCAAAGTACGCTTTCCCTTTTCCCGAAAGCCTCACGTATATGAGCTGCGGACCCAACCCCCCCCCCCTCTCCCCCCATATATGGGCTGCTTATTCCTCCTTTTTATTCGTCTTCTTAGGAAAATGCTCTTGTGAAGATTTACAGCGTAGATATAAAACGGCGGCGGTGGTGGTCCCATGCTCTGGGAAATCCTCTTAATGTGCCATAATTGCAGCCAGCACTGGGTGTAAATTTCCTCACCAAGTGCACTTTGGGTCATAAAGAACCGATAACTCACAACTAAAGTACAAAAAATGTGACGGCTTATAGTATGTATGTGTTATAGAATCCTTATAGTGAATCTAATATCCTGCCTACGATACGAGATACTTTCTTGGTAAAGTTTTGCTTTCTCTACTATAGAGGACGTACGAAACATCCGCATCGAGGGTTTACCGCAAATGTACGTTTTGAGGCGCCTTGAATCCAAAGAAAGCATTGTGAGAAAACGGTGTGTGTGTGTGTGTGTGTGTGTGTGTGTGTGTGTGTGTGTGTGTGTGTGTGTGTCTGTGTGTCTGTGTGTCTGTGTGTGTGAACAAAAAAATAACTTGCAAACGAAAAGTAAAATATTTTATGTAGTCCCGTTTACCAGTCATGTAAAAGACAAAAGAAGTAAATGGTGAGAGATATTTCCGTTGAAAGTTTAAGCCTCGAGTACATACCTTCTTTGGCAGCTATTACTACACGTCGGGTGTGCGCGCACCCCATAAGAGAAACGAGTTTGCAGCTAATAAACCAAGTCTATTAATAGACACATAAGTGGAAGGGAAATTAAGTAGAATAAGGCCTGACATTACTATAAATAAATAATTGTATGTCAATCTTTTGCAGTGTAAATACATGATCAAAATGTGATTTATAAAACGTATATAAAACTATTAGAGTTATACCACAGGTCTGGGATTTGAAAGTCACATCTATTGCATATGCGGGCACAATCTTTAGTTTGTTTACTCTATCTCACTTGAGTAAACATAATAGACCGAAAAATAAACATTTAGAAATCCTTGTCTTTATTGGCCTTCGATGAAACAAAACTTATAGGTTTGTGGGCAAAAGTTTGAACGATCGGAATAATCACATTTTCTTTCTGTGTTTAACAATTCTCGCAACAATGGCATTGCTAACAATACGTTTCCATGGTTGAAGTTCAGGAAGTTTCTTGCCCTGCGAATTCTAAGGAATAAAGGTTTGGCAATGTTTCTTGCTGTTGAACGCCCTTGGCCCTTATTATATTCTGTATACCATTTGTACCCATTCTTGCCGAAAAGAAATGCTATCATGTAATAAAGGTACTCGGATGTTTACACTGAATTTGGGAGTGCTGTAACAAATACGTATGTTACCTACTCGGGCCACCAGTATTGAGGTACTCTCACAACAAACTTGTTGCTTGTCGGACAGCGTCATTGTGACATTTCTTGTCAGTTCACAACGTCGCCGACTCATTCCCGGGCTAGCTCAATATTGAAAGTGCGGCCTTTGTCTCGGGGTATGCGCAGGTGTATTGTCAAGGAATGAAGTCAAGCTAATTCAAATGCCTAAGCATCAAACTACTACTCAATATCCAACATTTCCTTTATATCTAAGTTTACATTTATTTCTCTTAAATAATCATAATCCATTAGGGATAATAAATCAATAATTGTTACTTTTATGAAACATTATTTGGCAGTCGAACGAAGTATTTAAGGTTTAAGTGAAGTGTTTATAAGAAAGTCAAGTACCGAAATGACTTTTAGAGTGGCAGTGATGTAGAAATTCATTTTTACTTCTTATGTGTGGTTCAAAATGAATCACTGTAAGTTAAGGAACAATATCCCACAACAACGCAAAAAGACAAACTCTCTAGCGACCTGGATATCCCAGCTATTAACACATACGGGGTGACACCGCACCCCGATGCCTTCGCTAGTCAGAGAACAATAGGACAGTCATAAACATTAATTAAACGACAGTGGTAATGTCGCACTAGGAGAATACAGGGATAAACAGCATTTGAATAAACGGGGGCATATGCACCCCGTAAGAGTTCCAGGGTTAACTTCAAAATGGGGCATTTTTCAACGAATTTCAGTACGTATGGGGTATCAAGATTTCGCCGGCGTTTTTGTTGGGGTGCAATAGATAAGCAGGAGAGAAAATAAAATTCCTCAAGTTGGTTTTCCTTATTCCAGACGAATACTCGAACAAAACGTGTAAAATGTAGGTAGGTAGGGTTGTGGCAGGCTGAAGTGAATTACCTCTAGGCTAAGGAAATCGAACAGAAGGCGACCGAAAAGAAAAGGTGCAAGTGAAGGGGAAAAAGAGCCCACTGATCAAGACAAGCGAGTGAGATAAAGACGGGGATATAGGGATCCCCGGGGAGACTGCCTGCCTTCCTGCCTGCAAATATATATAAAACGGGAAGCAATGGGTAAAAATCGAGTTGAAAAACTTGCTCTATTTCTTCTCGCACGCAAAGCGAACGTCACGTCCGCGTGTTTGGACACCAAGACGGACCAGTCACGAGTAATTAAATCACTACCCCTTAAGCATAGATGCAAATGACGATCGTGTTGCGCTGGCCACGTACAAACATTTGTTTCAGAGCGTGTCAAAAAACCTCTGTGGTCGACTGACTGGTGTGCGTGCTGCGTTCTAAACGCGCTCGCCTACGGGAATATGTAGCAGATATATCTCATTCCTTGCCGCAGTAAAAATATCAACAGCACTTCACTTAGTTGGCAATAAAACAAACCTTTCGTTCTGTAGAGTAGGAGCAGATTTCACAATTTAACTGTTGATTAAACAATTCACATGTAACACCTTTTTACGTAGACAGTAGGCGAACTAATGTATTCCACCCAAAAATTCTACCTCAAGATTTAACCGGAAATATAGGAGTAAAGTACCATTTTCGAGAAAAGTGCGACGTATCTAGAAAATGAAATATTTGTATGACATATGTTTTGAATTTTGTTACTATAGCCTGTGTTGTCCTGTTTATTGTTGATATTTGTGTAATTCGTAAACCGTAAGAGATAGACCATTTCGGAGATTCAAATAACAAGGAAGAGTTTCGAAATATTTGATGTTCCATTTGTGGAAGGTATGCTATTCATGTTTCATAACTTAGCCGTACAAAGATAAACAATAAAATAATTTTATCTCAACTAACGCGGAGAGGATAGAGGAATAAGAGTTTGTCGGAATGGTTAGTAAAACAGTAGAGAAAGTCATGCGAGTGCAACACATCAGATCGAGTTGCATCTAAACAGGCATTCCAGCATTCGAGAACAGGTCGTACAGGTTCTCCTGTACGGTATGTTTATCTGCACAGCACCTAGCCGCTTAAAGCGGCTTTATCTGTGCAGTATGAAAGGTGATCTACCTTTTGTGTCTGTGGGCATGATTTCTTCCTGCATACCTGAGTTTGGGGACAGGAATAAGTGTTGGTGTGAGTATGTGTTGGGTAATGGTAATGCCCCTCCCATCATCTAAGTGAGTGATTCTAAAACGAAACTCGGTTTGCTATTTAACCGAATTTAAGGTTTGGTATACTGATATGAAGTTGAGATCACCAGTTAGTGCTATGTTGCACCAAATCAGTTAAATGTAACATTACACACATTGTTCTCAGTGGTCTACGAGTAATATGCTAGTTTCTGGTTCCCAAGGTCGTGGGTTCAAACCAGGTGCAGGGCAATGGATCAGTGGCGGCTCGCAGTCAAAATTTTAGGGTAGGCAAAGTGTAACTACAACAACAACAACAATAATAATAATAATAGTAATAATAATAATAGTAATAATAATAATAGTAATGATAATGATAATGATAATGATAATGATAATGATAATGATAATGATAATGATAATGATAATGATAATGATAATGATAATGATAATGATAATGATAATGATAATGATAATGATAATGATAATGATAATGATAATGATAATGATAATGATAATAATAATAATAATAATAATAATAACAGTAACAATAATAATACAGTAGAACCCCGTTTATCCGAAATAAAGGGGGCGAAGTCATTGCGGATAACGCAAACAATATATTGTGTGGTTGTTTAATAAGTGCAGAGTGAATGAGTGTGACTTACGGACGAATTACCGCCCAAACTAAAATAGATTAAGAAATTGAAAAATTGTCTGACTGTAACATTGCGCTAAATAGCTAAAACACTCCTCTTTTCATTGTCAGTGCGCCGCGAAAGCGGAGTTTCATACTGGTATTACACAGAGATAACGACAGGTTCAGATCTCTGAGATCTTCGTTCGTGGAGTATGGCTGTTCGGAAAATGTCGCATAAATTCGGATTTGGGCAGGCAAGTGTTCGGACTGCTGGCAGACGCGTCTACGCATGCTCGGAGTGCATATACAGACCGAATGATTCCTTATCCCTGTTCAAGGGCCTCGTACTGAGGAAATGGGGCCGGGCAGGCAGAGGTTAAGCTAGCCTGCTCTCCACTACCCAGGTTCCATGCGCATCATTTCTGCCGCGCGTTTCAAACACGCAGCGCAGTTTTGATGAATCCGAATTGAGATTCAAGGATTTGATCATGCGCTGATCATTATAACCGAGAAAACTTCTCTTGAACTACAATTTAGATAAAATGACGGTTGAAATGATAAAATGCAGAATCATAGCTGAAAATTATTTGTTGATGTATTACGGTAGGGCAGGCAATGCCTACCCTGCCTACCCTGAGGAGCCGCGCATGCAATGGATGTGTTTTCAATTCTAAAAAGCCTTATGATGGCTTCCTTCGGAAGGGATGTAAAACCGGTGGTCCCATGTCAGGTTTAGTGCACGTAAAGTAACCTCAAGATTGATGAAGACTTCTGAACCAAATTGTGTCTTTCTCAGCATCTCATTGGATTTGAACCCCAGCAATTAAAGAATGTACATACAATTCAGACTTCCTAACTCTAGGAAGGATGGGGAATTATCCTGGCTTAAGAAAAATTCACACTCCCCTGTTGGGAATCGAACCCGGTATCTCTTATTTTGTGTCCCCTTATATTCCCTTTGTACTTATTAGAAAATGTATGACACAAATGTCATCGTTGGGCATGAATTTGTACTAAATATTCCTGCAAGGTTATTTGTTCTAGAGTGAGTAGGGAAAGTCATGTGTATACAACACATCCGGTCTCGCAAGTTATTAATTATGTTTAGCATACGTATAGAATATTTTATTTACCAAATTTATGGTTGAGCGGAATATTCAGAGCTTACCTCAGTATTTTCCTTTTTTTTTTTTTTTTACCTGAATTGTATATTAAAAAAGGTAGCTACCGAAAGCTCGTTAAATTTAGTCGCTTCACTGAGTTTGGCATATGCGACGTTAACAATTAAAAGCAGCTGCCAAACTCTGGAGGGAAGTCCAGTAATTAAGAAAGTTGTGAAAAGACTTGTCATCCCTGCTAACGAGGAAAAGAAAGCGAACGTTACCAGTTATCTGTGACGACTCGACTCGACTCGACTCGACTCGACTCGCCGCCGCCGCCGCCGCCTCTGATACTACGCAACACATTCATGCATGTAATAACAGTTCAATCTTTCACTTATTTCTTCAACCTTACTTGTTTTCTTAAGCTTTACCTCATAATTCTCTAACTCCACAATTAATGTTTTTCATTTTTTTCCAATGTTCATGTCGGTTTGGATATTCTATACCACAAATAGACGTATTAACTCCGCCCAAAATTTTATGTCGTTTGGTTCAAATCACAATGTGGTCAGAAGCCTGTACAAAAAATCTAATGTGTTACATGACTTTCTCTACTCTTGTACTAACCATTCTTACAAACTCTTATTCCTATATCTTCTTCATGTTAGTTGAGATAAACATTTGTACAAGTTATCTTATTGCTTATTATTGGAATACAGTAGACTTCGTGCGATAGTCAAATCTTTTAAAGCTTTGAGATTCCGTTCTCTTTGCACACGTAACATATAAAAAAATGAACAACGATTATTCATTTCACGAAAGTTCTAAGTTTTCCGAAACTCACACAAATAACAAGGAATATATAGAGACATAAATTGTGTATTTTAGCAAGATCTACATTTTTTGTATAGTATGTTTTGGTCTATCTCTAACGGTTTACCAGTTATGCAAAAGTCGTCCAGAGTAAATGCGACTTCAAGGGCTATAGCCAGAAAATTGAAGATATACATTTTATTTGTCATAAAAATATCTCAAACATATGATATTTTAATCAAAATCGTTAGAGGCATTTTCAAGAAAATCAAAATTCTCGAAAAACTTTTCCATGAAAAGCGTAGTTTAGGGTGGGGCTATTTTCTTCAAAATCTTCGTGTCACATCCTTGAAAGACATTAAACTTAAATACCAACACACACACACACACACACACACACACACACACACACACACACACACACACACACACACACACACACGCGCGCGCGCGCACGCGCGGACCTTTTTCTAGAAGTGCTTTTTCTGGATTCAAGGGGCTTCAAAACATATATTTCCGGTGAAATCTTGACATCGAATTTTTGGGTTGGAATACAATACTTCCCCTACTTACCAGTAGAGAAAGTAAAAAGGTATTTAACTAGCTTCGGTGTTGAAAGGTTGGAATAGTTCCCTGTAAAGGCGAGAGATATTTTCATGAATTTTGTGGGAATAGTTTCTAAAGCCTGGCTGCCTTTGAGATGTTTGCCGGTAATATGGTTTGTCTTTTACTGATACTCTGCAGACTAATGCATGATAGCAAGCTTACCTCGTCACGGCAGCAAGTCACAGAATGACACGCGTGGCAAGTGCCGCGTCTGGCTCCTTTCATAGCGCCGGACAACCCTCTAGCGAGCAGCATGTGCTTCATTTTAAAGATCAAATCTTCGGTCTTAGTAATGTGTTCTCAACTTCCAGACCCTCGAGTGTAAGTCTGCCTGACTTACCTTCACGATCTCCGAGTGACCAGGTCAGTCTCTTCACTGGCAACGGCGTTTCGCTGAAGCATACGTGACCATCCCTTCTTTTCCTGCGTTAAGCGATTTCCAGGAAAACTGCTCTTACAGGGTTTTAGGCTGATTACCTGGTGCTTGCCACTAATGACTTGTCAGAAAGCACACGTTAGACAATTTTAACCGTGAACAATATTTCCACGTCCGTACCTTTTTATACATGCAACTATTTTAATATTTCCCTATTATTTAATTCTGCCATGTGAAGCAGTATTATTTCCATAACTACGGCGTTCTCAAATTTCGGCTTCAAAGTCATATATAAGATTGAGAGAAAAGGGGACAGTTCGGGGCAGACGGACACGGCTGGGGTGGGACAAAGAGACAGCACACTTTTCGTATAGGAATTAATCCAATATAAGTTGCAAAAGGTTTATAGATGTGAATCTCATCTATGGTACACCCGGCCTAAGAAATCCACTTAACATCAACACTTGCTTCTGTGTTTTTACATCAGCGAACAGCAGTACCACTAACGCATGTTTCTTCTTCGGAAAGCTTCGGTCAGGAACCAATCAGAGCGTTCTCTGTGGTCACGTGCTTACAGCCGCTATGAGCGTTTCTGTACTTCAAGTGGTTTTCTTCTCTCGACAGCACTATAAATAATGTTCCGTGTTCAAACTTGATTTTGAGATTCAAGAATCCAAGCTCCCTTGCAGAATCTTCTTGTGTTACCATTATTTGGGACTTTCTCCAGGTCAGTCTCGAGGTTCAACTGTACACCCTTCACAACCTTCGTACAAGTAAATCCTGCAACTACTTCCCTCGATATTAAAAGTAAATCAGGAACCAAAAGAAAATCCACAAAATCTGACTTTGTGACAAGCCCAGAATTTGCAAGTGGCCTAAAAGCTAGAAAACCTACTCGCACTGAAAAGGAAAAGGCGGCAGCAGCAGCGAAAGTTATAAGAAGCTTGTGCATGGTAAAGGGAATATCTGCAAAGAATGTCAACAATGTTACAAGGAAGGAACAAACTTGGAGCACTGTCTCAATTCTAGAAACTGGTACCATGCCTAAGTGTGTAGAAATAATGCATAATTTGTAATGATAGAAACTAAATATCCCTTTTAAATGCTAGTTCACGTGCTAGTAAAGACTTATATTGCAGCAAATTATCTCCACAAAGTTTCAGTTTAATTGTTACACCTTCATATAACGGTTAGTATAAACCTAAGCAAGGAAATATGTATTACTGTATTAAATAAAAATGCAATGAATATGTAACATAAAAATAAATATGTAACATAAATAAAACAGCACACTGGTAATAACTCAATCATACGTCAGCTCGATACTGCACTTTCAGAGCAGAGAAAAAGAAGTCCACGGCATGATCTTGTGTACAACAGCTGAGTTATCGTGTTTCCGGGTACGCAGTGGAGAAACAGCGCGCAGCTTTCCATATGTTCGGTCTCTATTTATTAGAACTATATAGCGTTCTCTATACATTGAATATTTTATATCATTCTTATAAGTCGTTACGAAATCGTATTTGTGTTTGTGTGTGTGTGTGTGTGTGCGCGCGCGCGCGCTGTTGGACCCTGTCAGTGTGTAGTATAACTCGAAAACGAAAAGTCGGTTAAAAAGCAAAATTCGTATTTAAGTTTAACGTCTTTTAAGAATGCTTTGGCTTGGGGTTCATAGGCCAGGCCTCGGGTGCCTTGGATGGGTGAGGTGTGTGACCCTCCTCGGTTCCTGAGTCGCTTGGCGATCTTCCACACGTCGCCATCTTCCGGGTTCGAACGAGTCATCGTGTCCTCCCACGCGCGCACTCGGTGCTCGCGTAGACGGAGACGAACCTCGTGGCGTAAACGCCTTAGAACCGCTAGATTATGGGGCGTGCGGTGCCTCTGGTAGCGCCTGCGAGCCGCCCAAGAGCGGCGGAAGAGCAAAAGAAGCTCTAAAGGCAGGACATCAGGATGAAGAGGAGCTGGGGTGTGGATGGTGAGGTTGTGGACTGTTCGCTTCACGACAGAGGTGAAGGAAGAGACCGCAACCTCTAGGGATGGGATGTCTGTGATGTTGGGGTTGGCGGGAATGAAGCCATTCAGGCAACTTCTGACGCAGTCGCAGTCTACGTTCCGATGTTGGATCGGGACCTCATGACTGGCAACCTGGGTGTTTATGATGGCCAACACGGGATTATGGTCTGAATGAAGTTCGTTGACCGATGTGAGTGATAGATGGTATGGAAAGTGCTTGATGATTGCGAAGTCTATGACGGATGGCCGCCCTAGACCTCGCGGGTAATGGGTAGGTTGCCAGGGACCCTCTACTCTAAGTTGAGGGTCCGCGTCTACCATTCTGATGGTGTCGTTGCCTCTAGCGTCTGCTCGGGGGCCGCTATGCCAGCGCTTATGCTTAGCTTTTAAGTCCCCGGCAATAATGGCATGAGGATGTAGGGCAAGGATGGAGAGGTAGTCGTTCGATACAATGATTTTGATTAAAATACGGTTGGTTTTATTTTGAATCTTCTGGCTATAGCCTATGTAGTCATGTTTACTCTGAATGACTTCTCTATAGTAATATAGAGTCATGCAAAATATGTCCAGATAAACTTGTTTGACGAGTGAACCATTTCCGAGATGTTCCTTGTTATTTGTGCGCGTTTAGGAAAACTTAAAACTAAATCACGATCTTCCATTTGACAAAAGTTTTTCTATCTCATTCCGTTGTCTTTTAAGGCTTTGTAAAGATTTGACTATCGCTCAAAGCCTACTGTATTTCCATATCCCCCTTGTACCTACACAACAATTTGTGAAAATGTTTATATTAGTTGCGATAAACTAACACGAAGAATAGGAGTTTTGTAGTAACCATTCTTACAGAGTGGAGAATGACCTGTGAGTGCAACACTTTTGTTATTGGTTGGAAAGTTTAACGCTTATACATTTCTGAAATCGGAAAGCATTACTCCCTTTTATTCTGCTGACGATACAGATACAATGGAATTGTGTGTAAACCGATAGCAACCAGCTTTATCGCTTAAGTCTTCTGTACCGTGGTTTTCCCATTGTACCTATAAGGAAATATGAACTGAACGATTTCTAAATCAGTTCATAAGTGGTTGTGGGTAGAAAAGTCATGTGAATGTAAACAATAGGATATATCGCCATGCAAACAAAAGGCGGGGTTATGTTTTCTAATTTGAGTGTATTGTTTTCAGATCCGCCCCAAGTAAAACTTCAACTGGGCAACACGCTGAATCCCGACGACATCAAGGAAGGCGATGACGTATATTTTGAATGTGAAATAAAAGCCAATCCGAAGGAACATAAAATCACTTGGCTTCACAACGTAAGTACCAACCACGCTTTTCCCACTTTCTCTTCCAGTGGCTTTGTTTTAGAGTGCTCAAGGGGTTGGTTTTGTTTTGGAAATAGTCCAGTCCCACACAAGTTGATCGTTCGTTCACGTAGTTCGAGTGGCGGTTGCTAAGCAGCGCCACTGTTCCCACCACAAAGAAGTAAGAAGTTCTTGTTCAGCCATCCAGATGCCTCTCTTTGTGTTGCAGGGGAACATTTCGTCGAAATTTGCGTATTTGTTTACCGCGTAATACAATTCATAACACGCCTATGAGAGATCCTGAACGAAAATCATCCGAAAGTAATACTTTTCGTGCTATAAGTTTGAACACCATTAAATTTATCCCAAGTTTCACAAGGGTGCAACATATATTTTACACAGATTGCTTTAATGGTGTTTCGAGTTGTATAAGACACAAGGTATACCCTGTACATACTGTTTACAAACGACTTCCCAGTGGACGCCAGATGCAAGGTTGCCATGTACGCCGACGACACTGCAATATACAACCACCATAGAAATCCACGTTTCGGTCTTGCAGAAATGCAACGCTATGTCAACAACTTCCTCTCATGGCAACATGATTGGAAAATCAAAATTAACCCCGACAAATGCCAGCTGATTCATTTTTCTAAGCGGCATCACACTTTGGCAATGGACCTAACGGTCGGTGGTCAGGTATTGCACTGCCGTCGGCAAGTTAAATACCTAGGGGTTACCTTGGACCGCACAATGTGCTGGTCCACCCACATAAAAAATAGCGCCAACAAAGGCAGACAGCGGCTAAAGTTATGCGCCCCCATCTTCCGCAGCAAACAGCTGCAACTGAAGTCCAAACTCATCCTGTACAAAGCTTTTATCCTGTCAGTGGTTCTATATGCGTGTGTGGCATGGGCAAACGCCTCAAAAACCGCCCTGAAACAGATCCAAACCCTCCAAAACCTCTCCCTCCCAAAAATCCTCTCTGCTCCTCTCTTAACCACCAACCAAACCCTACACCTGGAAACCCAGATCCCCTCCATCCCTGAGGCAATAACCAAAAGAGCTTCCGCGGCATGGGCGCGCATCAGAAACCACCACAATTACATCATTGCCAATATCGGCAAAGGTGAGCCGAAGCATCGAAAACATGCACGAATCAAAATGTTTTAGACGTCGCTTGGCTCACCGACTGATGTGCGTCCATGCAAACACGGGCCCCAGGCCGCACACAAGCTACCTCAGAGGCCTGCACCCCAGGGAACCAGTCAGGAGCTGCAACCTGCCCGCCCAGGAAAACCGCGGAAATGTATATAAAGCGAGTGTAAATAGCGTCTGTAAATAGTGTTTTTATGTGCGTGTGTGTGTGTCTGTGTGTGCGTGAGGACATGTCTCACGATATGCCAGAGCGAATGCGGGAGTGCATGTGTGTAAATAAAGTGTATATATGTATATAAAGAAAAAAAAACTAGAAACAAAACCCAAAGACAATACAACAGGGAACTGTTCTCGGTGGCCCAAGGACGGCCACTGTATGGGTTTCCTGGAAAACCCGTTGTATATAAAATGTAAAAACAAAAAAAAAAATTGTAAATAAATGTAAATGTAAGTCTGTTAGCTGGGCCTGCTGTACCAGCACCAGACAAAATTGAAATAAACAAACAATCTGAATCTGAATACCAACATTGCTCGTCGGCCATGGCTGACGAAGTAATCAGTAGGGAAATGGTCGCTTGGATGGCTAGACATCCAAGATCCGACAGATTCTGCCGCCAGTGACAAAACAGGAACCCACCCTGCACCATCAGACATTACAAAGACAAAAAGCCTGCTACATATACCAACCTATACCACCACACGGGTAAATCCGTATTTAAACGGATAGGTACCGTGGCCACCTTACCATCCGCCTGGGTTAACCCAGACGACTAGTACTTACTCCTGGACTCCTATACCAACATATAATACGAACATCTTTACATACCAAGTTAAAGGATCCTTAGATATATAAACTTATATCTGTGGACTTCAATTGGTGTTATTTCATTTGTTACAAAGATATAAGCTTAGTGTAGTTTGTAAGGGATATCATATGTGTATTAAATTAAATACTTATGTTGCACATGACCCTAAAGATATATCGTATACTTGCCAACCATTATATTTAAGTAGAATTACACGTATTCTAATAGAATAAAACAGAAGCGTTTGGAAACCGCAATACAAAACTTGAACGACTACCATATGAACTACAACCCAAAGGGTAGAAGTGTTGGTAGACAAAGACAATTTTTAACATGGGCTGAATATTGAGACCGGAACAAGCGTTATGAAACTATTAAAGCAAAACAGGTGATATTTAAACTGTAACATGTTTGCATTACATTATATGTATGGTATAAATTTGAACCAGCTAGCATTATTAGTTCAGAATTTCAAAGTTACAGTCATACATATCTTTAACGCCTAATATTTTCGATTTTATTTCGTCTATAAACGTTTTTACATGTCTTTTCTGTAAGTGTGTAAGGAATACCATTAAAGACATACAATTCTCTCTACATTATGACTGACATACTCATTTCATTTGAATAAAAAGTGTAGTTTCAGCACTAAATTTAATGATAATATTCGAAGCTGATGATCATTATCATTAAATGCTAGAGGTTTATTTTCTGTGATAATTATCTAGGTTGCGAATTGTGCTCTGGACATGAAACAGGAAATTATATCAACATTTCAAATTGTAATTTGTTAATATGTAGCACAGAACTTTAAGAAAGGACACTACCATATAAGAGCACCAGTTGTCCTGGAAAACAATCAATATTGTGAGTCCTGGGTAACAAATAAGAGTTGGAGTAACCTACAAGGTGTAGAAATACATTTTCGTAGAAGGACCAAAGGATGTACGAAATTGAACCACGTAAAACACGTTCAGTCATTTAGAAGAGAATTCGGAATGTCGAGTTCTGACAATGGAAGAAATCATTGTGAATTCGGAACAAGCAAGTCGCCTAATCCTTGAAGCGAGGAAGATAGACCAATTCAGTATTGTATCCAGAATTAAAGTACCGATGCTCAATACTCTAAAAACCTGTGAAAGCGATAATACACAGGAAACTATTAAGGATATAATTCAGTGTGATACAAAAAAAAAAAAAAAAAAAAAAAAAGGAGTGTTGATTTAACATGAAGCCAGGAACCACGAAAATGCCACACGTTGGGCGCCAATTTGATGCGAATATGGAGGACTGATGAGGATGGAAGGTGGTGGATGATGATGCCACGAAGAAGTTACACGTGGTAGGCGCCAATTTTGATGCAAATAGGATGCTGAGTGATGCTGAAGATGATGCTGCGCTGAAACTCCAAACTTATGCTGTAGAACGATGGATGTCGGTGGATAAAAGCCACACGTTGTTACTTTACTCCCTTTTGCATTCTTGCCATGGCCGCTCTGATAGACTAGAGTTAGACACATGGATTATTGTTTTCTCAGAGTATGCGTAGGAAAAACGTGAAAGTCTGTGTCAGTTTTTCATATTTTACATTGGTTTGTTCAATAAAATCATCGTTGTAAGTTGGAGAGGTGCCGATTGTGGTTAACCGCATTCGTTAGCATCAGCTAATGGCCGACTCACAACTCGCGTCATCATGCTAATCTCGTGGTGACCACGTGATCATTGTCAACGTAGATTGAATTTCTGCCTCAAGTGGACAAATCCTAATTTAATTAGACGCGTTATTTGGTCAACTATAGCAGAAAGAGTTGAACATGTGTTATGTAAAACGGAGACAAAATATACAACGATCATTTGTATCTCAGTATAGTAACTATAGCTTGTCTCATCCCATTTAACGCCATACTGTCATCTAAGGGCATGTCTGTCTCTATCTAGCGCATACAAGTTGCCGTTAGCTTCATCCTTTTCTACTCTTGCGCTGTTGCCAAGTTCCTAATAGCATCTTGCAAATATTCAGCTGTCATACATCTCAGGTTTGAACATATTATCCTATGCAGAATGATTTTCTCTTTCAGGTTATCCTTTTCAGTCATTATACATTTCTATAGGTTCAAATTTTTACAGAAAGAAAAGTTTTGTTTGTCAGTGAAAGTTCGCTATTTGCTGTTTCTATACTCAAAACGCGCTAACTAATAAACTAACTGGTAGAATATGGTTATTCAGTCAAGTGTTACAATGTTTTAAATGAAATGTTCCCGGAAAAGTATATATCTGTGCACTGCAAAAGTTACACAGGGGGAAACTTTTTTATTATTGAGTTAACGTTTTCTCTCGCTTGGTCCCCGATGTAGAGGACGGTTAGAGACAGGTTACAGGCTTCTGCTTTATTTTAAAACCTGTTTCTTTTATCGTGCAAGGCAAACAAAAGGTACTCACCTATTGAGCCAAAACGCGGAGGCATGAAACAGAAGACAGTTGAAGGAGCAGCCGTAACACCAGTTCGTAAAAACTCCTTGTGTGTGTGTGTGTGTGTGTGTGTGTGTGTGTGTGTGTGTGTGTGTGTGTGTGTGTGTGTGTGTGTGTGTGTGTGTGTGTGGAACTTGTCTTATTTATTTAACATGTTCCGTAAATATTTGTAGTTGTGTATGGGGAAACCAGTAGGAGACAATATATTGGTAAATTAAGAAGTAAGGAACGCCAAATATATATGCATATGTTATTTGGCTTGAAAAATAATCCGAGCATTAATAAGGCAGTAAAAGAAAGAGCTAACGCTATCGGGTGTTCTGAAGCAGTAGTGTATAGGATTACAAAGCTTTAAATCTAAGTCACATAAAACTTTGTGGTATGTTCATAGACCTAAAATTGTGGTCCCAGGAGTCAGTATAGCAGTGGCGGCTCGCAGTCAAATTTTTAGGGTAGGCAAAGTGTAACAGTAACAACAAACAACAACAACAACAACAACAACAACAACAACAACAACAACAACAACAACAATAATAATAATAATAATAATAATAATAATAATAATAATAATAATAATAATAATAATAATAATAATAATAATAATAATAATAATAATAATAATAATAATAATAATAATAAACCCCGTTTATCCGAAATATAGGGGGCGAAGTCATTGCGGATAACGCAAACAATATATTGTTTGGTTGTTTAATAGGAGCAGAGTGAATGACTGTGACTTACGGACGAATTACCGCCAAAACTAAAATTACGAGTGTCGGCAGATTTTTTTCCAGGGGGGGGGGCGGCACATGTTGGAAATTTGCAATCATATAATATTAAATCATTATTTTACTGTCAAAATTTATAGTACTTGTTGCAGATAACCGTATTAATTTGTGCTAAACAAAAATTGTTCTTTACATCAAAATTAAAATAATAGTTTAAAAGTCAGTAACTGACTGCACATTAAGTTCACCAACTTCCAAGGGGGGGGGGGCCGTGGCCCCCCTTGCCCCTATTTCACGACGCCCATGACTAAAATAGATTAAGAAATTGAAAAATTGTCTGACTGCAGCTTTGTGTTAAATAGCTAAAACACTCCTCTTTTCATTGTCAGTGCGCCGCGAAAGCGAAATTTGTAATAGTTCACTAATTAAGTCGGTCATACTGGTATTACACAGATAACGACAGATGCAGATCTCTGAGATCTTCGTTCGTGGAGTATGGCTATTCGGAAAATGTCGCATAAATTCGGATTTGGGCAGGCAAGTGTTCGGACTGCTGGCAGACGCGTCTACGCATGCTCGGAGTGCATATACAGACCGAATGTTTCCTTATCCCTGTTCAAGGGCCTCGTACTGAGGAAATGGGGCCGGGCAGGCAGAGGTTAAGCTAGCCTGCTCTCCACTACCCAGGTTCCATGTGTATCATTTCTGCCGCGCGTTTCAAACACGCAGCGCAATTTTGATGAACCGGAATTGAGATTAAAGGATTTGACCATTATAACCGAGAAAACTTTTCTTGAACTGCAATTTAGGGGAAAATGACAGTTCAAATGATAAAATGCAGAATCATAGTTAAACATTATTTGTTGATGTATTACGATAGGGTAGGCACTGCCTACCCTGCCTACCCTGAGGAGCCGCGCCTGCAGTATAGTATTATCTTGTGCTCAAGGCGTGTCTTTGAGCCAAAATTAAACAGTAATACAAACTAAACTCAATTCACAAAATTTGTTTGGGGGGGGGGGGGAGTGACTGTTTGGGGAGTCTAAAATGACACTTGGACACAACACATCTTGATCCACATAACATTTTTAGCCAAGTATCAAAAGCACAAGAATATTCAAAGCATAAATTCGGGGTGTAGAAGTTATCAAACATGATAGCACATGAGTTTAACACATTCACAGAGCGAAACAAACCTGAGCTAGGTACCACCTGATGATGCCAAAGAATGCAGCAGGTTAAGCAGTTTTTGCAATAATGGTCATGTATTATTGCTGGTATAGGATTTCTGATAACCTCAATAAAAGGTAATTCATAATATTGTATTAGAATACCTTCATCAGGTACACTAGAATGTTAGAGAGATAGCCACTGATGGTTCTTGGCTATCTATGTATAAATATTGCGTTTGTTTGCATTTCAGGGATTGCTGGTGACCCAGAATATGTCGTCTGGAGTCATACTCAGCACACACAGCCTGGTACTGCAGGGAGTCAGTCGACACAACGGCGGTCGGTACACCTGCCTGGCATCGAACGCAAGAGGGGAAACTGCCAGCAAAGCAGTCACGCTTCGGGTTCAGTGTAAGTAAGCCAGACAATCTCTAGTTTGTATATCCTTGGGAAAAAATAATATGTGATAAATTCTCAAGTAGAGTGAGAGTGAGTCTGACTGTCGAATTATATTTATATGGACTATTTCACATATAGCTGCTTGTCCTGTATAATAGTGACCTAGTCTAGCTCCTCCTATTATCAAAAGTAATATGATAATACGTGTGATCTAACTGATAAATTCTCAAGTAGAGTGAGTGTGAGTCAGGCTGTTGAATTATATTTATATGGACTATTTCATATATAGCTGCTTGTCCTGTATAATAGTGACCTAGTCTAGCTCCTCCTATTATCACAAGTAATATGATAATACGTGTGATCTAACTGATACATTCTCAAGTAGAGTGAGAGTGAGTCAGACTGTCGAATTATATTTATATGGACTATTTCATATATAGCTGCTTGTCCTGTATAATAGTGACCTAGCCTAGCTCCTTCTATTATCACAAGTAATATGATAATACGTGTGATCTAACTGATAAATTCTCCACTAGAGTGAGAGTGAGTCAGACTGTCGAATTATATTTATGTGGACTATTTCATATATAGCTGCTTGTCCTGTATAATAGTGACCTAGCCTAGCTCCTTCTATTATCACAAGTAATATGATAATACGTGTGATCTAACTGATAAATTCTCAAGTAGAGTGAGAGTGAGTCAGGCTGTCGAATTATATTTATTTGGACTATTTCATATATAGCTGCTTGTCGTGTATAATAGTGACCTATCCTAGCTCCTTCTATTATCACAAGTAATATGATAATACGTGTGATCTAACTGATAAATTCTCCACTAGAGTGAGAGTGAGTCAGACTGTCGAATTATATTTATATGGACTATTTCATATATAGCTGCTTGTCCTGTATAATAGTGACCTAGCCTAGCTCCTTCTATTATCACAAGTAATATGATAATACGTGTGATCTAACTGATAAATTCTCAAGTAGAGTGAGAGTGAGTCAGACTGTCGAATTATATTTATATGGACTATTTCATATATAGCTGCTTGTCCTGTATAATAGTGACCTAGTCTAGCTCCTTCTATTATCACAAGTAATATGATAATACGTGTGATCTAACTGATAAATTCTCCACTAGAGTGAGAGTGAGTCAGACTGTCGAATTATATTTATGTGGACTATGTCATATATAGCTGCTTGTCCTGTATAATAGTGACCTAGCCTAGCTCCTTCTATTATCACAAGTAATATGATAATACGTGTGACCTAACTGATAAATTCTCAAGTAGAGTGAGAGTAAGTCAGACTGTCGAATTATATTTATATGGACTATTTCATATATAGCTGCTTGTCCTGTATAATAGTGACCTAGCCTAGCTCCTTCTATTATCACAAGTAATATGATAATACGTGTGATCTAACTGATAAATTCTCAAGTAGAGTGAGAGTGAGTCAGACTGTCGAATTATATTTATATGGACTATTTCATATATAGCTGCTTGTCCTGTATAATAGTGACCTAGCCTAGCTCCTTCTATTATCACAAGTAATATGATAATACGTGTGATCTAACTGATAAATTCTCAAGTAGAGTGAGAGTGAGTCAGACTGTCGAATTATATTTATATGGACTATTTCATATATAGCTGCTTGTCCTGTATAATAGTGACCTAGTCTAGCTCCTTCTATTATCACAAGTAATATGATAATACGTGTGATCTAACTGATAAATTCTCAAGTAGAGTGAGAGTGAGGCAGACTGTCGAATTATATTTATATGGACTATTTCATATATAGCTGCTTCTCCTGTATAATAGTGGCCTAGCCTAGCTCCTTCTATTATCACAAGTAATATGATAATACGTGTGATCTAACTGATAAATTCTCAAGTAGAGTGAGAGTGAGTCAGACTGTCGAATTATATTTATATGGACTATTTCATATATAGCTGCTTGTCCTGTATAATAGTGACCTAGTCTAGCTCCTTCTATTATCACAAGTAATATGATAATACGTGTGATCTAACTGATAAATTCTCAAGTAGAGTGAGAGTGAGTCAGAGTGTCGAATTATATTTATATGGACTATTTCATATATAGCTGCTTGTCCTGTATAATAGTGACCTAGCCTAGCTCCTTCTATTATCACAAGTAATATGATAATACGTGTGATCTAACTGATAAATTCTCAAGTAGAGTGAGAGTGAGTCAGACTGTCGAATTATATTTATATGGACTATTTCATATATAGCTGCTTCTCCTGTATAATAGTGGCCTAGCCTAGCTCCTTCTATTATCACAAGTAATATGATAATACGTGTGATCTAACTGATAAATTCTCAAGTAGAGTGAGAGTGAGTCAGACTGTCGAATTATATTTATATGGACTATTTCATATATAGCTGCTTGTCCTGTATAATAGTGACCTAGTCTAGCTCCTTCTATTATCACAAGTAATATGATAATACGTGTGATCTAACTGATAAATTCTCAAGTAGAGTGAGAGTGAGTCAGAGTGTCGAATTATATTTATATGGACTATTTCATATATAGCTGCTTGTCCTGTATAATAGTGACCTAGCCTAGCTCCTTCTATTATCACAAGTAATATGATAATACGTGTGATCTAACTGATAAATTCTCAAGTAGAGTGAGAGTGAGTCTGACTGTCGAATTATATTTATATGGACTATTTCATATATAGCTGCTTGTCCTGTATAATAGTGACCTAGCCTAGCTCCTATTATCACAAGTGATATGATAATACCTGTGATCTAACTGATAAATTCTCAAGTAGAGTGAGAGTGAGTCAGACTGTCGAATTATATTTATATGGACTATTTCATATATAGCTGCTTGTCCTGTATAATAGTGACCTAGTCTAGCTCCTCCTATTGTCACAAGTAATATGATAATATCGAATTTTTGTGTGGAATACAATACTTCTACGTTACTTTATCTAATACGTATAGTAGAAATACCATATCTAGCGCATTCAAAAGCCTCAAGTCTGAAAATAACTAAAATCCCGAATAAATACCAGTATACTATATAGATATATGGATATTTGTAATATAAAAAGGTGAAAGTACTTTAAATCTACGTCCCTTAAGCATTGTAAAATGCAAATCAATAAGTATAATGTAAATATTTGGAGACTCACACCAACTTTGAGTGCAACATGCGGTTGAAGATGAATAAAACCATAGCGAACTTCCCGACGTGAAAAGGCGAGTGACTTTTGGCGACTTTCCATTGAGATGGTCGCAATGATATATGTTCTTCCTCCCCTTCCTCATGCTGGCCGGCCGGCTGGCAGGGTGTGTTCGACAGGGACGCTATTTCCCAATTGTCTTCATCCCTTCCTGTCCCTTGCAACATTAACCATCAAACGGTATTTGTTTCCCATAACCGTCTATTTGTCTGTCCGCCACGAGTGTTCCCAAATCGCCAATACATTGATTTCTACAGAATTTGGAAATAAGGAGTGAAAAATGTGCTAGACAAGTTTATTCGTGAAATAATTGTCTAATCCTGCGATTAAAAGGCCTTTTTATAGCGGCAATATGATAATTACGTCATTCATTTCGTGGCACAAGACAGCAATGACGTCATCACCGCCACAATATAATCCTCTCCAGTGTGCCTGTAAGAAAACCTGCAATCGTCTCTAACAGGTGCAGCCATATTCAGGTCCTTTTGGTTTTAAAACCAAAATGTGCTTATTAAGCAGAGTCTATGTAACGTGCAATACTCCCTTAAATACAAAACATTTTTATTTTTTTGGAGTTAACGCTCAGCACTTCGGTGAAAATGTCCAACGCAATAGAATCCATAGTTTCAGTAGTTTCATCACTACCTTCCATTTGCATTTATGTGATAAAACAAATGAAACACCTCATTTGCTTAGCAACCATATTACGTCATACATCTGTGACGTCTGATGCGTTATAATTTGTCGTGTGTCTGTATACAAATGCGAGTGGTGGTCTATCGCGCACAAAAGCAGAGCGAGACTGAGATTATCAATAAACTCCGCTAATGTCGGAAATATCGACTTGTGTATGTCACACTGAAAGTCAGTTTTGTCCATGGCCGTACGAGAGCGGGTAGAGAAAGTCATGTGAGTGCAACATATCAACAATCGTTATAAGCCACCAGCCCTATCTATGTCTGTAGGTATATAAGCTAAGAGCACCTCCTGGCCCGCCGTATATAAAAGGAAGCGATTCATTTTCTAGCTGCAAAGTAGAACATACATATTTCATGATGGTTTCAGAGAGAGGGAGAGAGAGTGAGTGAGGGGGGTGAGAGGGAGGTGGGGGGGGGGGAGAGAGAGACTCCCTCCTTTTCGCTGTTCTTCAGGCTCATTCATACAGAAAACTAAACAAAGCTGCTGTCTGAATAAGCTCACAGCCGGAGAAGAAGAAGGGGAATATTGCACAGGTTTGTCTTCAACAGATTGGGTTGATGCAAGTTGAAAGAATATAGATCAGCAGCACCTTGTCTTACAGGATTGTATTTTATTCACAGAAACCAAATTGGAATATATCTAAAACAAGAGACCAAGACTATATCACTTTCATATGACCATCTCTACACATTTGTGTACACGAGGCTACTCCAGATGCGACGTTTTGCATTCCCACTACTCGATGTTCTTCCTTTTTACTAAGTTTACTCTTCTATTTATACCAAATTAACATTAATCGAGATAGTTGCTAGAGTCTAAGCGACAGTCAAACGTTTGAAAACTGGTCAATATAGGATGGCTTTGTTTTATTGCTCCACTTACGAAGCGAGTTAAATTTCAATCTGTGTTGCACTCATATGACTTTCTCTACCCTCACTCGTGCCCAATTGCAGCGTGACAATTGCTCATGCTTCTGTGTTTCTGAGCAAAATAGCAGTCCCTCCCCCCTGTCTGCCAATTCTGTCGTTCCGAAAAATGTGGTAACCCTGGAGCTTAAAGGCATGCTCTTGTCACATTCTTCTGTGAAACCAAATTAAAACGTCAATTTTGTTACACCGTAGGTCAGGCATCGGCAAACATGTACTCAATGAGGTATCGGTATGACGTCTCAACATGCAACCCGCAATGCACATGACGTAATGTAGAACAGGGGATGGCAGAGTCAGTGCTGGACTCGCTCGCTACAGAGTACAATAAGGAATAGTACACATACTTGAATCCAGCTATTTTGGTCTACGATACTTTAGGTAGGCCTAGATATTTGAGCAATATATTTCAGTTCACTTCTATTTGCAATGAAAATCTAGTGATATATCACAAGTAGCCACTCTCAGGATAGCACGCAAATTAGCATCTGTAAATCGCGATACAAGATTTTTTTCGATTCAGTTTCTTTCCATCTACCTATTTCTTAAATACTTGAGATAATTCTGTCCCTGTTGTATGTTTCCTAAGTGGAATGACTTCAAGCATATATTGTTGTATCGAGAGGTTGTTAGTAACTCCGCGAATGAAAATTACCAATTGTGATGTTAACAAGGAATATCTCCGAAATGGTTCATCCTTCAAATAAACTTATTTGGGTATCAATTGTGTTTTACAATTTTTGTATAGTAAGATTTACTCTATTTCTTACATTTACGAGTTACTCAAGTCATCCAGAGTAAATAGCACTACATAGGCTATGGCCAGAAAAGTGAAAAAAATAAAAATATCTAACAAATGAAATGTATAACGATTTTGATGAAAATGGCTCAAAGATATGCCATTTTAAAGTAAATCAAACTTGTCCATGTAAAGGGTAGTTTAGTTGCTTCAAAATCTGCGTTCTTGAAAGACATTGTTGAAAACCATAGTTGGTATTCAAGTTCAGAGTTTTCGTTTTTGAGTTATGCTGTCCACTGACTGACTGACTGACTGACTGACTGACTGACTGTGACACACACACACACACACACACACACACACACACACACACACACACACACACACACACACACACACACACACACACACACACACACACACACACCTTTTTCTAAAAATGCTTTTTTTCTTTTTGGATTCAGGGGGTCTCGAAACATATTTCCGGTAAAATCTCGGCATCGAATTTTTGGGTGGAATAAAATACTTCCTCTACTTACCAGTAGAGAAAGTAATAAACTACGTAAAACCTAAAACACAATTTCAAACAGCATTGTTGAAGTACGTATATGTTTATAAGGCCCATGACTGAAAATCTATTTGTTAAAGTCATGGAATGGCCTGAGATTTATAGTGAATTTGGGTGTTGCATTGTGAGAGAGAGAGAGAGAGGTGAAGAATGAGGGAGTCTCAAGTTGATCTGCATGTTGGTAATGTTATTAAAGAACGTGTTCCTTGCTTTTACTGGGTCATGCCCATCACAAGTTGAGATTACAAATCTTTCTCCTGCTGCTGCTGCTGCTGCTGCTACGATAACAGCCCGACTGCAATGAATAGCAAACTTTTCCTCTACTTCCCTTAGGAAGATAATAAAATAAACACCGGGGAGAAAAAAGTTTGCTCATCTCGTGAAGAGAAACTTCACATCAAAAGTTTTCCAATGTGTGATCCATGTAAAACATGACAAGAGACGCAACTTTGGAATTTAGAAAAGTGGATCCAAATACATTTGCAACTATTTTTATGCGTGTATTCAGTTTTAGTACCTCCAACCTATCCGGAATTTTATAGACATCCTCCCTTCCTTCCTTTATTTTCGTTTTCTTCTCCAGCCAGCACACTGGTAAAAGTAAAGAAGAGAGAAAAGAAGGATTGTGCTTTCGACAGAGTGGCAATTTCCTGGCTTCTCTTTCCATTCCAGTAGAAACAACACAGAAAATTGCCCCGTAACACGAAGGGAAGAAAAAAAACGCCCTCCTCGTATGATACAGTGTAATAAACGGGGGGAGGGGAGTTGAATATTTGCGTTACAATTGGTTTTCCTCTACTGGGAGGGAAATAGAGCCGTAAATGCATCGGTTACAACCAAAACGTGTGACATGTGAGTCGGTAAATAAGAACGAACGGGCTTAAAACAAAGTGACTCTTGTGGTCTTAGGATGCACAAAGTTTCAAGATAAAAACCATAAATGGGGGCATGTTCAGCAGCTATCCACGAGAGTCGCTCAGTTAGACTTGGCTTCCACAATGCAAATGGGCAAACGACCTTTTCTGGTTTCTTCCAAGTATCGGAAATAGTTTCACTCGCTTAAAATCGCTACTGTTAAATTCAGAGGGCTTTGTGGAACAGTGTGCACCAAAACACACAACAACACTGTCTGTATTCTGCATACTAACCTTCGAACCCGGTACCGCCGGATTTGATTTCCGGCTTAAAGGTGCAATTTATTCCACGTCCTCCCTATAGTCTGTTAATGTCATTAAGTGAAATTATACTATACATCCAAAGAATAAACTCACTGTAAACAAATACACACCAGCACTGTTAAGCACTTGTTCCAAAGTTAAAAACGCATATTAAAGTCATATCAGGGGTTTGTTAACATCTAATGAACATTAAACATCCAATAATAATAATAATAATAATAATAATAATAATAATAATAATAATAATAATAATAATAATAATAATAATAATAATAATAATAATAATAATAATAATAATAATAATAATAATAATAATAATAAAAAATCAACTATTCAAAAGTTCCTTGTGTGTGTGCGCGCGTGTGCGTGCGCGTGCGCGTGCGCGTGCGTGTGCGCGTGCGTGTGTGTGTGAACTACACCGACATATTTTCAGTGAATATTGTCCAGACGTGCATAGATCCGGCCTCGACTAGGGGCATAGGATTCAGATGCTAGGGTATTTTACACGGGTACCGGCAATATCAGGAGTAAATGGGAACTCGGACTTTCTGAAACATGGCATTTCACGTAAGTCTCGTATCTCCTGATTACTTAAACTCATATGTTGGAAGCGATTAACTGCCCAACCCCCACGTCACCATTAAATAGCACAATTTCCATATTAATCTGCTTTTCAGTGCTATACACAGATATTCTTCTCAAATTGCTCTTGTTCTGTATTAAGAGTTTTACAACAGGTATTTCGGGTGAAATTGTCACATGCAATATTTGTTACGTATATTCCACTTAGGTAGGTAGTTCCTCCTAGGCAGCAGGACACGCAGCGAACATGATCCAACAATAGCTTCTTTGTTTGCACTGCGTCACTTGCAACACGCAAATTTTATCCCCTACATTTGATTGTATTTGTTTTGCAAATGACAGGTCGGTCGGTCCGTCCGTGTTTTGTTTCTGGTCGTGTTTACACACAACCGCTGAAATCAATGTATTTTCCCAGCAACAACACCACGCAAATTAACAATTCTTTTTACCACTACTTTTATAAAAAGTGCAAATAGTAATTAAGTTCCAAAAACATAGTGCAGTGATTTTATGCCCAGAGTGGCTGTATCAAAAGCTTTTCCGCATTAAAATCAGACCGTAATTAAACGTTTATACTGCCAGCATTCATTTGTCTTTCTGTTTAAATCGCTGAAATATATTTATTCAACAACAGTGGATAAGCCTAAGGGCATACCTATAGCAAATAACGTGTTGCACTCGCACGACTTTCTCTACTCCTATAAACTACCTAGTTAGTTCATGTTAATAAATATAAACATTTGTAGAAAGTAGCTTATTGCTAGTTTTGTAGGTACAAGGGGCAATATGAGAAGACAGTTGCAAGGCCAAGAGATAAATGAATAACGACCTCATACGTTTCTGAAATACAAATATTGAAACATTCCCTCGTCATTTACCAAAATAACTCCAAAAAGCTTCACTACATAAAAAATACAATTGGTGTGAAGTGCTAGTTTTACATAATTATGTCTACAGTGTTGTACCGTAAGGGGTTACTATGCTGTACAAGTCATTCCGTTAATACGCGACTTCTTCGTGTGCATTACGATTTCAAATTTAAAACCAATGGCGGCGTTCCTTCACTTGCAAACAGTTGATCAAATTTGATCAACACCTCCTCTGAATTTCAATTATGACCTGTTCTGCTTTTCTTAAGTTACGATTAGGAGATAATCTAGCTACAAATGCCTGATTATTTCATTACCCACATACCTTGTTATCGAGTTTCTAACCTGTAAAGCAAAGTTTTGTGTTCCAGCATGCTTGTTATTATACGTCTGGTAACTTCAGTTTAATTAACCTTATGAAGATGTGTACTTTCTCGCACGATCAATCGAACAACAAGTAGCGCGAGTGTACTCTTTTCTAAAGATGTTGGACACGAATGACTGGAAATTTACGGCATCTCACTAACAATTTCTAAGTTTCGTAAATGTTTCTTGAGTTTTGTGCCACTGTGTACAATTCAGGGGGAAAATCAAAATGCAAAACGCCATGTTTCACATTGTGTTAGGGATGATTGACGCCAAGTATGAAACATTCGCTTATAGACTCGCTACTCTATTTTAAATCCAATGCTCATGACCGAGATTAGAATAAAACTAATACTTTCTCGTCTGCGCACATATCCTTACCTGTCACCTTCACAGTGAAACAGTTTTGAATATTCTGCACTTAGCTGAGTGAGTAAGTATAGACTACTTTATGAATAATTTACAATATTTATACATGTAAATTATTTATATAGACACTAGACGGGCTATAATGGCAATTAAGACTATATATATATATAACAAGTGAAGGGGATATGGTATTAAATGTGTGTAGGGAGCGCTTCTCCCCAATCTGTAACAGTTACACACAGCAAAGATTATCAAGGACAAAAGCATACTTGATATTCCCGAGCGAAACTGTGTTTCCTTGAGGAATTCCACGCAGGTTTTATCCTCAAGGAAGTATCAGGACTGTTGTTGACGTTACAAAAGCGGCTTTATCCGGCAGGAATTTCAAGTGCTTCTCTGTGCAGCACGACGAGACGAGACGAGACGACACACAAGTTATCCTACGTAGTAGCTTCAACCTGGAATAAAAGATGCAGCTAAACGCTTCTTAGTTACGCGACCTGCTTACATTCACGGCACAGTGCTGTGGTTAATCAGGAGACGCGGTAAACCACCCCCCCCCCCCCCCACACACACACACACACACACACACACACACACACACACACACACACACAACTTGGTGTCTAGGTGTCGAAAATCAGCACGAGAATCCTACATGTTGCACTTTCTGTATAGCCCCCCCCCCCCCCCCCCACACACACACACAGACACAGACACAGACACACACACCCACAACTTGGTGTCTAGGTGTCGAAAATCAGCACAAGAATCTTACATGTTGCACTTTCTGTATAGGCGCACACACACACACACACACACACACACACACACACACACACACACACACACACACACACACAAGTTGGTGTCTAGGTGTCGAAAATCAGCACAAGAATCTTACATGTTGCACTTTCTGTATAGCCTCCCCCCCCCACCCCCCCCCACACACACACACAAACACACACACACACAACTTGGTGTCTAGGTGTCGAAAATCAGCACAAGAATCTTACATGTTGCACTTTCTGTATAGGCGCGCGCGCACACATACACACACACACACACACACACACACACACACACAACTTGGTGTCTAGGTGTCGAAAATCAGCACAAGAATCTTACATGTTGCACTTTCTGTATAGGCGCGCGCGCACACATACACACACACACACACACACACACACAAACTTGGTGTCTAGGTGTCGAAAATCAGCACAAGAATCTTACATGTTGCACTTTCTGTATAGGCGCGCGCGCACACATACACACACACACACACACACACACACACACAACACACACACACACACACACAACTTGGTGTCTAGGTGTCGAAAATCAGCACAAGAATCTTACATGTTGCACTTTCTGTATAGGCGCGCGCGCACACAAACACACACACACACACACACACACAACTTGGTGTCTAGGTGTCGAAAATCAGCACAAGAATCTTACATGTTGCACTTTCTGTATAGGCGCGCGCGCACACATACACACACACACACACACACACACACACACACACACACACACAACTTGGTGTCTAGGTGTCGAAAATCAGCACAAGAATCTTACATGTTGCACTTTCTGTATAGCCTCCCCCCCCCCCCACACACACACACACACACACAACTTGGTGTCTAGGTGTCGAAAATCAGCACAAGAATCTTACATGTTGCACTTTCTGTATAGCCTCCCCCCCCCCCCCCACACACACACACACACACACACAACTTGGTGTCTAGGTGTCGAAAATCAGCACAAGAATCTTACATGTTGCACCTTCTGTATAGCCTCCCCCCCCCCCCCCCCACACACACACACACACACACACAACTTGGTGTCTAGGTGTCGAAAATCAGCACAAGAATCTTACATGTTGCACTTTCTGTATAGCCTCCCCCCCCCCCCCCCCCACACACACACACACACACACAACTTGGTGTCTAGGTGTCGAAAAATCAGCACAAGAATCTTACATGTTGCACCTTCTGTATAGCCTCCCCCCCCCCCCCCCCACACACACACACACACACACACACAACTTGGTGTCTAGGTGTCGAAAATCAGCACAAGAATCTTACATGTTGCACTTTCTGTATTAGCCTCCCCCCCCCCCCACACACACACACACACACACACACACACAACTTGGTGTCTAGGTGTCGAAAATCAGCACAAGAATCTTACATGTTGCACTTTCTGTATAGCCTCCCCCCCCCCCCCCCCCACACACACACACACACACACACACACAACTTGGTGTCTAGGTGTCGAAAATCAGCACAAGAATCTTACATGTTGCAGTTTCTGTATAGGCGCGCGCGCACACATACACACACACACACACACACACACACACACACACACACACACACACACACACACACACACACTCACTTTCTCTACCAGGCACATGGGAGGTAGAGAGAGGTTCCCATAATTTGATACCGAGGTTTCAGTACAAATACAAACCAAAAACAAATTATAAAACTAAACCTTTAAATAAAGAAGAAACTGAGCCTAACAAAAGAACGTAATCAATTCAAGTACAAATGGCTAAGAGGACTCTGCTCGCATCAAACTCTAACTTCCGTGAATCAAAAATAGCATGTTTGTTATTTGATAAATTTTAACCTTTGTTAAACTGAAAAAAGCATTACCTGGCTAACAACGAGGTAGGGAATATCCGACGGGGGGATGATTGTCTGGGTCAGTGCAACAGTGGTCTAACCATCTTGTTTAAATTTTTAAACACACCTGTTTGTTTCTTAGGATACGGAAAAGCAGGAGTCGCAGTGATTGTTCACCGATACTTCCTCAGCTTACTAAACAATACTGCAAGAGTGGTCCAATCCAGACAAAGATTTGCAGCACACAACGAAATATTTTAGCACTGATCAATGCACTCACTGACACTTTTTCTTCTGTCTTAGCACGCAAAACATAATTCGTGCAGTAAATATGAATCTTTTTAATACAATGAAAACACGTTTCATCCACACAATTTGCCTATTGTTTAATGTCGTACCATTTAATGTGTTTTATTCACAATGCTTAACATTCCGGTACATGGAAATATGATTGCTTGAACATATCCTAACCATTTCATTATCTTTAAAATAATATTGTTTTATTCGCTCTTTTAACATGTTTGATTATGTAACATAGACAAGTAACCAAAACTGTAAACATTATACTTCCAGAAGTTCACTTCATGATTCGTATACTTGTGTCCTTTTACGTTTGGATTTATCTGGGTTTAAACATCTTCAGTAACGGTAAGCTTGAACCAAAACTCCAGATACGCTTACTCAATGATAACCCAGAACAAAAGGGATATTTGAGTGCAACCATGACCTAACTGCAAACAACATTAATTTTTATCTTAGGGAGAATATTAATATTCCAAATTATCTTCCTACTATATGGTTTGGCCCAAAACCCCATTCTTTATATTAAAGTGAAGCTACCGACGCCATCTGTGAGGTTTTCATGTGAACTGTGTACCGAGGAGAGTTAGACCACTGTTGCGCTGACCCCTGATGCTCACTTATATGATGCAAATCGATTGGCACAAAGCGCCGCCTAGAAGGACCACGCGGAACTAGCCACGTCCTTCGGACTCTGATGTTCAGTCGACCTTTCTCAAAGATCGACCACCTAGCGTGAAATATACAAATAGATCGCCGAGCAACATATCCACTTAGGGTACGATACTCCCATTGGAAGTAAAGGGTACTTGCTTGACAATCTTTGTGCTTTTGAGTTATATTGTCCATAGACGGACATACTGATATGTTCAGAAAAACACGAACCTTTTTCTAAACATGTTTGTTTTGAGGCGTCTTCGTTCAAATAAATGAAGGCTCTGGTGAAATCTCCATATCCAGATTTCATCGTTCTAACATTTCATTGTCCAAAAATAATGGCAATAATTAATGTTTACCATATCTAATCCATTATCAAATGTTAGAACGAGTAAACAAATTTCATTATTCTAACATTTCAGTGTCCAAAACAATTGTGATGGGTACAGGGTATTTGCCACATAAAGCGATCACTTCAGTTCTGTTTGTATCGATTTCCACATAACTTTCCCGACAATATTCCGATTGTATACAGAAAACTGTGAACCTGTTTGTGTGCATCTGTATTAACATGAAGTAGATAGAGCAGAAAGTCATGTGAATGCAACACATCAGAATGTTTTGCTTTCTGTCTTGCCCCTTTCTGTCTGTTTGATTTGTTCCGTCATGCCTTAGGCTTGCTTGCTTGCTTCCTTCCTTCTTTGCTCTTGCTGGTAGCCGACCGACCGACCGAACGTTTCCTCCAATTCGTTTCCTGTCCCTTCCAGCAGTCAGGTACAGATTAAGAAATTAAATTAAAAGGACTTTTCTCGGATCTCTTTGTAAGCTGGCGAACGACAGTTGGTTCCGGATCTGATTCCAAGACCGACCGTGTTAGTTAGGAAGGTGTCTGGCATCTCCCTCCACAGCCTTCGAACTGACTCAAAGATTCGGTATGGTGTTATACACGATTCTAAATTCCTTAAGCGACCCTAGGACTCAAGTTTGAAGTTTCTATAGTTTTATAGGAGTCTCTCTCCACAGACTCATAGCGTAAAACAACCAAATTCAGCTGAATGAAGCGGTTGATCCCTCTTTGGCCCACATTTTGTTCAAACACTGCCGAAAATGTAAGCAGAAAAGGGGTTTGAAATATACGTCTGCGTTAACCTTTCGATTGTGCCAGTTTTTAACAATCTCACTGCCAACAAATGACTGAAGGTTTGGGAAGCGTTTATATACACAAACCTCAATATCGTCCATTGGATACGTTTTCAGTCCCAGAACTCCTTTAGTTGCTGCATGTAATTAGCTCAGTTAAAATTAATGTAGGACAAAGAACATTAATATTAATGTTTGCTGAAGATGTAGGTTTAAGTTTTGATAATGAGAATAACCTGCAAAACGCTTTGTATGAAGTATAGTTTACCAATGTTGGTTTTTCGACTTGACTGTTCAATATTAAACAACGTAAAATGCCCAGTTAGAAGAAAAATATGTATTGCATAGGTGTCGCATTTTAATTGAGAATATTACTTTAAACGTATGTGATTGGACTTAATTTTATTTAAAACAGAATCAGAAACGAAGTAAACATTAATGAAATATAGAGAAAATTGACTCCAATACTTTGGGGTCATTCTTCCTGAGAGAATCCCCGTACAAATAATGGAATATACCTAAACCAAGGGAAAGAAGACCAATAGGACGACCGAGGAAACGGTGGATTAACGTGAGACTGGAAGAGACAGAAGAAATGAATACTGCACAGAATACCAGGAGAAAAAAAAAGGGGGACGTCCGATGACAACTTGGATGATGTACAAGCAGTCTTAGCATCAAGAAATTTGGAACCAGAACAATGGAGTTTGGCTTCCAGAAGATGGCGCCAGCTGTTATAAACCGGAAACATAATGCGGAATGTAGATATTAATTCTATGGATAACTAATTCTGATACCGGAATTTTCACTTGCTAAATTGAGTTTTCAGATTTGCTGCCAACTGGCGTTGAATTAGTTGCTTAATGCTGGTAGCCCAGAACATAGACATTATCGACGTCAGAAAATGATCTGGCATCTAATGTGTTATCTAATTGTTCGCTCGCCAGAAGTTGTTGGAAAGTGGTGCTGGGGTTCTAAAGGAGGGGAATATTGATTCCTTAAAGTTGTGAATGCAGGTGATAGAATCTCTATTGTAATCCGCTGCCTCCTCCTCGTGGGTGTTCAGCGAGGCGAGGAAACTGGCTGGCGTGTAAGTTGAGGGAAGAAAATGACTCGCACCTTTGAGAAGAGCCGCACCGCGACGCGATTCGACGCTTTATTTCCTCCTCCCGATAATGATCCAAGCTTTTGTTAAAACGTGACGATTAACACACGGGAATCTCGAAGAGGAGGGTTTCTTGTGAATAATTCCTTACCCTTCCTTCGTCAAGAAACTTATCTGCCCTACGTTCAGAGAACTGAGGGGAAAATATCGTATGTTACCTTCTATGCTCCTTACTATAAGTAAGGACAGATACGCATGTTTTTGAGGATTCCTGAATTCTGAAAAGAGCTCTGTATATGTATAACGGTTCTTGAACAACTCTGTAACTGACACACACAGGGTTAAATACCACATTTGTATATTGAAAAACGAAGTATGCATGTATGTATGCATACACAGTCAGTGTTGCCAAGCTGTTTCGCTCAGTAATTACACAGTATTATTGGGCATATACACCGCGAAAATAGTGTCATTATATTAAATAGATCTGTCAGAAATAGAAACGTAAGATAGACAATGTGTTCCAATTACCAAATTCCTACGGAGATATTTTAGTGTTGATAAAACAAACTGGCAACACTGTGAACGTAAACAAATGCCATGCCGTATCCTTCTATGTTTACTGTGCGAGCGTGGGCCAATCAGAATCGTTAACTTTCAAAACATTACACGACTCTGCAAGCGACCGACCTGTTTACATCCAGAAGCCGGTTCTAATTCCCTAACCAACCTCAACAGTCGCAATGTTGTCGATTTACTTCACGTTTGAAAGAGCTGCTCGGAATATTACTTCAATTCTTTTAAGTGATTAATTATTTGGAAACCCTCTATAATGTCTCATAATTTCTACCGAAGCTATTTCAGAAATAAGTTACACTACGCAACTTACAAGTAACAAACTGTTATCTTCGTACATTCCTCTGGAATTATGCATCCATTTAGTTTTTCGAAATCGGCTGATCAAAGAACAATAGGTCTCTAGGTGGCTGTGTGTGGTAGAGAACGCAAAATCATTTGTATATCGTTTAGGATAGTTGGGGAGGTTATAGGATGCTAAAATCTTCCCAATCACATCTCCAAAACAACACCCTGATAATGTAAATATCTCACCCTTGCTATACAATGAAACAGGACATGAAACTTCGTGCTTTTTTGTTCTTGCATGTTTACCTTTGAACAGCAGAACAATAACAAGAAGCAGCAGCAGCATCAGGGGTTGAAATTCCATCCCCTGTCAGAGGCGAAACGCGCTTCCCTCACGACGTCACCCACCCACCCACCCCCCTCCCCTTCTTCATTTCCTTTATGAAGATTCTAAATCCAGGCCATGTCTCGTCTGCAACAAAAGGTATTTCTAAATTGGATTTAAATTTTGCATTCCGGGCTTATTTTCTTTTAAATACTTATATTAAAATGATGAAATAAGAGAATTCTTCGCGTTCTTCTTTAAGAGAAAATTTTGTCTCGTGTCTTATACTTAAAGACGCCTTTTCCAGTTCATGAAGGTAGGAAGGAAAATCGTTATGTAGTGAAGAATGACAGAAATACGAGAGCCGTTCAAAAATTCGATATCGAGATTTCAACGCAATTAATACTTGTTTTCAAGGCCTTCATTTATAAACCTTAGAATGGAGCAACATTTAGAATCCGCAGTCACCTCCGTATACAACCCAAACTTATAATAAATTAAACTATTAAAATACTACAAAAAGGAGGACAATGCTAAAAACGTATACCAACTTTACGGATAGCGCATACACAAAAAGTCACATTATTAATTGTGCAGTGCTTGCGCGCATAACACCAGAAATGTCAAATTTTTCATATTTTAGATTGTTATTTTCAATGAACTGCGAACTGCGAGCAGGTTCTTCTGTACGGTATGTTTACCTGCACAGCACCTAGCCGCTTAATGCGACTAACTTTATCTATGAATCCCTCCTATACTGCACAGATATACAAGCGTTTGTGTCTGTGGGCAAGGTTTCCTGCTCCATACCTGTTTGGATGCAGCAAGGGGGGGGGGGGGAGGAATAGTTTTTTTTTTCTCTCTCTCTCTCCATATTTATGTGCCGCCTTTAACTGCAGAGGTCATATCGGCGGCCTTGCCTATTGACAAATGGTGTTACACGTTGGGTTTTCGATCTTTGGGGTTTTATACTTTGTGAATGTGTGTGTGAATTCACTTTCATTCATACTTCCAGACTCAGGGAAGGATGAGGAATAATCGTGGCTGGAGAAAAATTCCTACCTCCCTACCGGGAATCGAACCCGGGACCCCTAGCACCAGGAATAGTTTCTTTTAGTTGCTGTATGAGATAATCAAAGAATTGATGACCCTGGTGCAAAACCGATTTGTAAGCACACACAAAAGTAGTCTTTAAAATACCTTCCAGAAATTGTGAAAAACTGTCATCCAATGTTTTGTAGACATAATTTCACCATTTACGAAAAAGCCCATCAGCAGTATAACTCACCAGTAGAGTAAGCAGAGTGGAATCTTAGAGAGAAAACACAATTTGCACTATTGACGCCATCTGTCAGGCTTTCATGTGAACTATCTTCCCACTATATGGTTTGGACCAAAACCCATTCCCTGCATGAAATTGAAGCTACTAATATTTCCCCTCAGACAGAAATTCGTTTGGTTTGAGTGCAACTGTCATCTAACCATAAATAGCCAGTTAGAACCGAGCAAAAATAAAGGATTAGTACATCCTGGACCTTAGAAATGTTAAGCTTGATATAAAACATGGTTCTGCGTTTCACATGTGTCCGAACGGATAATTGTGAGTGCAACAGTGAAAGATTGATGTACAATATATTTTGTGCTGTGCTGCAAAAGATACTGTGATTCAAATGAGTGTTCGCTTATCTTACAAAAAGCAGGTGTGTTTAGAAATGGAGAAAAACGGAGTTAAGGTTAAACAAGATAGTGCAACAGTGGTCTAACCTCACCCCTCATTCAAATCTCTCTGCTCTTCGTCTGCTCTGTTTTCGTCATTCTTGACCATTCGGGAAACAATATTTGAACCCGGGCCGCTTTGGTTAGACCACTTACCTCTCGCCAATTGGGCACGGTGCGGTCCAGCTAGAATTTGGACACACTGCTGTAATTCTCGTTTCAATTTATTCCAGATTTTTATTAGAAATACTAATTATATTGCGCGTTGTTTAGTCTGAAAATTTCACAGATATGAAATCTTCTTGTGCCTACGTTTGTTGAGATAATACATAATTCTCTATAGAAGAGTGAATAGAAAGTATATTAATACAGCGCATCCAACTTTTTATAATAAACGAATTTGTCTATCCATCAATAGTATTTGGTTGCGTTGAATAGGAAATATCAGCCACTGCTTCCAATGGCTATCAAGTTTAGAGAAACGATATCCCTGAATAGATGAGAAGCCTTGTTGTTTGATATGCAGGTATCTCTATGTTTTACGTCCGTCTGTCTATGATTTAAACACACACACACACACACACACACACACACACACACACACACACACACACACACACACACACACACTTTATTTCGCAGGGACATACACACGAAAAGAATCCACGAGCTACGCTTCAACTCTCTAAATAAAAAGCTTGCGTTAAAAACCGGAGTTTATTTCAGCGTCCCAATGGGGTTATAAACAATGACCTATGAACGTGGGCATGCAAAAACCCTTTTTATTCAAGTCTTTAACATGGTCCGTTCCCCCGATGATTCGAGCCTTTTTACTTTCCTCGTGCCTTTGATCACTGGAAGAAAGATTCAAATTACTGACATGTGGATGGAAAAAGACCGGAGCTGCCCGGAATATATCCTTTCTCTTCTCCACCGCTGCAAAATGTTGAGATTTTAATCAAAGCTCTCATTCCGGAAACCACATTACACCAGCCACCCCATTACAATGTACAGACATGTTACGCTATAAGCTGTTCCAAAAACTCAACTGCACGATTGTACGGGATATACCTAATAATCCTACAAGTACCTATGGAAATTCTGAGGTTAGCCGTCACATGACTTTTTCTGCTCACTTTTATGCGTGTCTACTATTCTACAAAACCCATCCACCTCACGTTAATCGAAATAAACCATTTTATTAATATTTCTTATGGGTACAAGAGAAACATGGAAATATGGTGGGCTTAACCGACAGTCAAATATTTGAAGAGCCGGTCGCTGTATGAGCTCTGAACTTCCATTCAGGACAAAGCAGCCAATAACGTTTATACTGTTTCCAAATTCAATCAGTAGTGCTCAACTGCAGGCAGGTAAGGGGAGGTTAAAATCACCTCCTTCCACGCGCTGGGAAAGAATGATGCATTTATCCGTGGTTACTTAATTCCAGTGGCGGTACATGCTTGTGTATCTGACATTAAAGGCATACAAATCCATGTTCTACACCTGATTAACCCACGAAGTTACTGAGGATACCTTTTCGGCACAATTTACGTTTCAGGTCTTGAATATTTGGTGCAAAAGATGAAGTGCACAGTCACAAACAATAAGTAAGGTGATTGCGTCACTTATTTTGCCGCGATAAACATTTTCAAAAAGGAACCCCCAGGAGTATCAAGGTTAATGACAGTCTTTGGCTTCACTTATCTCCAAACGTAATCTTGGATACCCCTAGCAGTCAGAGACCTAAATAATTTCCACCCTTCTTTCTCACGGCCGTGGAATTGTGCAATGCAAGTAGTTTCATATTTTGTAGCTCGTGTAAGGCCTCACTACATGAAACCAAAATCCAAATTATTTTGCACTTTCGAAATGTTTGAAGACTTAAAATTGTGCAGAGAATGTGCTGTACAGTTCGTTGTATTTTTCCAGGAGAATAATGTTTATCTTGAACACGGAACATAAGAAAGGGAAGTGATATAAATCTGCAACTAGCAGTCTTACAAATCAGGCACTTAATATTGTCGTCATCCCGAAAACAAAAATATTCGACCTCCCATTGAATTGTACTCCGCGCCATCCGCCTCTGATTAGCAGACCTGGTTCTCCTTGGCTTGGTCAGTGGTAGGGGTAAAATAACATGAGTAAGGGTCAACACTACAGCGCACGCTCGCTTCTAGCCCCGGTGTAAATATTTCAAATACTTTACTCCAGAAACAATCCATGGAAAACACCCACGACATTTTTCCGAAATTTTCTGTCGAGCCCTTGGAAGAATTGAACTTAAGTCGATTAAACCTGGAATTTTAAGTTTATGTATGTAAATAACATATTTTTTTGGACTCGGAAAGTATTATACTCCACAAATTCGATACCGAGAATTTACCCGTTATACAAACGTCATTCAGAATGAACAGAACTTGTTCTCCATAAACATGTTTTTTTCGGTGAACTGCAAGAAACAGACAATATTACTACATAAAATGCAGATTTTATTAAAACACAGTTTGTGTTTGATATGTTTTCTTCCTTGGAGGGAACCATTTCGAAGCTATTCCTTCGTATTCCACAATTCACTCATATAATGAAATTATGTTTCTCTCAAATGGTAAGTCAAGAGATCAAAGAAGATAATTTCAAATGCGATCTTATGGCGATCAGAAGGATATTTGCACAAATTATCCTGCGATATATTTTTAAAATAATTGTAAATTGTAAATTGTAAATTGTAAATTGTAATTGGAAGAATTGAACTTAAGTCGATTAAACCTGGAATTTTAAGTTTATGTATGTAAATAACATATTTTTTTGGACTCGGAAAGTATTATACTCCACAAATTCGATACCGAGAATTTACCCGTTATACAAACGTCATTCAGAATGAACAGAACTTGTTCTCCATAAACATGTTTTTTTCGGTGAACTGCAAGAAACAGACAATATTACTACATAAAATGCAGATTTTATTAAAACACACAGTTTGTGTTTGATATGTTTTCTTCCTTGGAGGGAACCATTTCGAAGCTATTCCTTCGTATTGCACAATTCACTCATATAATGAAATTATGTTTCTCTCAAATGGTAAGTCAAGAGATCAAAGAAGATAATTTCAAATGCGATCTTATGGCGATCAGAAGGATATTTGCACAAATTATCCTGCGATATATTTTTAAAATAATTGTAAAGCTATGTATATACAGGTTTAATACGTAAAAACATTTGAATTCTGAAATTGATTCTATTACACTATCAACCCCGTTGTATACTGCAGTGAAGTAACAGAATCCAACTGAACAGGTTTTCCCTGGAAAATGCAAGATATGCAGTTTGTCTTGCAGATGTTCTGGAGTATTGGTATAAGTGTATAATCAGAACTAATCAGGCGCCACGTCGAGTGTGCGGGTTACAAAACAGACCGAGACCACAGTCAGCACGTTGGTATTTATCTTGGAGCTTGAGAAAATTACCGCCACCTTGTCTGTTAAGGTCCTCTCTGCCTCTATTGTTCAGGTCCACGTTGTAATTAACATCTAGTGCAGATGTTGCCGACAAAAAACGCGCATCCCTAGATTATTCCCTCACTTTAGCGAACCCGCAAATTGCGCACAGCAACCGTCAAATATATCCCAAGCGTTTCCAGGAACAAAGGCATCCGTCTGTGCGTCCGTCTGCCCATATGGTCATGTGCAGAGATAGGGTCGGACTTGGATACGTACGTGCAAATATAATTCAAAGACCCTGCCATCTCTCTCTGTCTACTGGGTGTTCGAACTTATTCCAGTACCTCGCAAGGTTCATCACACTCTTCAACTTTTGTTTTTTCTCACACAGTGAAACCGAAATTATAATGTATAATATATATATATATATATATATATATATATGTGTGTGTGTGTGTGTGTGTGTGTGTGTGTGTGTGTGTGTGTGTGTGTGTGTGTGTGTGTGTGTGTTTATGACAATAGAAAGAAACAAAAGGAGATTCTAGTCAATAGTTAAGGAGAAAACGTAATAAACCTGAATATGTTGAAGTCTCAAGAATGGAAGCCTAGGCAGATTTAAATGAGTGATAAGGTTACAATTGTTTTTTTACGAAGCCATTGTGATTCCGCGGGCTGATTCCTATCTTACCATGACGTGCTCTAAAGTTAGCCAATGGAAATCGCTTCCTTCGTGTTGCTCACGCAAATCAAATGCAACGCAACACACACTCGTCTTGAATCGAGTCAAGAGTACACGTGCAATTTCTGAGTTGTACGTAAGCTAGCGCGTATACATAATTCGGCGGTCGCTAAAGGGTGACAAAGTTAAAGTGTTATAACGTTGTAGTTGAAGTTACGAAGTTACATTCTATTTAAATATTGTCGGCAGTTCTCTGCAAATCTAGAAATTTGCAAATAAAGTGATATGTTGGTTAATTCTTCGTTTGGTTCCATTCCTACCATAACTCACGCATACCCTGTAGATTAGGACCTCTTGCTAGAGTTAGTCCGGACACCAAACACGAGATCTTATAGGTCTTAAAGGCGACGTCTTCGACGGAGAGGAACGTTTGCGTCAACAGACAGTTTCAAGACCGTAATTATTCAAAGTGTTTCTACTTCTATACTGTTTATGAAAGCGTTAGCGTAACTTTTGTCCCTCATGGCGTAGCATCAGTTGGAGAGCTATTATATAATACAGTTCTACTCAATCTTTTGGGATTTTCCCTACCTTCGTAATATCCTCACATCGTAATATGGTGACCCGACGGAAAGTTTGAAAAATAGACAAAGTCAAGGGTGTTCGAGTAAACTGTAAAACAGCTAAAATGTTCCTTAACATACAGGAGATCAGCATATACATCGATGGCAGGGTTAAAATAACTATCTCTATAAAAAGTGGTTTACTATGTTCTTTTGAATGAAGTCCACAAATTAATCTAATAGCCCTTCTTTGTACTATAAACATTTTTGTTGCCAAAGAGTTATTTCCTTAGAGAAGAAAACCATAATTAGCATGCGAATACATATGAACATAATACTTTCATCAACACATCCTTAGTTATATTATGGCTTAAAATTGTCAACATAATGTTGCCGCAAACATTATTTCTCGGAACCTTACTCAGAAAGACACAGAAAAGACTGCCTCCTTCTAGTGCGGGTATGAGAGACGATCACTGACCGACTGAGCTCTGTAACTGTACACTCTAAAATTCAACTCACAAAAGGGACTTAGCAACAGAGTGTCTGCCACGTACAGCCACTTCCAAAAGTTTGCCGATACACGTGGGACTCGCCATGGAGACGGAAGGAGTAAAATCATTCTAGACCACAGCTGTCTTTTTATTTTCCTGCCTCTTGAGCTTTCCTGTTTCTGCAACAGAAACTAGGCTGGCTTCTTTGGGCCTTTGTTGTAAAACAGCCAAGATTATTAATTGGGTTCTAAGTCACTGAAGATAAGAATGTGATATACATTTGCACACATTTTCGGGAGTAGGGGCACAATAAACGATGTCTTACACGGCATTTGGCAACAAACACACACACACACACACACACACACACACACACACACACACACACACACACACACACACACACACACACACACAATTAACTTTTTCACCAAGTTCTTGTCGTTTCCTGATACAATTTTTTAGCTACCAAATCGACAGTTAGGAGGTCTTAAGGAATGACAAGGTTAAATAACAACAATGTGGTTAGTAATAACAATAATAGTAATAACTAGCGGCTCTCTTAAGGGTACATTTACTACTCGACCACTGCGTCCTCCAGCCGCAGCCAACACCACGGAGGAGTGCAGGATATTGTCAGTGCGCCACCCTTAAGACGACTATTTGACCTGTTAGGGACACTACCTTTCAACCAGAACAGCTTCTCCATTGGCATCACAAGGCTGAGTGCACCCCGGACGGACCGGACCAGGGAACGAGTCAGACGTGACCGTTTCTTCAATCCTTTTTATAACCTTACTAGAGAAAATACAGTATTCCGTTAACACTTCTAAAATTTTGAAAGTTTAAAGTTAATTTTAAATTGTTGGTTATTTAGACAGCGTTAGTGTGGAGTAATAACAGAGATCAAAAGCAGCTATCAGGTCACTTCCTTAATTTACCGTTAATATCGCAAGCAAGCAAGCAAGCGAATTGAGATATGCATGAGGCAATGTTCCATTAGCCTTAGTCTGAGATGAAATTCAGGCGTGGCTAGGTTTAATACTCTATTAACTCAGATATCTAATGGCTCCTGTGTGCTCCAGTCAACCTAGATTACTGTTCATACCTGTTTGACCTATTTCTAGACGTCGGTCGCTATAGCGTCAAGCAGTTTATCGTTACTCCCTTATTCAACCTTGATAATACAGGGTGAAAGAGAAGTCATTACATTCCTTCTAACATGTACTGCACAGAAACATTACGAACAAAAAGGTCGAATGGCATTTTGTTCTTTGATCAGCTAATTTCGAAAAAATATAGCTTTTATCCTAATTGGAAGCGTAATTCCACAAGATAAGTCTTACAAGTAAACTTATTTCTGACATAACTTAAGTAGTAATTATGGGACATCACACAGGATTTCGAAATAATTAATCACTTAAAAGACATGAAGGAATACTCCCAGCTGCTCTAACGCGTGAGAAGTATGTCGACAACGTTGTGTTGAGGTTGGTCAGGTAATTGACCTGGTTTGCGAATGCAAACAAATTGTTGGGAGCTAACGGGGCCAATCACATTCTACATTCCACAGTGAACACGGAAGGATAAGGCAGGTTATGAAGTTGTTTTTAAGACACACCTTTGCGCTCCTTGTTTATGTACTGAGCTTTATGTACTGAGCTAGAGAAAGTGACTACCCATACACTCTGAGAACTCCAATAGTCAATTCATTTCACCTACTCCCATTCCTTTTTGGACCAAGAATCCTGTGATTCAAGTAAAACGTAGTGAAACTTTGGCGCCTCTGGTTTCGTTAAGTTACAAGGTTGGTCGCACTGTCAGTTCTTTACTCACACATACAATCCCTGAGATTTCCAGCATTATGGTTGTTGCAACGAATAAAATTTATCTTCGTATGAGTCATCGCCGAGCCTGGCAGAGTACTACAGTCACACCCCTGAGGATGCTCGACCCAGCTTCGAACGAAACGTCTGGAAGGACAACTTCCACTAAACCACGGCCAACAAGCCCGGATAATCACTTGCTATTTTAATATAGAAACATCTGCTACCTGAAAATTTACAGTGTAACTCCATGGTGTATCTTCTCACTGATTCAAAAGGTTTTGAATCACACAGTTTAATCTGATTTCTTAAACTGATGGATCTTGAAATTACAAAATATGATAGATTGATGATTCTACGAACATACCAGACTGTGATTTAAAGCTAACATTATGCAGATGGCATGACTCAAGGTGCACGCAACACTGTTGGTTCTTCTGATAATATTTATAATGGAATTACTGGAAGCTCCTGGGAACCTATAAATTAGAAGATGTTACTTTCCAACTGCCCCGCGCTCTTCTTCCTGTTATTATTTCTTGCATCACTTCACCCTTAAAGGTGACTGAAGCGTAAAGTTAGTTATTACCAGCCCCTAAGTCTGTTGGGGGCAATCAATTTCTTTCTCCTTCCTCTACCCTCTCGGAACATTAATGATGATTGATGCCGGACACGTTAGTTGCCCTGCTGCACCGCCAGGAGCGCCACTGCCCCAAGGGTTTCAACAGAATGGCCTATTTGTAAACTTCAGATTAAGGCCTGCAGAAATGTGTCATCTGCAGAACCAGAGATTATGCATAAGATAACATGACTTGAAAGATATCGACTTGCTCAAAAATCACATCACTTTCACTACCTACTCCTCTACAAACAGAGTAAATTGAGGTCTCCTTCTGTGGTTTACCAGAATAATGTGAGTTCCTTTGCAGAATTTAATGTCATATCGGCACGTTGGCCATGATAGCTTAGCGAGTTAATCGCCATTGGAACCATGGATGTCCCGGTTCAATTTTTCAGTTTCATTCTACCCTTTCCATCATGTCCTACATAGGGCTATTGTGTGTAAAAACACAAAAACAGGCATAAATTTTGTAATTAGTCTCTCTGTGGGTTAACTTGAAGTAAACAAAGGATTTCTGAAAATAAGTGGTTTATCTGGTATTACACGGTTAGCTTTTTGTGTGACCGAGTGGTCCGGAGATCCCGGGTTCGACACCTAGCTACGGGTGGTTTTCCTTGAATTTGAAGATGCACGTAAATATTCTATTTGCACACACAAATTCACTCTGACTCAGAATAACTATTTTTCGATGTTGTTTAAAAGTTATAGTATTCCGTAGGTTCTAAGGTGAATTTCACACCCTCCGTAAATAAGTATTTTTCTCTGGTACTAGCCTGCAGAGCTAGTAGCCGGTAAACTAGACATCCGGCGGCTCTTACGGGGATATCGGTAGTCTTCCCGGGTAAGTGACGGACGTCCCATGGAAGGATTTGCACTTGGTTGCCGTCTTCCCCGGTTTTAGAGGAGAGAGGTTCGGCACTGATGGTGGAGTGAGACTTGAAAGCGAGGGAACTACCCCTTTCCTTATAAATTTCTTGTTTCACTATTGTTGCTGGAAACAAGCAACTGGTAGCTAGCAACTTTACTCGAATCCGCGACCCTCAGACAATTACAGGTGTTCTAGCAACCACGGCTACCTGGGTCGGCGAACTCTTGTGTCTTTTAAATTGCATTAACTGAGTGACATCAGTTGGTTAATTCAACTAAGAGGATAGCAGCCACCGGGGAGAGTCCCTGCCCTCTGCTGCAATATCTCCCGAGGCCGCCCACCCCTTGCTTCACCCCTTGCTAAGTCTCCACACCGAACATTGTCATACTTGAGATACTATCCTGCGAACTTGCAATTAAGTGATGAACGTTACTTATATCTACATTATTACTAGCAAGTTCAATATTTGTTGGCAGTTTATAAGCTACCTTACGAAGCAAGCTAATTTCTGCTGGGCACACAAGGAACAAAAAGTTTGAGATCGTTATCTGTCTGGTTTATCGGCAGGCAGGCAGACAAGTTTCCTTCTCAGCTGATCCCAGAGTTACGTTTTAATAACCCTACTTCACAAGCGAACCAATTTATTCCTCGCAGGTCCACAAAGGAAGTATTGCCATTGATGTGGAGCTTGTATTGAACGGTGTTAACAGAGGCACTAGATGACTATTAGTTAAAAAATCCGTTGTGCACCCTCACATGGCTTTGTAAGGATATTTTGTACAAGAGTAGACAAACACCTTTATCTGCATATTAACAGAGAACGCCCGATTTTACTACATACGGCACCGCAGGCGGTGACACTGATGATACATGGAATGAAGATGGAGCACTGGTGGAACTAGATGGCGGGGGAAACCGGAGAACCCGGAGGAATCCCGCCCCAGCGCTGCTTCGTTCACTACTGCCTGGAATCGAACTTGTGCCACTTTGGTGAAAAGCGAATGGTCTAACCACTCGGGTAAGGCGCGACCCCTACGACGATAATGCGGGCTCTCCCCCTATTGTTTACAATTTATTTAGATATGAAATAGACGAATGGAAGACATTAAACCCTCTAGGAAAAATCTGATGTGTTACACTCACATGACTTTCTCTACTCTTGTACTAACCATTCTTACAAACTCTTATTCCTATATCTTCTTCGTGTTAGTTAAACATTTGTACAAATTATCTTATTGCTTATTTCCTTGTAGGTACAAGGGGAATATTAGAATACAGTAGGCTTTGTGCGATAGTCAAATGTTTTAAAGCTTTAAGATTCTGATGTCTTTACATACTTAACATATAAAAAGATGAATAACGATGATCCATTTCACGAAAGTTCTAAGTTTTCCGAAACTCACACACATAAATAGGAATATCTCCGAAATGGTTCACCCTAAACGAAAATTTATTGAGACATAAATTGTGTATTTCAGCAAGATCTACATTTCTTGTATAGTATGACTTGGTCTATACCTAACGGTTTGCCAGTTATGCAAAAGTCGTCCAGAGTAAATACGACTACAGGGGCTATAACCAGAAAATTCAAGATACACATTTCATTTGCCATAAAAATATCTCAAACATGTGACATTTTAATCAAAATCGTTACAGCCATTTTCAAGAAAATAAACATTTTCGAAAAATTTTCCATATAAAGGGTAGTTTAGGGTGGGGCTATTTTATTCAAAATCTTCGTGTCACATCCTTGAAAGACATTAAACTTAAATTCCAACTTTGGTTTTTAACCGACTTTCGTTTTTGAGTTATGCTGTCCAGAGACACACATACTGACACACACGGACCTTTTTCTAAAAATGCTTTTTTTTTTTTTTTTTTATTATTATTATTATTATTATTCAGGAGGGCCTGAAAACATATATTTCCGGTGAAATGTCGACATCGAATTTTTGGGTGGAATACAATACTTTCCCTACTTACCAGTAGAGAAAGAGTAATAAAAATTCATCTGCGAAAACAATTGGAAACAATAGTTTTCGCAGATGAAGTTCTAGCAGAGAATGAAGATGGTGAAAGCGAAAGTGCCGGACGTGCTTGTTTTCGTTTTCTGATAGATCAACTAATCTTTATTTACATTTGATAGCTTATGTATTTGGGGCTATAAACACTTTACACTTTAGTGTGAACAAACAGTAATTAAATACTTCTATCTTGTACCCTTGGATCCCCATCGGGCTAATTACATAAAGCAGGTTATATTTATTGTGAAGGAATGGCTCTAGAATCTCATTTTGTAGAAGTTAAATTCCTCCCCTCCTCACGCCCGCTCTTCCATCTCTAGGGAATCGAGTTTCGCATAAATCATTAATATATTCCAATATATTCAAAAGCAGACGGAAATATTCAAAACATGGTGGATATGTAAGAAGATATACATCCTGGGAGGAATGAGTAAAAGAAAAATCAATTTCTGGCGGGGTGGGAGGGAGGGAGGGATGGATCCAGCGGATAGAAAGTGTTAAGAAGGACCTGAAACTGACGTGCTGATGACAAATGCGAAGCGGCGCCCGTTTCTTAAGCATGGCCTCCCCTATTCTTCCTGCTGTCTCCCTATTCAAGAGGAGAAAGTTCCAACTTGCAGGGAAGGAAAACGTTGCCCCATTAAACCACCCCTTTGCCCCTTTTCACCACATACTCTCACAAAAATATGGACCCACCCGACCCTTTCTAACTTTACGAGAAGGGTCGAAAAGTGGGAATTATAAAACCGCAACCCCGTTCTGATATAGAGTGAGGGGTGAGTTACTGTACCACCCTTCTCCTGTGTCCCACTTAACAATCACACTTGCACTTACAAATGAATATTCCATTACACACATACGCAAGTATACTTTCTCTACTCCGTATAGCAAGTAGAGGAAGTATGGTATTACATCCAAAAATTTTATGTCATAATTTCACCGACAATACGTTTTGACGCCTCGTGAATCCCAAAACAACAAAGCAGTTGTAGAAAAACGTCCGTTTGTGTCAGTGGACAAATAACTCGAAAACGAAGTGATTGGCCAACAAATATTCGGTTAAAAACCGAAGTCGGTATTTAAGTTTAATGTCTTTAGGCTGCAAGACCTGTGGTGTCGTATCCTAAAGCACCCTTTACATGTAACAGTTTTCAAACCTTTTGATTTTCTCGAAAATGGCTCTGAGATTCCGTTCTCTTTGTCGTTAACGCTTTGAACGATAGTCGTATCTTTTAAAGCCTACTGTATTCGCCTTGTACCTGCAAGGAATTAATGTGTACTGGTTGAGCATTCCCGGACTAACGAGGGTGCTTCGGCGGAACCTCCCAGACAAGCTAAACTTCTCCCCTAAATCTCCCCGTGAAACCCAACTTCCTGCAATTACCCTTCCTTCCCGGCGTAATAAGCCAATTCTTTTATTTCCAACTCTCTTTCTGTCTCCCTTAAAAAAAAAAAAGCCGATCGTTGCGCCTTATTTAAAAAAATATAAGTTTCTATGCCGTTGCAGTAACCGACTAAGTTACCATGGTGATAAAATCGTGCCGGTATAAGTCTATTGTTATCTCACACCCTCCAGGAGAAAGGGAAGAATGAAGGTATCACAGGACATAACGACAGCCCATAGAGGCATGCAGAAATCGGTAACACCTTCAGGTAGGGGAACAATATTTCGAGCAATTGGCGCTCTAGCATTCACGGGAAGTATTCTTTTCTTTGAGCAACCTTCTGCACCATCCTTTAAAAGTTCCATACCGCCAATGTTCACCTCGATACTTCATGGTAAATTGTCTTTACACGAGTTATGTTGGAAATATCGACTTGTGTAATCCTCGCTGCAACACTATGTGAGACTTATCGAGCGCATTAGAAATATTCTGTTCTCCTAAGTTTTTCAAAGACTGCAGTAGCAAACTGAAGAGGAATTTGGCCACCGAGTTACCTCAGCTGGACGTTCAGATGCTTTTACAACTAATTTATCACAGAAGATGCCAATTTTGGGGTATTCCTTATCTGTATTGGCGGCGAGGCGAGGCGATTATCCGACTGGATGACCTCATTACGTGCTTGTTTCACGGAGTGGTATCCCTTTGTTCCCGCCTGTCACTGACAGATTTTCAAAATGCCTACCTACTACCTACGTACGTACTCTAAAATCAAGGAGATATCAATTCGAGTGTCATGTGTATTGACAGCGTGAAACCAAGCGGATCATTCTCATACGACAGCATTACACAACGAATGCATTTATCCCAGTCAAAGCAAAAACCCATTCAATCAAGGACTTTCAATTGCTTTGCAGTCTCTAGTTGAAGAGTTGGTATTAATGTGAAAATAGTCTCATGGATTGCACTCACATGGCTTTCTCTACTCTTCTGCTAACCATCCTTATTCCTATATCTTCTTCGTGTTAGTTGCGATAAACATTTGTAGACCTGTTATTGCTTATTTCCTTGTAGGTACAAGGAGAATAGGGGAATACAGTAGATTAACAGATCTGACTGAAAAATTTAGCAATAAACTTCCGTTCTATCTCTTACGCTTTAGCAGTAATATAAACGTCATCCAGAGTAAACGGAACCCTCCCACCCCCCCCTCACACACACACACACACACACACACACACACACACACACACACACACACACACACACACACAAATTCGGTTATATACCAAACAGGGTTGCCAACTCGTGCGATAATTATGGGGTGAACGATAATTTCAATGTATGATATTTGGATATCGGCGAAATATCATTTTCACTGGTTTGTTAGACCAGTGAAATGAAATTAATTACAAATAGGGACACCACTTTTGCCCTCATTGCCTGTCTCTACTCCTCTAAGGCAACCATTTCATATCCTACTAATCCTTCTACCCTTTATCCTCTTGTTGCCACTGTGCTCAGATCTGGCAATCTCAATGAAAAAGGCACTGTTCAGAAAATTGATGAATGGAGAAAACTCGGAATAAGTGATATTCCGTGTGAAATAAAGAACATGCCTGAACCTGGAGGTTTCTGGAGTACTGTTAAACACAGGTGTCACCTTGGTGGAAATACTGATTTCAAAGAGCTGGCGGAGGTTGCATTATCGGTGATTTTGTTGCCCCCACAGAAACACTTCTGATGAAAGAGTTTTTTCTACACTGGGTTTAATAAACACCAAAGTTAGAAACAGATTGCCGCTGTGTACGGTAAATGGACTTATTCGGTCGTCTCAGCTTATGAAAGAATGTGGTGGGTCCGAAAATCTGCAACTTTATCTCAACAACAAATTTGTACAATGCTGCAACAGTTGAGGAAGATGAACTTTCAGATGAATAGTGCGAGAAACCTAAGTACTAAAGCTGTAATAGTGATTCAGGTCATCAATCTTGTAACTGGATATCATAAACATCATTAGTATTACATTTTCATACGAGTTATACCGATATTTTTATTGTTGTAGCATTTGGTTTATGACGTACGATAATTTTGAATCTAATTCTATAATTTTGAGTGACTGGTACGATAATTTTACTCTTAAATGTTGGCAACCCTGATACCAAACTTAGTACTTAAGTTCAACATATTCTAAGAATGGGACAAGAAGATTTCCAAGAACATCCATCCACCTCAAACTATATTTTATTTCCAGCATCTTTATTGTTCTCAGAGATGGATTTTGGTTTTTCTGTTTCAGTTGCACCCGTATGCCGCAATGAGGACGTAGTAGTTGTGGGTGCCTCGCTGGATGAGGTGCTGCGTGTTCGGTGTCACGTGACGGCCGACCCAGGTGACGTCACCTTCGTGTGGCAGTTCAACAATAGTGGAGAAAGCTTCGAAGTTCCGTCCACGAGGTTCGGCACCGGAAATGGCAGCACCAGCGAACTCAAGTATACGCCCACTTCCGAAAGGGATTATGGGACCCTTACATGCTGGGGAAGGAATGCCATCGGCAGACAGGCGGAGCCCTGCATCTTCCAGGTCGTGCCTGCAGGTAAGTAGGTAGGAAGTTGAGGAAACATTCGTATCTGAACATCACAGACTAGAAAGTGCAGCTGGATTTATCTGACTTCTGCCTGTTTCCGTGCCTTTTGGTTTAATATTCCTTTTACAGGCTATTTGTTTCATATAACCACTCCTGTTTTGTTCTTTACCTTCATTTGAGCTTTGGTTTTTTCCTGTCAACCTCAAGTGCAGTTTGTTTTAACCAGTAGCCCTCAACCACCTGTTGTAGCCATTGTATTCATGCCATTAGCACCAGCAGAGAGAACATCCAAAAACTACTGAACCTTCTACAAACATCCTGTTAATCTGATAGGTAAGGTGACAACAAGCTAGCAATTTTCTGATCGTAGTAATATTTGCAGTTTCACATTTGTAGCAGATAGGTAAGCTTAGTAAACATTCTTTCTTGGGGATAACTTGTATGTGAATTTGGGGCGAAGGTATTTTGCACTGATGGTAGCTGTTCTCTGTGAATAACACGAGGTGAAGATTGGAAGCGCTTATTTGTCTAGTAACATATTGGGCGTGAGAAACATGCAAGAGCACCTCCCGGACCAGCGTACGGCTACAGACATGAGTCGGTCAGTGAGTGAGACAGCTGTGTGTGCTACTGTCGTCGTTAATGATAGGTGACGCCGAAGTGAAGAAGGTTTAATGAATGTTGAGCAATTGTCCATCTCTAATTCTGACGATAAAGATCGAGGAAGTGCAGAAAGACTGAGTCAAGGCTACGAGAAGAAAACAGTTGTAACAACGTCAGTAGACGTCTTCCGTGATAAAAAGGCACAGATTCACTCTCTAGACTTAGAACAAAAAAGTAATTTAAAGCGACCAAAGTCCAATCCATCACAATACATTGATTTTAGTAAATGGGAAGTATTTACTGCAATTAGGTAGGTGGATACCTATCATGTATTTAAAAGAATTGTTAATTTTATGCATCAATAATTTCGATATCATAGATGTGTACCCTAAGACCTTCAAGGGCTCCACCCCATTACTACTCCAGTTTCGCAACTGAGGGACACACCGTAAAAATTGCATCTCATAATGAATATTATGTTTTGCCCACAGCGAGGCCCAACCCCTTGCGCAACTGCACCCTGCGCTCGGCCGCCAGTAACCACTCCACGTCAGGAAGTCTTGCCGCCGTTGGAAGTGGCGGCGAGGTGCTGGAGGTGGAGTGTGTCGCAGGGTACGACGGCGGTCTGCCCCAGAAGTTCGTGCTCGAGGCCTACGAGACCCGGACCATGAAATTACGCCTCAACCTGAGTTCCACGGAGGCCCCCTTCTTCAGAGTCGACCTCGGCGACCTCATCCCCGCACATACCCCCACCCTCCACATCGTACTTTACGCCGTGAACCCCAAGGGACGCTCCGAGGTCACCATGCTGGAGGACATAGCTCTAAAGGATGCTGAGAAACGCACAGGTAAGCGCAGTATTTTGTGATTTTCCTCGCCTCCCTGCAGACCGCGCACATATCGCTTTATTTATGCTCGCTCCCAAACGAAATGGGAACGAATGTGCAAACGTCAAAGCAAACACCGCGCTCGGCTCGCCTCGCCTCCATAAACGTGGCGTCTTAACTCACATTAGGATAAAGAGTGAGTGGCTTTCGGGATTTCATTTCAATAGTCAAACCACGCTTCCAAGAAAACGTATTCTTCTTCCATTTGCTTACGATATGAATGACCAAGAAAATTTCTTTTTAGTCCTCTTAAAACTGGATGAAGCGCACTAAAAGTTTTGTATAAACGTGTAAAACTGGTACATCTTAAGATTTTTTGTGTTATATCAGAGATAGTGTACGTAGGTTTTTCAAAGAAAATCTCTCCTATAGGACTTAGCAAACTTTAGGTTTTATGATTTTCAGGGGAAAGAGAATTATTTTGATATCTTTCATATAAGACTAATTAATCTACAATACTTTATCGTTTCCGACGTGTTGAAAAGTATGAAAAACTTACATGTAGCATCAATGCAATATTTTTGGAAGAAATTTGGTTACTAGCAAGTGCATCAGAATAAGAGAATGGCAAATACAACCTAATACAGCAATTTCATCATTTCCCTTTAGCAAACAAAATACAAAACTTTACTTGCAAATTAGCGACTGAGCAGTGTTGGACAATAGCGTGTTGCAATGCATGAGAAATGTCATCCTGAGGTTCTCTAGAGTGACACTTCTTCGTCTGTCACTAAACGAGGTTTTGTAGACTGAAAAAAAAATTCCCTACATCACAAGATGTCACTGTTTCACGAGATGAACTTCTAAATTGCATATTTTGGGAACAATTTCATGCAAAACTGTACTAGTGACGTCTTAAATTTTTCATGACACGAACCCCTAGTATCAAAAAACATTTCGCGAGCCCCCGACCCTTTTTTTCATCTGTTAAAAATATATAATCCATACAAAAATTTTAGGCTTTTCTGTTATTAGGACTCGGATATAAATACATAATTAAGTACCTAAAACATATCAGTTGGCCACGTATTCGATTTAAAATTATAACTAACAAATACAAACATATTGTTAGGGCCAAGACTCCCAGCGGCATCTGTTGGCAACACTCGGAACTAATACAGGTTCCGCGAAAGGTCCACAAGTTTCGAGACGTTTCGTTACGCTTCGAGATGATTCTCGCTAGAATGCGCTGGCCTACAAATAGGGCGGTGGACCGCGGCCACGGCAGTTGAGTGCAATTGGAAGCAAGACCTCGATAAGTGGAAACGATTTGGAAGTGAAACTACGGTGTTATACGGACTGTGTGTAAGGTGCCTTAGAGTAATTGTAAAGTGATTTGCGAGCGTCAGACACGCGCGGTTGAGTTTGTTACAATTGAAAATGGATAAATTCCTGAATAGATCATCACAACCATCAACATCTAGATTCTAGCGGGTCTAGTGGAATAAAGAAACAACGTCATTATGACGACAATTTTTTCAAATTTGGGTTTACTGTGATTGAGAATAAACCGCAGTGCGTGATTTGCTTGGAAATTTTGTCAAGAGAAAGCATGAAGTTATCGAAGCTGGTACGCCACCTAATCACAAAACATCCTAATGAAAAAAATAAACGTGTGGAATTTTTTGAGCGAAAATTAAGAGTACTTCTACATCAAAAACTGCTATAGGACAAATGTCCAACCTAAATGAGAAAGCGTTGCTCGCTAGCTATCGAGTAGCTTTTCGTGTGGCTAAAGCACGAAAACCGACCAGATTATGTTTGGCAAGCAAGAGGTCGAAAAGCTCAAAAGTATATCTCTCTCTGACAACACCATCCAACGCAGGATAAGCAATATGGCGACTGACATTCGTGATCGAGTCGTAGAAAAAGAAACGAAGATTTGTTTTTGTCCTTGCAATTTGATGAATCAATGGATATTGCGGGTTGTGCGCAGTTTGTAGCTTTTGAATCCAATGAAACATTAATGGAAGAAATACTATTTTGCAAGGCACTTCCTATAAATACTTACAGGTCATGACATGTTCCTTGAAGCTACGCAAGATATGGGCAGAAAAATGCATATGAATTTATTGCTAGACTGAAAGAGCAAATGCCAAACGCTTGTTGGATGCATTGCTTTCTCCATCGCTAAGCTCTTGCAACTAAAACCTTGCCACAAGAGTACAGTCAAGTTCTAAATTTTCTTTACTCATTTATGTGTTACATAACACTTCACATGTTATTCTTTACCGTTAATCAATATCAACATAACAAGCAATATTGGTTGCTATGTCTAAAGAGTAATTCCAAAACCAGTTGACCGATCGCATATGTAAGTGCAGAAAAATGCTGAAAATTGGCATACCTAGGTGTCTAATTTGTTCAAACTAAACGCTTCACCTATCTTAGTAATGTTGCAACATGTTTTACAGCTAACATGTTTCAAGTTGGAGTCAGTCAACTTAGTCTCAAAGCTATACAAACAAGTTACCATAGTTACTGATGCTCATGTTGAAACTTTCACCAATCTCTGAACACAAAAATGCGTAACTGTTTTTTAAAATAAATTTATTTTCCCAAACCATTAAATCTATAGGTTTATTTAACTGTTTTAATAATTTAACCTCTGGATTAATTTCATAAGTAAATGACCAAAAATGATCTGCTACAACTAATTTATATTTAAAAGAGCAGTTTAGAAATATTATTCTGGTTTCTAAATAACGTTTAGTTTTACCATTATGAACCCTACCACAATCCAAACAGCTAAATTGATAAATGATAGAATTTTAATACTTTGGAATTGTATCCTTTTTATAAAATTTTTGTATATTTTGTATATTAAATTTATTTTGAGACACCAAATTTATTCCATATTCTTTAAAACTGTTGGTAAATTTATTAGCTTAAATGGTAAATGGTAAATAAACTTTTTAAGTATACAATTATCTTATTTTTTTTTTAGGGTAGAAACCTCTTTTGATACTTAAATCTGTATTAGAAGATAAATTTTTCTATCACATATTGGAATCAAAATGACAATGTCACTAGTGAACAATACATGTTTGGCAAATGAATTCTGTGCATCATAATGGTGTTACGGTCACTTAAGTGCCACTTGTTGCCAAATCAATCCTACGATTGCAGGTGTTCTATTGGACCCAAAAATACAATAGTTATTTCCGGTGAAACCTGGACATTGTAAGGTTCCCTAAATCCAAAACAGCATTCTTAGAACGGTGTGTGCGAGAGAGAGAGAGAGAGAGAGAGAGAGAGGGAGAGAGAGAGAGAGGAGAGAGAGAGGGAGAGAGGGGGGAGAGAGGGGGGGAGAGAGTGTGTACACAGCATTACTAACAGTCCGTTAAAACCCAAAGTGTCTTTCAAGGATGCGACACGAACAAAGATTTTGAAGAAAAGTCGTTCACCCTAAACCGCAAGTTACATAGAAACTTTGTTCGAAAGGTTTGATTTTCTTTAAAATGGCTGTTATTTTGATGTGATTATCAGTAAATCCATTATAAAAATATTCATTATTGTATGTCTTGCTCACTTCATGTTTAAGAGAACGTATGCCAATATACCTATAGTGCAATTTAATAAAGGATTTCTACGAACAGTCTCTAAGATACGGATGTTCTTTTGTTCGCAACATCTTCTGGAATTTCTTCCATTCACGTTTGTCCTTCTCTCTATTTTATTATACATTCCAGGAATAGAGAATTTAATTAAAGCATTAATAAGGCTGTGTAAGAGGGAGCATTTGCTTCTATTTCCGCTATCAGCCCTTATTTATGACACAAGCGCTAAGACCCATCTACACATCGCTAAATGTGTTGAAAATTTCAGATCTCTACCGCTCATACTTGCACGAACAGGCCGCGCGGAGTTTTGCCTGTCCGCAACCTCGGCGCTCGGCGCCGTCTGCCGCTATCATAGAAAGACGCGCATGAAACCATACAGCATATACGGTTCTCTCCACTCGCGTTTCTTTTATTATACACAATCAGATTTCTATCTCTACTTGCTCTTCGACATTGAAATAGAAATACAATGAATGAAATGTTCTATATGTTTGCATGCGACACGTTGCAATACAACTGGAGGCGGCTTTCTCTACTCAGTTTTCTTCCTGTGCTGTTTGAAAAAGCACTATTGAAAAACCGCATAGTGTTTTCCCGGTGTTTATTTCGTATTCTTGATAGTACCCAAGCTATATGTAAATTCTGTAGGGATAAAGTAGTCAAACCACGGACAAGTTCTGAATGGTTTTTCCTAACAGCAGTGCTCATTCACCCCACAAAGGTGTTATTTGTGCATGTTCAGACTACCTTGTCCACTTTCAATAAACAAACCATTTAATTTGGGCATTAATAGAGAAATACTAAGTGATTTCCGTTGCTCTGGCCCCATTTCCGAACAAAGGAAAGCTCTTTAAATACGCACGCCAAATGCACTAGGCAGGCTCGTTTGTTTAGCACGATACTTGAGATATACGATTGGTCAGAGGTGTTTGGCTTATGTTATATACAGCAGCCATTGATTTCCCATAGCTAACTGGCCGCATTACCATCCATCCACATACTCAGTCACGTTTCAAAACAATATCTTCCGCTCCGCATCATATGGAATTTCGATTTTATCGCTCGCTTTACATCCAAAAATTCGTTTGTTGTATGACCTTTAATGTAATACACTTAGTACAGAGTTGAGTATTTGCTTTGTTGCCCTCGCTACTAAACCATTTATTGTAATTAGCGTGCAATAAAACTGCGAGGGTGCTGGTGTACTTTCACCTGCAGCGATTCTGTAAGGTACCTGCAGATTTCACACGACTGTCGCTATTCTTCTGCCAACCATTCTTACAAACTCTACCAATGTTTCTACCAATGTTATCTTTGTTTGTATACGCGTCACCACATTGTCACCTAGAAATATTACGTAACCAAGAGACAGAACAAATGAAATACTGCCTCCTATTTGAGATCAGTCTGTAGCTATTAGAGGTCTGCATGGCCTTTGGGTCTAGTTTGGAAAATGTTTGTCAGGCTCGGGCCAGGCCCGAGATATAAAATGATCTATTCACCTTTTTCCGAGAATTGCACAATTATCACAGCATTCTTTTACTAGGAATTCTATATGATTATTCTGCTGAAAGGTTTCGAATGGTGGTGGTGGCGGTGGCGGCGGTGGCGGTGGCGGAGGTGGTGGCGGTGGCGGAGGTGGTGGCGGTGGCGGTGGTGGCGGTGGTGGCGGAGGTGGTGGCGGTGGCGGTGGCGGTGGCGGTGGTGGCGGTGGCGGCGGTGGCGGTGGCGGCGGTGGTGGCGGTGGTGGCGGTGGTGGTGGTGGCGGTGGTGGCGGCGGTGGCGGTGGTGGCGGAGGTGGTGGCGGTGGTGGCGGAGGTGGTGGCGGTGGTGGCGGCGGTGGCGGTGGTGGCGGAGGTGGTGGTGGCGGTGGTGGCGGTGGTGGCGGTGGCGGTGGCGGTGGCGGTGGCGGTGGCGGTGGCGGTGGCGGTGGTGGTGGCGGTGGTGGCGGTGGTGGTGGCGGTGGCGGAGGTGGCGGCGGTGGCGGTGGTGGCGGAGGTGGTGGCGGTGGTGGCGGAGGTGGTGGCGGTGGTGGCGGTGGTGGCGGTGGCGGTGGCGGTGGCGGTGGCGGTGGTGGTGGTGGCGGTGGTGGTGGCGGTGGCGGCGGTGGCGGTGGTGGCGGAGGTGGTGGCGGTGGTGGCGGCGGTGGCGGTGGTGGCGGAGGTGGTGGCGGTGGTGGCGGCGGTGGCGGCGGTGGTGGCGGTGGTGGCGGTGGTGGTGGTGGCGGTGGTGGCGGCGGTGGCGGTGGTGGCGGAGGTGGTGGCGGTGGTGGCGGAGGTGGTGGCGGTGGTGGCGGTGGCGGTGGCGGTGGTGGCGGTGGTGGTGGCGGTGGCGGAGGTGGTGGCGGTGGCGGAGGTGGTGGCGGTGGTGGTGGTGGCGGTGGCGGTGGCGGTGGTGGCGGTGGTGGCGGTGGCGGAGGTGGTGGCGGTGGTGGCGGTGGCGGCGGTGGCGGAGGTGGTGGCGGTGGTGGTGGCGGTGGCGGTGGTGGCGGAGGTGGTGGCGGTGGTGGTGGCGGTGGTGGCGGCGGTGGCGGAGGTGGCGGAGGTGGTGGCGGTGGTGGTGGCGGTGGTGGCGGCGGTGGCGGAGGTGGCGGAGGTGGTGGCGGTGGTGGCGGTGGTGGTGGCGGTGGTGGCGGAGGTGGTGGCGGTGGTGGCGGTGGTGGCGGTGGTGGCGGTGGTGGTGGTGGCGGAGGTGGTGGCGGTGGTGGTGGTGGTGGTGGTGGCGGCGGTGGCGGTGGCGGTGGAGGCGGAGGTGGTGGCGGTGGTGGTGGCGGTGGTGGTGGTGGCGGTGGTGGTGGCGGTGGTGGCGGTGGTGGCGGTGGCGGAGGTGGTGGCGGTGGTGGCGGTGGTGGCGGTGGCGGAGGTGGTGGCGGTGGTGGCGGTGGCGGAGGTGGTGGCGGTGGTGGCGGTGGCGGTGGCGGTGGTGGCGGTGGTGGTGGCGGTGGCGGAGGTGGTGGCGGTGGCGGAGGTGGTGGCGGTGGTGGTGGTGGCGGTGGCGGTGGCGGTGGTGGCGGTGGTGGCGGTGGCGGAGGTGGTGGCGGTGGTGGCGGTGGCGGCGGTGGCGGAGGTGGTGGCGGTGGTGGTGGCGGTGGCGGTGGTGGCGGTGGTGGCGGTGGTGGTGGTGGTGGTGGTGGTGGCGGTGGCGGTGGCGGTGGAGGCGGAGGTGGTGGCGGTGGTGGTGGCGGTGGTGGTGGCGGCGGTGGTGGCGGTGGTGGTGGCGGTGGTGGCGGAGGTGGTGGCGGTGGTGGCGGTGGCGGAGGTGGTGGCGGTGGTGGCGGTGGCGGAGGTGGTGGCGGTGGTGGCGGTGGTGGTGGCGGTGGCGGCGGTGGTGGTGGCGGTGGCGGCGGTGGCGGTGGTGGTGGCGGTGGTGGTGGCGGTGGCGATGGCGGTGGCGGTGGCGGTGGCCGCGGTGGTGGCGGCGGTGGCGGTGGCGATGATAATGATGATAATAACTGATAATGATAATAAAATTAAATAATCGGGTCGGGTCGGGTCGGGTCGGGTCGGGCCGGGCCGGGCCGAACCTAAGAATGTCGGCCTATGCAGGCCTCTAATAGCTATTGCACACTTGTGATAAATAACAAGGGATATCTCCGGAATGGTTTACTCCACGAAGACATGCAATATAAATTGTGTTAACGCGATTTACAGTTTTGTGGAGTAAGATTTGGTCCATTTCTTATGGTTTATCATTTATGCAGGTCATCACAAGTAAACAGGACTACACGGGCTGTAGCCAGAAGATTCAAAATATATGTTTATGGCAAATGTAACAATTTGGACTAAAAAGCAATAGGTTTGAGCCATTTTGGAGAAAATCAAAATTTAAGACGGAAATCCTCCACCCTAAACTACACGCTTTATAAGGAAAATTTTCGACATCATCTTGTAGCATCCTTAAATACTAAATTTGGTGTTTAACCGGCTTTTCGTCTCTCTCTGTTTTTGTGTGCGTGTGTGTGTGTGTGTGTGTGTGTGTGTGTGTGTGTGTGTGTGTGTGTGTGTGTGTGTGTGAGTTAAGTTCTGTAGCGTTATTCTGCCCACAGACTCGCACACACACACACACACACACACACACACACACACACACACACACACACAGTAAAATGGCTGCACACCTAAATCGAAATATTCACGTATTGCTGAACTGGTACAAGAATTTGGGAGTGAATATTTTACTGTAAATGGTGAATGTAATTTACGCACCATGTCCGATCGTCGACTGTACCTTGTGATCACATGACTCACCCCTCTCAGCTGCTATTGTCCAGTCTAATTAATATAACATCTCACAGATAACAGTTTACTATACAACAAGGATATGTTGAAATGTCTACAAGTTGCAAATCTGGGACGCCATTGCTACACACAAGGCCGCAGTATCGTTACGGCGGCATTAATGCGAGTGAGTGTACTAACCGAAGCATCCTGGTATCAAGCAGCTGTTTCTTTGCCTGTCGCGGTTGACTGCTGTTATATGTCCCCCAAAAGAAATCTATGGGCGTGAGGTGCGGTGAAGGAGGGGGGGGGGGCAGCGCGGCGAAATCCACCTCCGTGATAGGCAACATGGAGAAAACCCTGCACCATTAAGTCATAATGTGCTGGTCATAAGATCCGGGATGGGGTGCCCTTTAAAAGCTCACTGTCCATTAGTTCAAGAAACGCTCTCCGTTAATATCACCATCCAGGAAAACTGCTCCAACAAGATGATCCTCTAAACCATCACACCACACTATATATTTATTTATCTTCCACGAAACCATCGACAATTGGCATTTGTCCAGTACTTCACAGTGCCAGTATTGGTGAAAGTACAAAGGACAACTCGCCAAGGGTACTTGGCAATTCGACTAAAAGTCAATATTTTGTACCCATGCCCCTTATGGGGCACCCCTGCGAATAGATCCGAAGGGCGGCCAGAACGTTGCCATGACAGAGCAGAGGGTTCCACACTTTCCCAGCGAGAAGCCCCTCGGCGGAGGCTGGTTCAGCCGGGTTCCTCTCCCAACCCTTCGGGATCGTACTCCCAAGCGGGGAGCAGAAACCGGTTCTACTCCCCTTTCTTCCCTCGGCCTTGAGCAACAAGTAGGCTCGCCTTCCGATCCGGGAACGAGATTTCCAGCCGCCGCGACGCTCGCTGACGCTTCCAACCCTGAAAGAAACCTAACAAGATGAAGAGTGCAATAAAATGGAGGATCAGGAAATTCAGAGGATATCGAAATGTTTCCGAGCATTCGCCTATTGACCCTGGAAACTACTGAAACAAAGTCACGGATCAGGAAGGTCAGACAGGGAGATCGAACCCGTGGTCTCCCATAGACGTTATCACATCAGACATACCGATCGATAACTACAGATGTCGCAGATCACTTTTATGGAGCAACCATTTTTTCAAATACTTCAACTTTCTATTTGCGAAAAATGTTTCTCTCTTTAATGACCTGGCTATACAAAGACAATGGAATTTCCATAGTGGTCACATAGCGAGCAGGTATAAAACATCCAACAACCACTACTTGAAGCTTAGTATATTCCCACATTTCCATTGTACGTATAAGAAAATTAGCAATAAACGCATTTGCAGAAATGTTTATATCCACTAACATTAATGTGAAGAATGACCGATGAACAAGAGGCATGCCCGAGGTGCGTAATGCAAGGGGAGGAGGTGTAAGGAGCAATTTAACCCGAGTGGAACGATTGAGCGAGAATGGGGATACTGGACACTAGAACATTGTCGTCTTGTGTTTTCCCCTTATGTTTGTCAAGCTCTATCTACACAAAATATACCGAGCATACAAAAGCAGAAGTTACCGCTTTATAGTACTTTGTAATGAAATGTCATGATTCGAAATGAACTCAAATATGTGCAATGTGAAGGCAGATTTATCTATTTTATTATGTGTATTATCCCCCATTCCCTTCCCAAGAAAACTACACAAGCCTGAGAAGGTTCATTATTGGAAAAGGATAGGCAATCTGGCGTGTATGTGTAGTTTTTCCATGGAAACGATTGTTACATTTTATAGCACAATGAAAAGCATAAAATTCACATATTTTTTTCTTCTTCCTTTTCCTTTACGCGAGAGATTCTCATATCCTTCTCTACTCGACCTTCAACACACAATACAAATTGGAACAGGATTTTCATATATTTAATTCGTGTTCAGTGTGCCAGATGTAACGGTATATTTGTATATGCGGCGTAGCATCAGTCGGAAAAGTTCTATCCATTTGTCTGGAGAAGTAACCCACAAAGAGGAACTGAAATAGTTCACAAATCCAGGAGGCTCTATGCAGGTAAATTCGCTGTTGGCATCTGCTTGGTTCACAAATATTTTCTGCTCTTAGCCGTACGCATAACGTAAACTAGTGTACAATAATTGTGGGTTTTACTTGCAATAAAAGCACCGTGCTTACCAATGGACAATCTAGCACAAAACAATCGCGTTTCAACAATATTTATTCAGCACATGATGCGCTATCATTTAAAGGTATTTGACTTACAGGTGCGCGGAACTGATAAGTGGCAAAAGCAAATATTGTGTTGTAGTATCGAATTATTCAACACCCAATAAAATACAGCAGCAGGGGAGGTATTGATGTGTTGTCGAAATACTGCAGTAGCAGAGGGAAGTGACTAATCGACCTACCTACCTACTGCGAGAATCGATACTAGCATACCTAGCTACCCACCTACCCAGCCAATAGCCAACTTTTTGGGGAGGTATAGGGGGGCTTTAAGAGAAATGACACATTCCCCAAATGGGTGCAAGATGGCACCAGGCGGTTCTGTAATAAAAACACTAACTGTTGATGCATTTAACACACCTGCTACCGGATTCACTTTCTGTCAATTCTCTGGCCAAATTGTTTGTGTTTAAAGAGATATAACAAACAGTAGTCGCGTGTGCTGAAAGTGGCACACTGCGACAGTACAGCCTGCAAGGTTCGTTCAAAAGTGTGATCAAGGAAATGGTCTGTCAACACTTCACATTGCAAAGAAGTGTATGTTCTTTTGGATAGTTCACTTTCTCTACCTATAGTGAGTAGAGGAAGTGTCGCATGCGCTATCGATACTTAACATATGTTTTGAGACCCCACGAAATAAAGAAAAAAATGTTGGAAACGTCTCTCTCTCTGTGTGTGTGTGTGTGCGTGCGTGCGTGCGTGCGTGCGTGCGTGCGCGCGTGCGCGCGTGCATAACTTGGTTAACAACAGAAGTTAAATACGAAACGTCGAATACAAGTTTAATATTTTTCAAGGATGCAACACGATTTTTAAGAAACATCCATATAAAGGCTAGTTTTGGGTGGAGGAACATTTGGAAACAGTACCATTTGTGAGAAAATCAACGAGTTTGATTAAAATGTGTTATTCATTCAATTGGCCATAAAAATATCAATTTTGTATTTTCAGGCTATAGCGCATGTAGTCCATCAGATTCTATGCTCTCGAGCCATCTTTGAGCGAGCTTTATTGTCCCACAATGGTACCAGTCTCTGGTTTTCACCAAATTCTTCGCATCAAGATGCACTTGCACTGCTTCCATGTTGTCAACATTTCTTCCCCGTAGAAAATGGGCCATGGATCGGAAAAGATAACCTGATGGTGCGAGATCAGGGCTGTATGCTGGGTGTGGTAGCAGTTCAATTCCTAAATTGTTTTGCATTGTTGTTCTTGGAGTATGGGGTTTTCTATTGCAACAGGACAATGCAACTCTATTTCGATTAACTAATGCTGGGTTTCTCCGTCTCAAAATGTCATGAACTCCCAACATTACTTTGGGACCGAGCCGATTTTTCTTTTTTCTTTTAACCAATGACTTTGTCAGGCTTGCGGGGATTAAGCCACTACTTCGAGGCATCAGGGATTTGGTAATATACCCATATTTCATCACAAGTGACAATTCTTCTGACAAATCTATCATCCATGGGATTACAGATAAGCCGACGACAGATATCCACTCTACGTTGAGCCTGTTGCGGTGTCAGTTCTACAGCTTCTGTATGATTTTCCAAGTGTCTTACTGTGGCTATGTATGGTATCTTTTGAACCACCAAGCTCTGCAAAAAGTACCCCTCGGCTTTCACAAGATTTTCTCGCAGAACTTGGCCTGTATCCTCAATATTTACCACGTTCTGGAAGACCTACTGTGCTTTTCAAATGGAAAGAGTTCTGATCTGCACCCAATAAATGTTCCAAAACACCAAAATAAAAAAACCGGCATTACTTATGAAGTTGTCTCATATTTGCTCTTGATGACGTTTGCATAACTATAATCGCTCCCCCGTTAGATCCGCACTTGATGTAAACACAAGCCATCAACAACGAACTCGCAATACGCCGAAACCAAAGCACACCATAAAACATAGTACCTTAAATATCGGCATTTATCTGTGAGTTTTCAAGATGTACGATAACCCTGGTAAAGACTACTTAAATGTAACGCGATATTTTTAGATTCCTGAGTAAATATTGTTCTGTTGCAACATAAATACAAGGTATGAGTCCACGTGGTGTTTGTATTGTGTGAGTCGCAGGTGATAACATCAGGTTATCGCGGAGTGATACAAGGGGCGGATCTAAGGCTGGATAGAGTATAGTAAACTATAAGCGATGCAGCAAATCTTACATACAGAACATGTAGATCTTGCTAAAACACGCAATTTATGTTAAATTAGGTTTTTTGTGAAGTGAACCATTTCCGAGTTATTCCTTGTTATGTGTGAGAACTTTGCAATACTTCAGATATTTGCACTTGCTTCCCAGATCTTAAATACAGAACAGAAACTTTAATTGTGACAACCTTGGTTGTCGAGCGCTGTACACGCTTGTTATCTTGTTTATTAGAGCTGTGAAATACTAGTAACTTCGCATATAGCCTACAGTCAGTAAATGCAATGCAGTCTTCAAAACCACGGGCAGTTACTTTTCACTTAAGTAGCTCCTCAGATGTTCCGTCAGGGACTTAACGAGGCTGAGTGCACCCCGTACAAGGTTTCTCATAGGAGAAAATGCTCAGGGCGGTACCAGGAATCCAACTCGGGTCTCTCGTGCTAAGAACACGACCGAGTATAGATCCTATAATGATAAAATACGAGAATAGTGTGGAATTCCGAAGCTAGCATATAGCGAGCCATTTTTAAACATCTGCCTATCGCTTCAGCGTCATAATTCCTTCTTGCACATGAAGTGAAACTACATCTACAAAGTTCGTGGTAAACAAAGTGGTTTATGCAGAATGGAGCGTTAACTCATTTTAATATTAATATAGCATGTTTTAAAAAGCCACCACCCAATGCTCGAAAACACTCAGTTAAATACGGAAGTCGTATATTTCAACAAGGTAAACAAGCATTGTAAAATAAACCGCAAGAGAATACGTTTTTCAATTTCTACTGCAAGGGATGAAACTTGTAGTAAGGGTGGAGGATTCCAAGGATTTTGCAGCTTAAGGGCACCCGCATGAACAGGGGTGGGTGACTGCCAACAAAGGGGAAGTTTATTTACTTTCATCCCCTTTAACGAAATCAAGGTTAGTTCCCAAGCTGGCTGCTTCAGACTCGATTTTGACGTTTACCTCGAAGAGCATTATACTCCGGTCCTGGTGTTTCAAATGGGAGCCCTCGATATACTGAAACAGGCAGCATGTCAAGAAACTGTGTACGGTGTCTTGGGCTTATTTAACTTTACTTTACAACTTCAGCGTTTTGCAGCAGATTCACTCAACACAATCCCTATGTGTTAGATTCAACAAATCTGATGTGTTGCACTCACACGACTTTCTCTACTCTTGTACTAACCATTTTTACAAACTCTTATTCCTATATCTTCTTCGTGTTAGTTGAGATAAACATTTGTACAAATTATCTTATTGCTGATTTCCTTCTAGATACAAGGGGAATATTAGAATACAGTAGGCTTTGAGCGACAGTCAAATGTTTGAGATTCTGTTATCTTTGCACACTTGACATATAAAAAAATGAACAACGATGATCCATTTCACGAAAGTTCTAAGTTTTCCGAAACTCACACGCATAACAAGGAATATCTCCGAAATGGTTCACCCTACAAGAAAATTTATTCAGACATAAATTGTGTATTTTAGCAAGATCTATGTTTTTTGTATAATGTAATTTGGTGTATCTCTAATGGTTTACCAGTTATGCAAAAGTCGTCCAGAGTAAATACGACTACATAGGCTATAGCCAGAAAATTCAAGATAAACATTTCATTTGTCATAAAAATATCTCAAACTATGACATTTTAATCAAAATCGTTAGAGCCATTTTCAAGAAAATCAAAATTTTCGAAAAATTTTCCATGTAAAGGGTAGTTTAGGATGGGGCTATGTTCTTCAAAATATTCGTGTCACATCCTTCAAAGACATTAAACTTAAATACCAACTTTGGTTTTTAACCGACTTTTCGTTTTTGAGTTATGCTGTCCACAGACTGACACACAGACTGACACACACACGGACCTTTTTCTAAAAATGTTTTTTTTTTTATTCAGGGGGCCTCAAAATATGTATTTCCCGTGAAATCTCGACATCGAATTTTTGGGTGCAATACAATACTTCCCCTACTTACCAGTAGAGAAAGTAAAAATGTAGATCTTCGTTAAAGCACACAAATACATATATTCCTTAGGTTAAGGATTTCCGATACATTCCCTGTTATTTGTCTGAATTGTCCAATGCTTATCTACATTACGTTTTAGTCCTTTTGTCAAGTAAATGAAAAGTGTATGATATGATACATGAATAAGCCTGGGGTGTATACACGTGGGATGTATACGAGGTGATACGAAGATCGCGTGATTCTCAGCTGGAGACCTGGCCATGTTTGCACCGCTCTTTATCACTTTCTTCTTGTTCTCACATAATCGTTACTTCCAGATAATGTACTTTTACGCAGCAGGGGGCGCGTTTTTGTTTATCGACATAAATGTACACGCTTAAAGTAACTGCTCCTCCTTGATTCTTATTTCGAGAAGATATTTTCTTCACTCAACAAACAACCGTAAAGAAAACACTGTGATCCACCCAAAAGTTCTATGCCCAGGTTTACAGAAAACGCACGAAGGAAAACACCCCTTTGTGAAAGAATGTCACAACTATAAATCAGATGCTAGATTCACATTACTTTTTATAAATAGTTTTAAGTTATTCCACACATTCTTCGACAGAATCTATTCTCAGAAAATACAAGATATTCCTATGAGAAATATTTTATTTAAGGTTTCGATAAACAGACTATAAGAAATTAAAACCAACAAACCTTGCCATTGTATCAAATTCAACTTCTTCCAAATAGTAAAACTTGGTGTTTTAAACTTAATGCCCCTTTGCTCTTTAACCGAACCTTCGTATTGCACAAGTTGTTTTAAAAAACAAAATTGCTTCGGTTCAATGGGCCTCAAAACATTTTCTGGTTCACAGCGTCCAATTCTATATTAAACGGGTAAAACCGCCTAAGTTTGCTAAGAGGTCCCTCAATCAAGTTTGACGTTCTTTTGCGTCCTCTAAACACGCCTAAGGAAGCCATACTAAGGTTGCTTACGTCCGAAAAATTGTATCAGACCTCGGGAACCAGAGATAGAAAGTGATCTAGAGGCAACATGCTACGTATATCCGTATGGTCATGTGAGTTTGTACATATAACGTAATGTTTATCTTGCAGGCAGAGAGGTGCCGGCCGTTGGGTTGCTGTGCACAAACGCCACTGTCCACAACTCACGCCAACATTCCCATTTAATTTGCAGTTGAATCGATAGGTGGCGACGGAGGCGTGGGGCTGAGCGTGGTGCCCCTGGCGGCGCTGCTGACGGGAGCGGTTCTCACACTGGGGATCGCGATACTCCTGGTGGCCGTGTTGGCAGCTCGACGTCGTCGGGACCCCCACCACATGCACCACCACCACCATCACCACCACGGAGGGGTGGAACTGGAGGCGATGAAGCAGCAGAAACTACCGCCCCCACCCGGAGGCCTACAGCCCTCCTCCAGACAGAACTCGCTCCTGGAGATCAACCACGGTGAGCATCGCTACGTGGTGTCGTATACTCTCAAGTCAGCCGCCGATTGTACCACTGGGTCCCAGCAGCCTCCAGCACCTCCTGAACGCCAGCCGGACATCTTGAACACTCCGAGAGGTAATTGTCGGCACCACGCAAACCGTAAGCATTGCCAAACTACTCACTTCTCAACAGGGTTTCTCAAAACTTCACTACCTGGCACCAAAGTGTTCTATTAGTATCATTACCGGCACTATAGACTGCTTTAAAAACACAATACAATATTCATCTGACCAAGCACCAACACGTTTCTAATATTATATCCAATGGCATACTATTACTTGGATCATAATCGTCAAAACAATATAATAATGAACTGTATGTCTTGTAAATGACCGCTAATTCTGGGATTACATTCCGCTAGCCTTCTCTGCAGATGGCCAGGTGAATGCTGTAGCATTTCAACTGGAACAGCATTTCTCTGTAAATCCATTCCTTCAGTTCTTCGAGGTTTTGTAGACAAGTTGAATAAAGCCTGCTCTTCAAATACACGGATCTGGGGATCTGGAAGGCCAAGCAATATGAATATTTTTACAGATTGTTTCCCTGTAGCACATTCTGCTGGAACCATGTTGGCTTCTCCAAGAAAACTCTTGCAAGTTCCGCCCGCGGTGGTCAAGTTCTGAAGCATATGGACGTACTATCGTGAACACTTCGTAAAAGTGGCAGGCAATAACGTTTTGTGTATTTCGAAATATCTACGTCGTTTTCGTATTGTTGAAGTGAGACATAGCTGTGAGCGATGGTATCTTCGTAATTGAAGTGTTGACACGTTGTAGGTCAGTATGTTATATGAATTTGACACCTGTTTATGGTTTAGCGGAATAGGTGTCAGCATATTGCCATCGTAGCTCAGTAGTTATTGCTTAAGAATTCAACTACAGAAGATTTCAACTACGGATTTGCCAGTCTCATTCTCACCCTTCGTGTGCAGAACAAACATTGGAAAGAGAATGCATCATGAGCTGCCCTTTTGTGAACATTGTCTATTGAAGAAGAATGTGTAGCGAAAGCCATGTAAATGTAGCACTAGAAAGCGTATCGTGAGTTTTGAGAAACCCTGTGCTAGTTGTAATCCCGGGCTAGTGGTATTAACTGGCATTAGTATCCCGTTAATAGGTATGGTGGTGGTTGAAGCCTGGAGGGCACAAATGCAGATTAAATCACAAATAGCTGGCTGAGCTTTGTGCTGGTATTGCTGCACGTGTGGGATGCCCAGCAACATCAAACCTTTAAATGCACAGTTTTACTTAAATACTGGTTTAGCCGGTGCTAAACTTTCCTTAGCCTGAAGACCCGATATAAGATCTTATCTCCTCTATACACATGTGATAGTGTAGTATACTTCTATAATCATATGACGTAACAGTAGTTGTTCGATTAATGGTGCCCTTATAAAACGGATCATGCCAAAGTGGGAAATACATTTCAATGTAATACAAAACTGGTAATAAAAAGGAAAATCATTATATATACACCAAACAGCAAGAAAGCTGAAGAAAATTTCCATTCTCCACCGGGAATCAAACCCAGGATCTCTGGATTTGAAGGTTAGTGGTCTAACTGCCAGGGAACTCATTATCATAACTTTTCAGACCAGTATAATCAATGATGTTATATTACAATGTCAAAGGTTGTGTCATGTCATTGTGTAATATCGGCCTTACTCCTTTACCACCGGTCAGTTTAAATTATTACTTCAGAAAGTTTATGAATATAAATGTGAGAATCTGTAGTAAAACAAATCGAAATATATTTTGAATTTATAGGAGATAGCTATGTTTAAAATCATGGAATAAAAAGTGTCAGTTGGCGCTGCATCCCTTAATTGGACATACAAAGGAAAAAGGAGGAAAGAGGAAAAAGTAAGTCCAACTACACTAATTGAAATGAATATATTTTATATTGTTTTCATATAATTTAAATGCTATATCTCACCAGAATATGTTAGAATGTCGAATGAGATGAATACAGTATGAATTTATGGGTTGGTTGTGAATATTTCTAGAAATGTTTGTCTGTTTACATGAAGTGGAATACTTTGTAGAGGAGAATGCAAAATCAGATTTGTTGTAGTGTTTTGTTTATGAAGTGTGAGGGATGTAGGGCAGTTTTGTGGCGTGACTCGTACTGTAATTTGTAAAGCACCCTGCATTCTTTCCCTGTGATGAACATACATGTTGAATTACTGCACCCGCCCGCCACAACTAAACGCACCATTTTAACGGATCATATTTTACCTGGCCGGGCCGGCAGGCAGGCAGGCGCATCGTCCCACAGCTACAAGCCTCCCACAACCTCCAATATCATTTATCTACACTACTTCACAAAACAAACTATTTAAATACTATATCGAAAAAGTTAACATTTTTATAATTTTTATGGTCATTTTTATAACCTAAAATATATTCATTTTGATCAGTGCAGTTCAATTTACTCAGTACTATCAACTGAGGAAAACGAAACCCAAGAATTACATGCATTTCGAGCTTCTCTCACAGCTATGAAGCCGAAATTGTGAACGCCATAGTTACGGAAATAATACAGAATTGAACAATCGGGAAATATTAAAAATTGCATGTGTAAAAGTTACGGACATGGCAATATTGTTCACGGTTAAAACTGTCAGAAAGGACACAATGTTACAGACAAGTCATTAGTGGCAAGCGCCAGGTAACAGGCTAAAACCCTGTAAGACCAGTTTTCCTGGAGTGCTGAACCAGGAAAACAAGGGATAGTCACGTATGCTTCAGCGAAACCCCGTTGCCAGTGTAGAAGGCAATTAAGAAGTGAAAGGCATTGATAGCGCTGAGTTTTTAAGGAGTGAATGAGGGGAAATTGGACGGGGACTTACATATTACCGTGAGCGCACACACAGACACTTGCCTTCGAGATTCAGTCACACAGACTTGCCTTCCGGACCCTCGAGTGTGAGGACACATTACATTTTACCGTGAACACTCTGCGGTCCTAGTAAAGACGCACTAACGACGTAACAGTTCTAATAGCGATCGGCAAATCTCAAACATTACCTTGATGGGAATAAAAATGTTTCAACGAGAGTTCTGGCTTTTATGTGAAAATACTCACGCATGGCCAGAAATTAAGGTCCATGCGGAGCAGCCGCGGCACAGAAGCAGCATCCGCTTAGTATAGCGGAACGGGAGTAAGAAGGGGTAATACCGCGTCAGTTAGAACAGAACCAGTTTATAATGTTCTCCAAAACATCTGACGTGTTGCACTCACATGACTTTCTCTACTCTTGAACTAACCATTCTTACAAACTCTTATTGCCTATCTCCACTAACACGAAGAAGATATAGGAATAAGCCATTCCTGCAAATGTATATCTTCTTGTAGGTACAAGGGTAATATGGGAATACAGGAGGATTTGAAAGATAGAGAACGGAATCTCATAGCTTTAGAAGACTTGACTTATGTTAATCGTGCAAAAATTACATATACATCGTTATTAACAATATTTCAATCAATGTCGTATGTTTGAGCCATTTTCGAAAACATTTCCGAGTAAAGGGTACTTTAGGGTGTTTTGTTTTTCTTCTTCAAAACCTTCGTGTCCTTGAAACACAAACTGGGTATTTCATTTTTAACTAACTTTGGTTTTTTAATTATGCTGCCGACAGACTGAAAGACACGCGGATCTCAAAAAACAGTTTTGAAGCCCCTGAATCGTTTCTGAAACATTTCCGGTGAAATCTCGCCATAGAATGTTGGGGTGGAATACAATACTTTACTGCACGTAGTAGAGAAAGCAAAAACGGTGTTTTCCATAAACAGAGAGATACCTGCAAAAGAGAATGATAGCTGAGCTGTATAGCGTGTGATAGCTGGCGTTTTGTTGCAGCTACGGAAGCCATGATGGCAGAAGTTCCTCTCCAGAGGCCGGAAGTGCTGTTCCCGGCGTCTTCAGGAAACAGGGATATGATGATGACAATGTCGGACTCGAACAGGCGACTGTCTGGAGTTCCAGCTACATTCGTAAGTATTGCTCACATTCTCACAATCTCCTATTCACAAACCCACGACAATTTCAGAAATGTGCAAGCGTTTTTCATAATTGTATCACTGAAAGTTTAATAGCTTAGCTTCGTAATTTATATCAGGGACTGTATTGCATTTGCATTAAATATTTTTCTACTTCAGAAAGTTTGGTTACTTGATTTGCAACAATTTATTCAGTTAATTCACATATCAAGTGATTAATTGTTCTGTCACATTTAGCCGTGTGTAGGATACACTAGAAGCCCGGAACTTAAACTACTTTAAGTCGCCATTAACTACTTAAGGTATGCAATCGAGATCTCCTTGTGTGGTTTACTGTGGAAAATGTGACTCACAGAATTTCAATGTCGCCCAACGTGTTGCCGTGGTAGCCCAGTGGTTAGACGAGCAGAAGATCCGTGCTTCAATTTCCAGCTATGACCTTGAACGTTTTAGTCTCACACATGATACAGAAAGGCAACTATTTAGCTAAGGCCATCTACCAATTACTTACTGAAGTAGATAGTACAGGAAGAAAACTAGAAACTAAGGCAGGTTACTCAGGCAGATGGTACAGAAAGGTGATTATATAGTTAAGGGTCATGTACCAAAAGTTAACTAAGCACAGGCGTGGCAAACATCTATTTCAACATTATATTCAAGGTCATCTGATTTGCTCGCACATTCCAAGGTGCAGTAGAGCATCTACAAACACTATCAAAAGGATCCCTAATTTAACATATGCTTCCTTTTTTCGTATTGGCATGTGTTTGTCCAGTGCAAAACTTGTTGAATTATTTCACCTGAGCATGCAGTGTAACTAGGAAGGGAACCAAGTTTGTGTTACTGTTTGTAGATGTCGCCTTCTGACATGGCCTCGCCCGAGTACCCGGACATCCCCGCGTCTTCTCCGCCACCTCTGCCGATGAGGACAAGGCCAGTCAGCGTCATCACCAAGGACGACTCGTTGGGGATGAAACTGCCGCCCACATCGGCGGGGAGCACTGTGTCTACATCGGCCTCCTTCACGCTCAACGGGGGTGCCCGCAACAAGGACCACATCATCTCCAACACCATCCCCGGACCAGAGAGTTGCGTATGAACTTCATCATAGTGAACTTTGCTTGTTGCTGTGCTGCTCCGTTTCTTACATGCAATCTGCGTGCGTGCGTCGACCTAACTTCGGCAACGACAGTTAAACTGCTCCATTAAATACTTCTTCAAATGTGTATTCTTAAAGCCTGTTAATTTCATGCTCCTTTTTTGGGGAGGTTAAACACGAAATGTCATTGAAACCAATGAAACATTATCCATAGTGCATTTACACTTTCTGTACACATATTATTCAAATTTGTGCAATGTAGAAGTGCGATATCAGCAACAAAGTCTAACAAGAACAGCAACCCTTTCGGAGCACGTACGAGGCAATAATGTGAAGTATCTAATAATTCCATTCTTTATACGAGCTACAACCTTCCAACAATGCAAAGCAGCAAGTTTATAATACCCGATGATGGACAATGAAATCATTAGTTTTATTACAATCCAATATTTTTCATAATCATTTTGAACATTGAGACCTGATGGCAGTGGCGGCTCGCAGTCAAAATTTTAGGGTAGGCAAAGTGTAACAACAGCAACAATAACAATAACAATAAAAATAATAATAACAACAATAACAATAATAATAATAATAATAGCAATACTAATAATGGTAATAATAATAATACAGTAGAACCCCATTTATCCGAAATAAAGGGGGCGAAGTCATTGCGGATAACGCAAACAATATGTTGTTTGGTTGTTTAACAAGTGCAGAGTGAATGAGCGTGACTTACGGACGAATTACCGCCAAAACTAAAATGAATGAAGAAATTGAAGAATTGTCTGTCTGTAGCATTGTGTTAAATAGCTAAAACACTCCTCTTTTCATTGTCAGTGCGCAGCGAAAGGGGACTTTGTAATAGTTTACTGATTAAGTCGGTCATACTGGTATTACAACACTGGTATTACACAGAGTGATAGCAAAACGATTCGGGTCTCTGAGATCTTCGCTCGCAGAGTATGGCTGTTCGGAAAAAGTCGCATAAATTCGGATTTGAACCGGCAAGTGTTCTGAATGCTGGCAGACGCGTCTAAGCATGCTCCGAGTGCATATACAGACGGAATGTTTCCTTATCCATGTTCAAGGATTTGACCATGCGCTGATCATTATAACCGAGAAAACTTTTCTGGAACTACAATTTAGGGAAAATGACGGTTCAAATGATAAAATGCAGAATCATAGCTAAAAATTATTTGTTGATGTATTACGGTAGGGCAGGCAATGCCTACCCTGCCTACCCTGAGGAGCCGTGCCTGCCTGATGGACTATAACCATCTTCAAAAATATCCATTTCTTCGTTTAGACTGCGCAGTGGAGAACCTGGGGACTCGTTTATCCACATAAAGCACGTGTTGACTACCCAAACTGCAATCACAACATGATTTGGGACTGTTTCATTCAGTCAGTACCTGTTAGCCTACGGGTTCATCAGACCTTGAGGAGTATGAACAGGTAGAATAGAAGAGATCCGTTCCTCAGGGTCTGAAAATGGATCAATAGTTGATCCAAGGGAGGCTAGAAATAAAAGTTTACAGAGGGAACTGGTATGCTGGAAAGGAGGAAATAATTCGGCCATTATCGCACCATGCTGAGTAGCCCTTCGTTCCGTTTGGCCCATCAAACATCAGTTGCACCACATGAAGGTGAGATGGAATTAGACATAAGGTAAAGAAGGGGCAAACCGACTGCCTAACAACAATATGCAAAACGAAGCCTATACTAATTATTGCAGAAGTACAAATTATTTTTGATAAGAACACGGAATATTTAAACACGTTGAAAATTAATTCATCAGAAAGAAAATACGAGCAGATTACCTCATTTACCAGTTCTGGGCTTGTCAAAATAGACGGACAGATTATCTCCAGGTTAACTCCGTCACCGATAGATGGAACCCTGTGTGTATATAAAGGCTTTTTAATCTTACACTTGAAGTAACTAAATGACAAATGTTACTGTTGCTGGATTGCACGTTTCTACGATTGTTCTTTTCCACAACATATAGATACAGCATTTACGTAGGGACGGATTCTCAATACGCTGTGATACCCACTTCGGCTGGCTCAGTTCTGCTTTGAGCGAGTCTTTCTTCGTGCAACAAACTTGTGACACATTGGTTTGTCGCCAAGAATCCCCCTTGAAAGTAGTGTTTGTATAGTAACCTCTAACTAAGGCTTGGAACCAAGATATGGCCTACAAACTCAAAGACGGCCAATACCCCAACAACATATTACGAACGGGGAGCAAAGGTATTATTCCCTTAAATTTCTGCAATTTTCTGTAAAATGTTGATATTATTGCTGAAAACAGCGCGCACTCGAGATAGGCATATTTGCCAACTTGTACTGATAAATTGGCAACTTTTGGCAGTAGAGATTTGAATGTTATGCTTAAGGCTATAAGCCGAACCTGTTTCACCTTTGTGGCCTGTTTTCGCTCTCAGATACGAGTACAACAATACATAACAAAACAAATTACATGCAGCAAAAACATTTAGTGTTTTGAACATATTAAAATATTGATCCCTACGTCACAGATTCTGCTTCTATAGCGAAAAGACCAGGTACATTATCTTTGCAATGAAATTGGGACGAACATGTTTAAAACTACAGAGGCAAGATTCAATTGTTTAGTGAAACGTATTTTAAATATGAACCCTCACTTATATGTATTACAAATATTTGCCGAAATGGTATAAAGCAATAGAGCGTCCAAATTATTACACGCAAACAGGGAATCTGAAGAGAGTTAAGGATATGATCGGCAACAATGACAAATTGAATACTCGCGAGACTCCGTGCCTAATTAAGGGAGAGAAGCAGTTATCAGAGAGAGTAAAGTAGGCGGCACGCTCTTCGATACCAACATAGCTTCAATGTTTGATGCATATTTACTGTTTATAAGCTGGAAAGACGAAGGAGTAGCTTTAGCAATCTAGCTGATTTTACTCCATTAGATTGGCACCTGCCTACACGCATGCGCAATAGTGTCATGGTATGCTTAGCTGACCAAACAGCAGCCTCCTCTTGAAATGTGTGGTTAAGCGGTTCAAAGTAGCAGCATCAGGAATTCTAAACCCAAAATCTTACGGTATTTTCATTATATTTGCTCATTTTTATGACTTAATAGGTAGCTGGGACAGATGCGATACCTATGTAACATGTCTGTCATATTAAAGCCAATATTATGAATAAATAGTTAATTCCAATTTCCTATTGCCTTAAGGATGTCATGCAAAGCTAACTTCTCACTTGTAACAGTGTCGGTGTCAGTTATATTTTGCCTCTCCGCATTGTTATGAACGAATTTAATCATGTTAAACTCAAAGCACTGAACGCTGATTGCCTAAGAACTCTGCAGGGTAACCAACATTAGTTTCAACTAAGCGCTATGGTTTAAACTAAACAAGAGACAGAAATACTTGGATAAAGGAGGCCTATTAAACACGTGTCTGGTTTATGCCAGATATCACATTTCGGTGAAAATAGAATCAAAAAGGAGTTAAAGATTAACATTCCTAATATATTAAATGTTGGCAATACCATACTTTGTGGATTAACTGCTGCAATTCTGACCCAAAACAGAGTAACAAACTGTTTACAAACTTCTCAACCTTAATTTGTCAACACTTCGAATCATGTTCATTTTTATAACAATACAATGTTACGAGAACAACGAAATATTTTTTCCTCTACAATTTGTGCCTAATTTTGAACATTGAGTGTTACAATTGACAATAATTTCAGTATTTTACCAACTAGCTATGTACGTACATAAGATGTTCAGATTGCATGAAAGAAACTGGAGCATGTTAAATGATTGTGAGGACGTCAAAACGAATTTCGTGAATGAAGTAAACGTGATGTTGTGAGTGTTATAGATGACTAAACAGAAGAGCAATATGTGTGAGCTTTCTACGATAAAAGGGCCTATTTCATTAGAGTAACTTTGAGAAATTACACACTTTTCTACCAGTTCATTTAAACAAGCTTTTGAACCGAAAGACAAGTTCTTACTCCCCGAATTAAAATAGTAGCCAAGGGGGCCAACGCATCCTAAAATAGATGTTAACATTTGGAAGTAAAAACAAAATACAAAAAAATACTGCACCAAAATTTATGTTAATGAAAGGACCTCCAAACAAACAGTTGACGTAATTGTTATGTTATATTTGTATGGACATTGTTTGGATGTGTGTGTGTCAATTATCGAATTGTTTTGTGTTAAATGAAATGGAAAACAAAAAGCTACAGTGGCGCTATCTGTGGGTATAAAATGTAACTAAATGACGCTTGTTCGTGAGCGAAAACTACACAAAATGTGATTCCAATGCGTGCGTGTCCAGTCTCGATGTACGCTATGTAAAAAGAAAAACAAATAAAAAATATATACATACAATAAAATTGATAAAAAAAAAAAAGATGGTTACACGAAGCCTGTGAACGCAGGTATTTTCATTCCATGTCACTTGTTTAAATGTGTTTCAGTGAACATGTTGCGATTAAAGATTTGGTTCATGCCCGAGTTGTATATTATTACCAAGTTGGTCAACCTGTATCGAACATCTTCCTTTCCAAACAGCTGGCTTGTACACTTTGTACTTGCAAACAGTCAGTTTCTTGTGAGTGTCATTCTTCAAGAGGATTCTGGTATGTTGTTCACTGCTAGAGGTGAAATAGGTCGGCACTGTCGAGCATACCGCCTTCAAGGTAACTTATTACATTCATTCAAATGCCACCTCTTCGAACACAATTTGTAGCTTCCAGTTTTTATGAAGAGATATATTTTAGTCCTCTAACAACCTAAAATGTCACCTGTAGCTTTGCCAGAATGTCTGTCACTGAATTTCATAACATTTGGACAACACCACTCAAACACGTTTCACTTTTGCTTTCACAGTGGCGTGTCTTATGAGCGCCAATAAACGAATCGGGTCTGCCATCTGAAACTTTCAATGATACCTAAATTCATAATTTGCGGATATGTTCACCAGCTGGTTCAACATTTAACATATGTACGTCGTGTAATTAAATCAATGATTTGAAAAGGCAGACAAGTCCACTTTTCGCAAAAGTAACTTTCAATATGCGATTTGTTTCTCACTCTTACACTTTTTGGTAACTTAAAAAACAGAAACTTGTTCTGTAGGAGTCTACAGTCAATAAGTCCAGTAGTAGTTTTTCCTATACTCAAAGAAGCTGATGGCAGAAGTATTTCATGAGGACAACCAAAGCTGGTAGTTAAAGAAGTGAGCCCAGGCTCACAATGACAAAATATAAGCAAGTAGCCTACGATACCTCGAGACACGTGAATATATTGATGACGTCACCCATCAATCTTTCAAGCTGGTCAAAGAGAACACTAGTCCAGATCTGTCATCCCGGAGAGTATATGGGGCAATTCTTAATGTCACATTGCACAGCAAAATGCAGAGAGGGTCCCAGTTTCAATTTAATAAGGACTGTGCAATATATCAGCAAACTTTCCTTTAATAAACATGATAATCAGGCCTTTTGGAGAAGTATACAAAACATCGTAGAGATTATTTACCCATTTGCTCCAACGGCCAATATTACAAACAGTTGTAATAAAATCTCAGCTTCAATTGACGGAACAAGAGACGCTGTTGCGAATGTGGTTGTGGTTGTGGTTGTGCTTGTGGTTGTGGGTGTGGGTATGCTCTCACCTAAGTGTGAAGGTAAAATATGTTGAACATTCGAGACTTTGGAAAAAGTGAATTCTGAAAGTATGGAACAGCTTTTTCCATAATGGTATGTGGATTTTATGGCCAGATGGTGTTAAATATACTTTTATCATTGATGGTGCTCCGTGTATGATTAAGGCGGGTAAACAAATAAGTGAAGTTTAAGTTATATCAATTATTTTTCTAGTCTGCACATGGACTGCACAGAGTGGCTCAAACTATCCGTCAAATTATTCAGTGATTGAGAAATATTTCCTTAACATAAGCTTGTCCACATCTCAAAGCCCACGACAAGATAGGTGATGGTATCCTGTTATGCGGTGCATTACAACTGTTCCTAGCGCCCTATGTGATGCACATTCATCTGCTATTGTAACTGATATCGCATTAACTATCTGAAAATGTTCACTTCATGCAGTGTTGTCCAAAGCTATTAATCAGAAGAATCGAGTTTGGAAATGTCCAAGAGCGCAAGCGTAATAGAAGACTTAGCTAATTCAATTAATAGAATACCTATTGTGCGAGGTATCTAGCTAAATCGTAGAAAGTTAATGTTTGTAGGTTGTGTTGCAGTTGTTTATATGCGCGAGCGATAACAGTAAAGCCCATGTGCAGTATACCTATGGGAAAATGAAAGCCGAGGCGTGTGAAGTCTGTTACGCCGGAAACGTCGATACTTCACACTAAAGTGTGTGTATTATAGTGTTTTTCACAAGAAATTCACTAAAACAGTTTCAACCATAAACAATATTACAATATCAACAAATGTACATCACTACTTCCCACTTTGTTTTACTAGGATATACATAACATCCAATTGCAAATTGAAATTGCTCTAGGACAAAGGGGAAAGGGTAGTTCTTAACATTTTCATATCTCCTTTAAATCAGGGTAGGTGTGTTTTGGATGCATATTTTGTTTGTGGAGAGATGCACGCAGCAACAGTAAGTACTTAGTTTCGGAGGTATTTTTGCTCAAGTTTTCCCAAACTAAGAATTACAACCTTATGGGCTTTTGAGCGGTTACCTTTTATTTCCATTTTCCATCTGTTTCTTTCCTTCCACTCCGCTTCAATCATCCCTGCTTAACCTTCATCCGTGATATTTCAGGTCTTCTAGGGTAGTGCCGCTGGAGAGCACTGGACCAGAATATTTGGTTACCCTCTGCTGATACCTTTAAATAACTACGGTAAGTTCAACAATTTTACTAAGAGATTACAAGGAGATAATTTCTGCAATTTCAGCTTTAGACAAGATGTCACGAGAAAGAGTCATAGCGATGAAATTTAGGAGTTGAATATGAAATTAGTTATGCTTGCTTAACGAAGGGAAAAAAAAAAAAAAAAAAACATTATTTCTAAGCGTTTCTAGAATTCATATAAGCTCCGCATGGTAAGTCTCAAAATTAATTTCATTTATAACTTCTTAGGATTGAGGAAGTCAGTAGATTGATTTGCATCTGAAAGAACGGCATTAGTATTTGATAATGCATGTACAAAGATTGGTGGGTTAGTGATAAGTAGGCGTGACTTAAGACTTTTACAATTACACGGTCTATAATGAATTTGTAAAACACAAAGGGGAAAAGACAGTCAACAGAACTGTACACTTTATCTTGACCTCTCAGATGAGGTAGTTGACGTCTTTCATGCAGTCGCACTTTAAATATCATATAAGGCTGTCATTAGTAGTAGTTTCCGCAATTGTTTTTTCCAGGTTAACTAACGGCTACGGTAGTGGGCTAAACATATTGATCCTTCTTTTGCTCTTGATGCATTACTCTCAAGCACTATTTATGCTTCAGGATGAAGTATTTTGGGCGCATGTGGACCTTAAATCCACAATATCTCTGTCCTTTTTTGTACCTGGCTTCACTCGAACGATGAGATTCCTAACTCAGGGTATGCGTGAGTGTACTGGTTAAGGGCAGCACGGACTCCTACATTATCTAATGAATCCTTAAATCCAATCACTCAGAAGTGGTACCTATAACTAGGAGTACAAATTATCCGCGTTGCGGGCGGATAACTGGACCGTTGCAGAGGAACCAAACTGCGTGTTGTGAGAAGTTACGTCTTGATTCTACGCTCGTCCTTGTAGCTATCACACTACTTAGACCGTCTTCTCTACTCGTTGACTATTGGACTAGTCCACCCCGTGTTTAATTCCTAGAAATCCATATACTTAGAAGCTACATTGCGATGTCCCCTTTCACTCCTCTAATTCTTTGTAAGCAGCCAATTACTTGGAATCGTCTAGCCGCGGTCAATTCCTCGGATTTGTAGCTGGTCCCTAATAACCTACCCTCTCGTGCGCTGCTAATTATCTAACGACCTTTCTCCCCACTATAACATAAAATAAATTCCCTATACAGGATAATTTATACACGTTAACTGATAGAAAATCAGGGGAATATATTGTATTTTCTCTGTACTGGTCTATCTCCTCTATAAATCAATTAGTGACCGTTTCATTACACCCCGTATTCTTTTGAAAGGATTATCTTATGGAATCCTAATTTCTGCATTACTCTGGAGCACTTCAGCATCGACACCGAAATTTCCATGTACAATCATCTATTATTTAAAATTACTGATCGAATTGCTTAAATGCAAAAGTAAACTGGTCTGACGACACAAGAGAACAGTGAAATGGATAACACTGGAGTATGGACAACCTTGGTCCGCCTTGACTCGGACCGTTCACAACACTCCAGATAAAGAGTGCCAGGAACTAACTCGAGTAATACAGATTTAACACCAGGTAAGTCTCCATCAGAACCTCAGTGACCTAAGGCAAATATACAATTCGGTACGCGATGTAATAGTTCCTGAAGTGGCCACAAAACAAGAACGAACATGGGGTTAGCCAATGCAGTGAGGTTGCCTGTTATATGCGCAAGGAGGTTTCCGTGTGACAAAGACATCAGATCTTCCATTGTTGTCCTGGGCAACTGGCAACGCCAAGAGAGTAACACCAGTGTATTGGGTAGGCCCACGATTAGATTAGATTACGTTCAGCGAGTTCACAAGTAGCTCAATGTTCACCTGCCTCCATGACTTCGACGCCCTCTTGACGACGCGGATCGGCTTCCTATCGTCAAACCCAGTGAAGTCCAGGGCGTACTCCAACGTCTCGACCGCAAAAAGGCCGCGGGGCCTGACGGGATAACACCTGTCATGCTCCGCCACCTTCCCTTCAAGGCCGTGCTCTACCTGACTAAGGTCTTCAATATGTGCCTCGCCCTCAGCCACTTCCCACGTGAGTGGAGAGAGGCCCGGGTGATTTGCATATTGAAGCCAGGGAAAGACCCGGTCCATCCCGCCAATTACCGATCCATTAGCCTCCTGCCCGTTCTCTCGAAGGTATTCGAGAGACTAATACTAGCCCGCTTGTCCCCTATCTTAGGGGACATTCAAGCCATCCCACCCCATCAGTTTGGGTTCCGGCCTGGCCACTCAACGCCCCAGCAGCTGCTGCGGGTGGTGGAGGCTGCCGCCCTGGGATACCAGGACAAGGCCTATACCGCCGCGGTATCTCTGGACGTTGAGAAGGCTTTCTCTACGACCTGGCATGCCGGTCTCCTACGAAAGCTCATCCAACTGGAGCTACCCACACGCCTTATACATCTATTACATTCCTACCTTAGACACAGATCCTTTGTGGTCTCAGTGGCGGGGAATAAATCCACACGCAGGCCAATCCGAGGCGGAGTCCCCGAAGGTTCTGTTTTATCACCCACGCTCTTCAGCGTCTACATGGCCGACCTACCTACAGAGCCGAACGTCAACATAGCTCAATATGCTGATGACGTGTTGCTCTACACAACAAACAAACATCCTAACAGAACCTTCCTCCCAATACAGCGACACCTCCGCCTCATCCAAGAATGGTGCAGGCGTTGGCGATTGTCCATTAATCCGGAGAAAAGCCGCGCCATACTTTTTACTAAGCGCCGATTCCCTGCCAATCTCCCCACATTCACCTATCTGCAAAGAAGGATTGAATGGGTAAACTCTATCTCCTACCTGGGAGTGAAGCTCGATAAGGGCCTTACTTTTCGGGAACACATCAACGACTTGTCGGCGCGGGCCGGTGGGGCAACTGCCTCTCTGTACCCCATGCTGCGGTCGGGGATGCCAGTTCCCCTAAAGCTACGCCTTTTTCGGGCACTCATAATCCCACTCCTCCTATACGCCTGCGAAATCTGGGGCATGGCCGCAGATTCCCATCTCCTGCGTCTGCAGCGTATACAGAATAGAGGACTTCGGATAATCTATTCTGTATGCCGCGGATTCCCTTCGAGACTACTCCACGAAGCCTCGTCTCTTCCGTATGTGGAGGACGAAATTAGGCGCCGGGCAACAAAATTCTACGACCAAATTCCTCAACATAGGAGTGCCCTGATTAGGTCTCTTGGGGACTACAACCCCACTGAACGCACGCGTGTGGGACACCGGGTTCCCCGCATGGCTTGCGGGCATCCCCGGTAACGAAGGAGACATCCCTTCAACAGCGAAAGCTGAATACATCACAGTCCTCCAAGACAAGCTTGGATTCTAAATTCAAAATTAAATAAACCTCCATATTTGGACCTTTACACCAGCAGTGCCCAACGGAAGTTGCACACTGATTAAGCAGCCGCTGAGGAGCAAAATCTTGCTGCCTCCTTAAACCTACTACCTCAAACTTCACCCGCCACCCTGCAAAATCCTACATCCCGTCATAAAGTGGTTAAGCCCTAAAAGGGCAGGTACACGCATGGCACACCTCGGGCTGATCTCAGCCTGCCAGATAGCGTCGTCGTCGCCTCCATGACATGTCAATTGAGATGTACAAAACATTTGTACAAATTATCTTATTGCTTATTTCCTTGTAAGGGGGTGCAAGGGGAATGTTAGAATACAGTAGGCTTTGTGCGATACTCAAATTTTTTAAAGCCTTCAGATTCTGTTCTCTTTGCACACTTAACATAAAATAATGAACAACGATGTTCCATTTCACGAACGTTTTTGTTTTCCGAAACTCACACAGATAAAAAGGAATATCTCTGAAATGGTTCAACCTACAAGAAAATTTATTGAGACATAAATTGTGTATTTTAGCGAGATCTGCATTCCTGTATAGTATGACTTGGTCTATCTCTAACGATTTACCAGTTATGCAAAAATCGTCAAGAGTAAATGTGACTACAGGGGCTATAGCCTGAAAATTCAAAATATACATTTCATTTCTCATCAAAATATCTCAAACATATGACATTTTAATCAAAATCGTTAGTCATTTTCAAGAAAATCAAAACTTTCGAAAAATTTTCCATGTAAAGGGTAGTTTAGGTGAGGCCATTTTCTTCAAAATCTTCGTGTCGCATCCTTGAAAGACACTAAACTTAAATACTAACTTTGGTTTTTAACCTACGTTTTGTTTTTGAGTTATTCTGTCCAGAGACACACACACGGACCTATTTCTAAAAATGCCTTTTGGGTGGAATACAATATTTCCCCTACCTACCAGGAGAGAAAGAAAATTCAGTACCTTTGATCAGCTTGAAAGTTTAAGACAATGATAAAGTATTTACATCAAAAGAAACAAGTTTATTTCTTAGTATTCCTAGGAAAAAGCTTTTGATTTTTTAAAAAATAGTTAAATTCCTTAGAATTAAATAAAGAATTAATAGATCATTTTGTAAAACTTACATATCTTTGTTTAGATCAAAATTTCTTTTGTTTTAGTGGTAATTTTTTACAACAAACTTCTGGCTTGACAATGGGTAGTCCAGTTTCGCCCTTTCTTGCTTATCTTTTCATGAACTTTTTTGAAACTGAAATTATAAAGTCATTCCCTCTATTTTTAAAACATGGTATAGATATGTGGATGACATTTTTGCTGTTGTCCCCAAAAATAGGTAATGCTTTAAAACTCTTAAATTTACAGGATAAAGCCATACTATTCACTTTGGAAACCGAAAATAATGGATACCTTCCGTTCCTGGGCTTAAAAATTAAAACATAATAAATTAAATTTTGGTATTTATATAAAATTTACTCGCACTGATAATTACATAAAAATAAAAGTTTTAATCCCTTTACACATAAATTTGCTGTTTTCAATAGTTTAATTTATAGGCTAATAAATATAGCTCTTAATAATGTGTTTATATTGTGTCAAATTCTTCTTTATTAACACTGCAGTAATTAATGGTTTTAACACATTTTATACACCAAAGGATAGAGAAATCTAAGTATCAAAAGGCTGTTAAAGAAGTTCGTACCCTCAAAAAAATAAAAGATAATTGTATTTTTAAAAAGTTTACTTACCATCCGTGGGCCAATAAAAAATTTACAAAAATGTTTAAAGAGTATGGAATAAATTTGGCTCCTCAAAATAAATTTAATATACAAATTTACTAAATTCTTCTAAAAAAGATAAAATTACAAATAATAAAAAATCTTGTATTTATCAATTTAGCTGTTTGGGTTGTGATAAGGTTTATATTGGTAAAACTAAACGTTATTTAGAAACCAGAATAGAAGAGCATTTTAGAAATATTAAATATAAACAAACTGATAAATGAGCTGTGGTAGATCATTTTTGGTCGTTTGATCATGAAATAAATCCAGAGGTTAAATTATTAAAACAATTAAGTGGACCTATAGATTTAAGGGTTTGGGAAAAAATATTTATTTCAAAAAAACAGGAACCGTGTTATGAATTTTTAAATACCTTCTATAGATTGTATTTATCGATTTTTGTTTTCAGAGATTGGTGATTAAAATGAAAATCAGTAGCTATGGTAACGACTTTGTATAGCTTTGAGAATGAGTTGGAGTCAACTCAAAACACTGCCAGCGCTGCACCAAACAACTTGCAATATTACTAAGATAAGTGAAGCTTTTAGTTTCTAATTTTGTTCTTACTAAATGTAATTACACGTTCAAGTATTATTACTGTTTAAAAGCATGTGATATTTGAGGTTAGAAATAGTTTTATTATGTGTCGTGGCAGGACTGATTTTTGGCGTAATGTCGTGTGCAGTTTGAGTTCCTGCCGGTAAGCTGTTTCCCCTATACAAAAAATCTATGGATATTAGTGGCCTGTACGGTTGGCCATTAGTTTCTTGTAGAAATAGCAACAGAGATACGAAGCCAGGTTTATTGTACCTATGTCTCCTAGGGAGTGCCTCCGGAAGGAAGGATGAGGTGTGAGGAGACACCAGGCGGCCAGATATAAAGACTAACAGAGGTTCCTAAGGTTTCCCAAGTTAGGGACGTCGGCGTAGGGACAGCGAGAGCTGCTGTGTGCATATCATCCCTGCCAAGCTGCACCTACGACCTAGAAAGAACCAACGGGGTGACGGATGAATGGAACATTACCGCGGAGCCATCTAGTGGTTCCTTTTCTCTTTACCATCACCAAGAGGAATGGATGCGTTGGGTTGAGGTGCAAAGTGCCCTGTATTCCCTAGTTATACCGTTCATAATCTCAATAAACAAATTGGAATTTATTGAATACTAAACAAAATTCGATGTCGAGATTTCACCAGAAATGTTTTGAGGTCCCTGAACCCAAAACAATCATTGTGGGTGTGTGTGCACATCATAACTTAAATACAACTGTGGTGTTAAAAACGAAAAGTCGGTTAAAGGATGCGACACGAAGATTTTAAGGAAAGTTCCTCCCCCCTAAACTACCCTTTGCATGGAAAACTGATTTTCTCAAAAGTGGCTGTAACGATTTTGATGAAAATGTCATATGTTTAAGATATTTGTATAACAAATGAAATATATATTTTGAATTTTCTGGCTATAGCCTATGTAGTCCTGTTTACTCTGGATGACTTTTGCTTATCTGAAACCGTAAGAGATCAATTTTTTGTGTGATGTAAACCACGTCGGAGATATTCCTTATTTGTCAGAATGGTATAATACTTAGACCGTTCTCAAATGGGGAGTCATTCATTTTTTCACTCTTGGTCATCAAAGCCATCACAGAGCGCCCACTGTTGAAACATTTGACTATCGCTCAAAGCATACTGTATTCCCATATTCCCCTTGTACCTACAAGGAAATAAGCAATAAGATAATTTGTACAAATGTTTATCCCGATTAATATAAGGCAGATAAGATAAGCGTTCAGTGAAGGCTTTTAACCACAGGCTTGTAACTCCTAGGGGTGTTAGTACCCTTCCCTGGGAGGGTAATCAGATAAAGTGAAGGAAGGTAGCAAAAGGAAAATTGAACTGTTAAAATAATAGGCTTTTAAAATTTCTCTTCCCAGGATTAACCCCAGAATGTTAGGATTCGAGTAGAACATCTCTCTAGCACGCTCTTTAAATCTCTTTTCAAGCAACACAGATTGCTGACAAATGTTAGATTCTCCTTTACGACGACGACCTATCTTTTGCAACAGACTCACACACGCACAGCTGTCGCTAACTCTGGCACACTGACCGAATCATAGCTGTGAGTGACGGACGTTTTCTGGCCTCCTTATATAGTGGGGATACGTCACTCAGACCTTTCTCGAACTCCTTCAAACACGCCGGCAATGACGCAGCTAGATCTTTCTGGAGCGCTCTAAAGAAAACCTTTTTTTGTGTAGCCGCTTTTATTGTGTTAGTCACATACACACACACGCGGGCGCGCGCGCGAGAGGCAGCCTGACCTTGAGTGCCTTTGTCCGCTCGCTGGCCCGGCATGTGGTGTGAAGTAGCTTGGCCCCGTCCGTCCTTTGTTGTGTACCGAGCCCTGTAATACTTTACCCCTTTTGCAAACAAATTTAAGGGTTATTTGTTCATAAAACATGTTTTGTTTTTAGTATTGTGGAAACCAAAATTACTACTGTTTTGACCTACATAACAAAGTGATACGTAAATACAAACACGGCACAGTTAATTTTTTAAAAACTGGCCTACACGAGACCATTTTACCAATATTTGGAACGGTTCTAATTACTTTTTTCTGTGTCTTAAAAACTAAATGAACTAACTTCGTTTCCCCAAGAACATCCCATATTTCAGTTAGTGTTTCCGTATATGCAACATATAAAAGTTTGGGGTAAGTGTAGGTCGTTTGTACCTGGCCGTGTACGCGAAGCAACGAAGTATTGGCGCATGCGCGGATCGGCTAGTCGAAGCGATGGAGGGGTAATTGCCAACCTAAGATGCATGCCTTAAATACCGGACTTGGTATATAATTTTGCATCTTCCCAGAATGCGACACGAAGCTTTTCAAAATAATTAAGACATTTTCAGCACAAGTGAATGTATATGTTGACTTTTCTGTGAATAGTCTCTACCTACACTTACCAAGTTTAGTAATATTTATATCCAATTCTCACACTTAATAGCAAAACTAAGCGGATTGTATTACCTCGTGTACTCCATACTTTGTTATTGACGTATTTTCTGGAACTTTTACAACTGCCTCGCTGCACACAAATTAGCACATGAACACTTCATATCAACTCTGTAGCATAAACTTACACACTTACACATTTTAAAACTCACCATGTTCAGTTTATTTTCTTGTATATTCAATTATCTTTGCCCTCACTTGCACTAATTCTCAAAACTCGAAAGTTTACGCGAAAATGCAAGTCTTAACCTTTTCAACTCTGTTATTTTTTCCGATCCTAGCAACGATCATCCAAGGAGCATCTAATATATGGCAAACTTGTTCCATAGAGATGTTAGCTATATGTTGGTCTAGCCACATGCCTGAGAACTTCGCCTGTCGTGTTTACTTTGTTTATGTCCGAATGCAATTACTGCTGTGTTTCAAGGATTTCAAAGTAATGCAAGAGCTCTGCGCATGCGCGCAGCTAGTGCTCTTTGATTTAGTTTTGCACCATTCAGCCGCATATTGCTACATTTAAAACGTTTTAAATGCTGGGAAAGTGCAATTCAAACATGAAAGCTCAATTGGACTGGATGTTTTCGTGTCCTCTATAGTCGCAAATTGTACAAAAGTTGCTATGCAGCACTGTTGTGTTGGGAAGCGATACTTTTTCCGGAACAAGAGCTGCCTTGTGTACATATCAGAATGACGTCGTCGATTTCAATTACGCTGCCTAACAATTCATCCTAATTACACTTCACGCACCAAACATTCATTTTGCGGGTGGAAAATGTAACATAGTTTTACACTACTCGTATTTTTTATCATTAGAACGAACGGATATCCATTAAATGTCACCGTGACAAGAACGTAGAGAATATTAAATATCCCCAAGCTAGGAATGTATGTATATTAGGAAATAGCGCTGATTTTGGTTTAGGTAACATCTATTTGATTCAGAAAACTTTCTACTCATCGTTTATTTCTATTACATACTTTCAGTAGATGATGTATTGTATCCGGCTCAAAACTTCGATATCGAGAATTCACTGGAAATGCAGTTTTTGAGCCCTCAACTTTTTGAGCGTAACTCAATAAAGCCGGTTAAATATCAAACTTGATAATTAAATTCAAAATATTCGAAATATAGAACACGAAGATTTCCAAGAAAATCACCCAAACCCAGTCTATCCTTCTAGATGGAAACTTTTTCGATAAAATGGCTATGGTGATTTTAGTGAAATACCGAATGTTTAACGCTAGAATGCTTCCGAGGGCCTATTGCCTAATAATTGATAGACCATGGTATTGTTTTTAAAGTGTGTAATTCTATGTAATCTTCAAATTGAAGCCTTGAGAACCTTCTGTTAAGATACCAGCAATATATCATTAATTTGTCATGTCATTTGGTTCATAAATACTTCGACAATGCATAAACTAGACTTTCAGGACCCTATGCATACCGAAGCTTCAATTTATGTGTTATAGTAACAGTCGGGCAACAATGCAGTTAAGACATTCTTTGAAGATATTAGTAATTAATGGAACAATATGGAACAAAAGTTCTCCAACTTTTAGGGGCCCAGCTCACTCGTAAATTGTAAGACAGACAAAATATTACTACACAAAAATGTAAATTTCGTTAAAGCACACAATTTATGTCAATTATTTTGAAAGGTGAACTATTTTTGAAATATTCATTGTTATTGGTCTGAATTTTCAAATACGGGAAGTCACCATTTCTATAAACTTTTTCGATTAACGTGAACTACATGGAACAATAAGAGCTTATAATAACAGTTTAGGGTGGGGGAGTGAGTAGAGAATATCGTGCGAGTACAAACGCCAGATATTTTTTTGAAAATGTTTAACAGGTTTTCCCGGTGGCTACCCAAACTCGGATACTATTTTCGATATAGGAGTAAGTTGAGATGAGTGGTGGGGGTGGGGGGAAGCCCCTCGCCGCTAAGACGGGGGAGGCAGGTAATATTGTGGCACTAATACGCTAGGGTCCATTAACCATGTTTAATCACTGCTAATCTGCAGCACCATTAAGTCAGTCAGTCAGTCCGTGCGATCAGTTCACTAGGGAATATGAACAAAGCTCAAGGTGTTTGCACCTCTATGTTATTAATGTGCATTACTACTCACGTGTTTTAAACGCCAACAAGCTCATTGGTGTGGAAATTAAGCCCTAACCTAACTTCCAGGAACAGCCTTTGTTCGAGTAATACCGCCACTATGGGATTCTAGCTTCTAGAATCGATATCTCCATTCACATTATAAGCACACAAAATTAATTTGTGTATTAAATAGGAAAATCTCAATAATCACTCGAGCGATTTTCATACTTATTTCACCAACGAAAAGCCGGTCTTAATAATAGACATGGGCATATACGTACACAAAACAATTCAAATTTCGTTTCGTAACTTAACAAAACATTAAAGGATTTACTTGCATGCACATCGAGGCCTGCTTTAAAAGTATGTTGTTTTATAAGGACTATGGAATAGTAAATAGTTGCTGCACTCCACAGAGTACTAAACAGAAGACAGTTCATCTTAAACTGTCTTCTGTTTGTTACTTCATGGCGTATGTACGTATATTCCTTGTCATTAAGTGATAATCGCTTGTTTCATTTATTAAATACCACACATGTGTATGTGTGTGTCGAGACATCTGAATATACTTTATTATAACCATTTTATTTAGCAATAACTATACACGTGATGCAGTATTATTAGTTATGGTAGGTGTTGTGTTGGAGTGTTTTGTTTCCCATTGTTTGATTGTTTGCATTATATCGTTTGCAGTTGGCCTAGTGCGATTATCTTTTGTCTTCATTGTAAATGTTATATATATTAACGAATAAAATTGTGATAATAAATACACTAATATTATTTCAATGGTGGCCTCCAGAGCAAAGAAGACTATCTCATTAGAAAGACTAAAAGTTAATACATCGACGTAACATATAATTTTCACGGGGGTCGCGTCTCAAGGAAAATTATCAGCTGTAAATTGTGAACATACTTCATACCCGTACCACAACCGAGATAGGAAAGAAAGAGTCATCGCAGTTCATCGAAAGAGTTAGCCGGATCTTTTATACGAGAAAAGAATTCATCATACCGACCCTTCAAAGTGACGACGAGCAGAAGATTCCCTTCATACTGGTGACGGGAGATACCAGCCGGAAGAGACCCCTTCACACGTAAGTACTCAAGTTTCTGGATATAAACCTTCTAATAACGACCATTTAAGAAAGTTTTGTTTCATTTTCTTTGTATTTATGTTCTAACCAAGTTCGTCAGCAGTTTCGTCTCTTTATGCAATTATTTACCATTACAAACCACTCAACTGTTATTTTATATTAACCAATTAGACCTTTTTTCCCAATGGTCGCAGATCTATACATTTCTAATACTTAAATTATTGTAGTCTCAAAGAAGAGAGAGGTAAATTAAATTAATAACCTCTTATTCGAGTTAAAAAGCATAACCTTACAACATCGGGTAAGCCAATTAGTAAAGTAATACAGTAGGAGAGGAAGTATTACACCCCAATATAAAATTTTATATCGAGATTTCATCAAAAATACGTACATGATTTAACGTCGCATCAACCCTCCAAAAATCGTTTTTAAAATGCTGCCTGTGTGTGATAATGGAGCGAATGCGTATGAAGAGTTTAACTAAACAGAGGAAATTTTCCACACATTTTATCTCTTCAAACGTGCCTCTTACAATCTTCATGAAACTAATATGTTTCACATACTCGTATTTTCGTGACACATGAAATGTATAACTTGAATTTTCTGGGAATAGTATCGGCAAATTCACTCAAACAAGAGAGAATATCTCTGAAATGGTTCATTCAAAAGAGAAACCGAAGTCCGACATAAATTGAGTGCCTTAACAAGATCCAAAATTCTTTATTTAGTAAGATTTTGTTTTTTTACTGTTTATCATTTATCCAAAATCATCCAGAATGTCTTCGGAGAACATTCTCAAAAATTTGAAGCTATGACCAACACGTGATTCCGTTACAGTTTCTGTGTCCGTCACTGGATACTGACAGAGAAGTGGAGATAGCCGCTCATTACGTAAGGTTCTCCAGAGAGAAAAGGTTGGACATCCTTGGTCTATTTCGAGGAATATCTCAATATTGGAACACAATTCCTGGAAGTGTGCAGTAGTGTTAGCAATAAGCTCCTATAAGAACACTTAAAGAACGCAAATGTTTTGACTTCGTAATTCCTTATCACAGTAATGTATAAATCTGAATCCTTTGCCGCCAAGTCGCGTGAGAAAACTAAGTTGTAAATGCCAACTTGTGAGAAAAAGCACGAAAAGTGGCAGAAGTAATTTCGAAACTGTAAAGAGGGATATAGAAGACACATATTGTGAGTAGTGCATTACTTTTATGGCCCTAAGCTCCACCCACAACCCTCGGATTTCAGAGTTGCCAACATAACTTGTGTGAGCAACTGCAGCAAAGCGAATAAAATTGAATTTCTTACTCCACGCTTTCTAGAAATGATAATGCAAGCGAATTTAATAGCGAGTTTAGGATGAGCATTCACGTTACTTTCTCTTCTCAGTCTAATAGCTCCTGATACAAACTTTTCATTACATATTTCACTGTGGAACAATACGACAGTTACGTTTTAAAAAGCAGGTCGCTCTTTTATGACTTTGCAATTCTGCGTTGCGTTCACATGACTTTCCCTACTCCTCTTCTACAAAATGTTCTTAAACTAACCCTCTGGAACAAGAGCCCTTTCTGAGCCAAGCCCTACTGCCCGACCGCTGCATCCACAACCTCTTGCCACCACAGCATAACTCATAAACGAAAAGTTTATTAAAAAACTAAGTTGGTATTTAAGTTTAATGTCTTTCAAGGATGCGACACGAAGATTTTGAAGAAAATAGCCCCATCTTAAACTACCCTTCACATGGAACATTTTTCGAAAATATTTATTTTCTTGAACATGGTTTTAACGATTTTGATTAAAATGTCATGCTTAAGATACTTTTATGACAAATGAAATGTATATCTTGAATTTTCTGGCTATAGCTCCTGTAGTCGTATCTACTCTGGATGACTTTTGAATAACTCGTAAACCCCAAGAGATAGACAAAATCTTACTGTAGAAAAAATGTAGGTCTCGCTAAAACAAACAAGTTATGTCTGAATAGTGCATCATAAATACCCATAGCCAGGGACTCAGCACCCACAAATACTATTCTTGGAATAGTTTGTCCAAGTCCCATAAATTGCAAAGTTTGAATTAGAAAATCTTCACAAAGCATGTTTTAGTTAGAGAGGTTAGGGTGGCAGCAATGGACATTTAAATGACATTTAGATGCCCTTCTAAGGAATTTTGACATAAAATAATGATGCCAATAAACAGAAAAGTGAATTTTTTGATCAAAATACCTACATACTCCCCTCAAAGAGTGATTGAAGTATAAGATGTTGCCATGATGAAGTCTCTGGCAAGTAAACACACACCAAACGAAGTAGCAAAACGTGGCTTTAACTCTGAAGCTGCTGCAGTGAATCCGAGCGAGGCAACATTACGTTTTCAAACCAGTACTTATTAACTTTTTTTTTTTAATTTATTTATTATTTGAAGTCGCTTCAACATAAAAGTCATATCGCGACTAAACATTGAGGAAAAAAAGGAGGAAACAAATCATGAAGTTTACATTGAATTTAAACATTAACTTTGCATGCCTTGATGAACTTGATGATTTTCTTGTGATATTGTTGATCACCCAAAGCTAGCTGAAGGTTCTCAGGAACTCCATACTGAAGTCGCTGGTGCAAACAGTGAGCAGATGAGAGTAGAATCACACAGAGTACATTTAGGAGGAAGTTCACGGGACAGAATGTAGGAATGAGTAAGCGCAGTGTGGCCAATGCATAATCGGGTTAATAGCACCTGGTCTTTGCGCATATCCAGGATTCACTAACTTAATTACTTCTAACGAACCAGCATTTTTAACAGATACGTATACAATTTTAATCAAATCGTCAGAGGTTACAGTTACCAGGATTATTTCCCAGCCTACCTAGAATGTGTGTCGGCGCGTCTGTGTGAATTTAATGTAATAGACAACTTTAGGATAAGTCCAAATATTAAGTTCAGTGTAAGAAAGTGAACATCATTGCTATTCAACAATTTTCCGAAGATAAAAAGCCGCCGACATGAGTGTAAATGGAACTAACATGTATTTGTTTCGCATGCCAATGATCCTTTTTCTGTCCAAATCCTTTAAAATAAATAAATAATATATGCGTAGATACTAAAATTGAGAACGGTAAAGAAATTACAAACGTATCACATTATTGTTGTACGTTGCTATGAATTTCTTCCTTTAGAATAAAAATAAATTACATGTATGTAATTTTATTATGTATCTTACACAAGTTCCCAGCATGCAATGCATGATGGCCGTGTCGGTCCCAGATATATCACCGTTGCCCGCCCTCGCTTTGTTCGCGTGCTTTGATGCAAACACTGCTCGCTATGAAGTAACCTTAGCCTAACCTCCCATCAATTAGAAACCTAACCTTATATAAATACTGAATAACAACATTGTTAAGGAACGCACGCTTGCGTGTTGTGGAATTTTTTCAGGTCTGCTTATGTTCCGCGGTGTCTAGAGTGCAAACACAGATAACGGAAGGAATGCGTGTCACAGATACATACGTATGTGTAATGGCTCTTGTGTTACTTGTTCATCTTAAGACTGCATATAATACCTGATCGCATTATCATTCTTAATTTGTGTGGTTGGTATTTATCATGTCATTTCCCTGCTTCAACAATAAGGAAATCCTGCACATGCGCAATACAGCAATTGGGAGTTTCTCTCATATACGGCACTACAGCCCATTTACTTAACAATTAATTTAGGAGAAATTGATGCTCTCTGTAAGGTAGGTTCGTTATCTCTCAGCATTTACCGTGCAATGCTTGCACCTTGTACCTGTCGACGTATATCTGTGTCCATTTGTTTGCACTCGTTATATCCGTGTTTACATTTAAAACGGAATACGAATAGACATAACCTAAATTTCACTTTATTTGACCTCGGTACTAACACAAATATGTTCAACTAAAGAAAGCTGTCTAATATATAATTTTAGTACAACAATGTATTAAATTATTACTTGACAACTCTTTTCGCATCAGCCATGGACGATTTGTTTTAAATATTGGACATGTTTTTAGTACCGGACATTCAAACAGAAGTAGGTACCTACTTACCTCAGGAATCTTGTAGGTATTGAGTCTACAGTCTGGGATGCACTCACCTTCCCTTTTTAGCATCTTTTCCTATATAGCTAATGATTACAAAGTGAAAACATGGCCATTTCCCTCAGTGCTCAATGGGATTTGCTAACCTAACCTAACTAGGAGGCGAGGGAAAATAGATGAGCTACGTATTCATTTCTAGTTTTGCTTCTTCTTATTCCGTTCTCTACTACGTATTTATTTTATAAATCATGTGTATGGACCATGATTCTTTTTTACTTTTTTTATTTTTTATTGTTTTAATAGATATCACTTTCTTTGTCATTTTCAAAATTTAGCTTTTATATTTTATTGTTTTGATAATTATTTTGATACTTTTGTATTAGTATTCTTTGTCTTTTTGGCAGTCTAAGTGTGACAGGAAGATGTTAAAATTACATAAAAGTAGAGGAAGTATTGTATTCCACCCAAAAATTCGATGTCGAGGTTTCACAGCAAATATGTTTTAAGGTCCCCTGAATTCAGAAAAGGTATTTTTAGAAAAAGGTCCGTGTGATTGTGTGTGTCTGTCATTCTGTATACAACATAACTCAAATATTAACCTTAGTTTTTAACCGAGTTTTTTAGTTTAATATCTTTCAAAGATGCCACATGAGGATTTTGAAGAAAATTCCTCCAACTTAAATTACCCCTTTAAATGGAACATTTAAGGAAATACGTACAGGAAACAAGCAATAAGATAATTTCTGCAAATGTTTATCTCAGCTAACACGAAGATACAGGAATAAGAGTAGAGAAAGTCATGTGAGTGCGACACATCAGTGCACCCCTCCAGGCCCACAAGAACCTGCGCTCCACAGATTGAGAACTACCGATAGAGGCTGATGTTATTGATTATATCAAAGCGAACGTTTGAAAGCAATCCTATATAAATGAAAAACATTCTACCAAAGTGAAATATGAATTCTCAAGTTTTGCACTAACCCTTTTATGCTAAAACCTTTTGCTTCCAATTCTGAGAAACCTTCGCTTTCCAAACCAGGAGAATAAAGGCAGAAATAAACTTTCTCTCTTTTTCCCCCTCCCTTTCCTCATTGATACAAATGTTGTGGGTATAAGGGATTCGACATGCATAAGCTTAAGTTATTTCACACAGTGAAGCATTGCCAACTGTGTAACATTTATTTTGTGCTGCTCTCCCCACACTGTGTGGCTCGACCTTCCCCTCCCTTCTCTCCTGGAGATGTTTACAGCTCCCTCGTCGGGCTTCTGATGCAGTTTTATTTGCTCACACACACTTTTGTCTCATTTGGCAGCTCAAAATAGCGACTTCCAGTAGAAGTTATGTCTAAACACAAATATGCCCTAGGCAGTATCGTCTCTGATCCGTATTAGGAAGGTCAAACTCCCTGTATTGACCAACCCGTGGTTTTTCTCATTCATAGAAACATTACAAATAAAAATGGTTTTTGTTCCAATTTGGAGACGTAATTCCACAAGAATGTACGAAGATAACAGTTTGTTACGTGTAAGATGCGTAGAGTAGCTTGTTTCTGGCATAACTTCATGGGATATCACACAGGGTTTCGAAATTATTAATCACTTAAGAGAATTGAAGGAATATTCCGCGCAGTTTTTTCAGACGTGAAGTAACTCGACGTTTCTTGGAGGTAGGTCAGGGAATTGAATCGATTTCTTTGGTCGCTTGCAGGATCGTACAATGTTTTGGGAAGTAACGATTCTGATGGCCCTACACTCGCACAGTAAACATGGAAGGACACGCCAGGGTATTTGTTTATGTTCACAAGACACATCACTATGTACTGAGCTGGTGAAAGTGACACCTGCACAATCTGCAGTGTCACCAACTTGTTTTCGACCTAACTAAAATATCTCCATAGAAAACGTAGAGGGAAAACCGTGAGATACAAAATGTGTTCCAAATACCGAGGTTTATCACGGGTTTAAATTAATACAATGACTTCCCTTTCATCCTGACGCTGGTCTTGGCAATGAGAGAAAGTTCTGCCTTGGCACGATGCGGACGCGGGAAACTGGGTGAGTGACTGTTTGGCTGTAAGTTCAAGATTATGCTTGGTTATGATGTTAATTTTACTGAGCACAAAATACAGGAATTCATTCAGGATTCACGTAATAAATATAAAGAATTTTCTACACTAATTTCAGATCAATAAGGACTCCTAGCGGCGTCTTGCAACGTTTATGGGCCCGAATTATCTTAAATGCATTGGACTTTTAGTGCAATCTAACTTTGCAGCTAACAAAATTAACAAACCGTTTTAAGTAAATACTCTGAATTACTAAATACCTTTATCTAGTCCAGTAACTGTTTAAAAAGACCTCTGAAATGTCAATCAGTTACGTCATCCAGATCGAGGTCAGCTGAAATATTAGGAGGGTGGTTTGAATCACCAAGTCAGCGCTAGCACGAGTTCATATGATATTCGTAAACACGCGTAACGACAGTGCTCGTGTAAGAGTTGTGGTGGTCACGTGGTTCAGTTGTTCCCCGTGGGGATTTGTAGACCTAGAAATATCGAAATTAGAACAGTGATTAAGTACTTGGTAAAGAAAGGTATGGAAGCAAAGGACATTGATGCCGATTTCAAGAATATACTGGGGACTGTGCTCCTTCATATTCAACATTTCCCAAGTGGACAGGCGAATTTAAATTTCGTTGCGAGAGCTTAGATAATGGTCCTGCAGTGGTCGGCCAAAATATATCATGACCCCCAGAAATAATTAAAGGAGCGTACAAAACTGTCATGGCCGTCGATTGAAAGTGCAACGAATTGCTCAGTCTTTCCAGGATATATCACATTATAGCCGAAGAACTAGATATGCAAAAATTACGCAAATCTTGACGTTGGATCGAAAACATATGAAAATAGAAACATCGGAACGATGCTTGGCTCTTTTCAGGAGAACTGAACAAGATTTTTTGTGCTAGTTTATGACATCAGATGAAACTCGGGTCCACCACTGTACTTCAGAGACAAAACAGCCGTCAAAGTTATTTCTCCACCAAAGAAAGCCACGACAAATCTTTCGGCAGGAAAGGTCGACTTGTTCTGGGATGTGAAGGGGATTCTGTTTGTAGGTAATCTCCCCACTGGGCAAACAATTACTGGAGAATACCATGCTAACCTCCTGGACCAAGTTACACGAACTAAGCTATGAACTGTTACCTCTTCCGCCTTATTCGCTTGAATTATCTCCGTCAGACTCTTCCCGAAGCTGCAAGATTTCCTTGGCGGACCAAGATTTACTTCAAACGAAGAACTGATAGTTGCAGTTGACAACTATTTCGCAAGTCTGGAGGAATCTCCTTTTCCGAATTGGGATCAATGCATGTGGGCGTGAGGCCGGCAGTCGGGTTGGCAGGCCCTGGTCCGATATGGACTGCAGTGCCACGGGTTTAACTTTTTATTCCTCCACCTGTTAAAGAAACTCGGTGATCTTCAGTGTAATGGACATACCAGCGCCTCTTCCAATGACACCAGTGGCTGCCATTCGATCAGATGTTTCTATGGAGATGTGGGTCAACTTCACCAATTGCATCTCCTGTTGAGTGTTTCAACTCTTCCGTTACTGCAGGGAAAAACGAGAATAGCACAACGGCCATTAATCCGTCCCAAGAAGGCCCTGCTTAGGCCAGTGGTGCCAACATATCTTTACATCCAGGGTCTCCTTCAAACTGCGCTTTTGCTGCTGGCAAAGACTGTGATACTATCAAACTGATAGTCCTAGATTAAATGATTTAAACAAAAATTCTTTTGGCAGTAGTACCGCTACTCTTCCGCCCATTGACGGTTACCGTAGCGAATGTGAAACCTAGAAGTACACAGGGATCCAGGAATTATCTGGATCAAGAGCCAAGTATAACTTCCCCTCAAGACATCGGGGATCACAGGATGACACAGAAGAGAAAAATTATCACTCACCTCTTAGTTCTCAATACTTGAGTATTGTGCTGATTGCACATCTTTTGTTCACCACACCGGTTCAACTGTTTTCTGAGGCAGCGTTTGCCCACTAGGGAGTGCTGTCGTTTTGCTGAGGTTACGTTAGAGTAGCGAGAGAAGGGGTGGTGTGTATTAGACAGTCGTGACTGTAACGTCGGGAGGTTCTTACTAGTAGAGCCGTAAGTATGGGGGTCGATTTTCTGTGAGAATGTAGTAAGAAGCCAAGGCATTCGGGCGTAATTCGGGCATCATCCTTATTCAAGTAATGACTTCTATGGGCAATTATTTTGTGGATTTAAGTCGCCACTTACGCGGACAATCTTAGACTCAGATATCAAATAGGTAAACCGGGTGTATAGCTTTAAAATGTGTTCAACTCAAATGCAGCAAAGTGTCAGGTTAGGGAAATTTGTTTGAGTAATTCAATTGGCAGATAAAATAGTCTAAAAACATACTTTGTTACGCTACCTCACTTATATTCACTTTAATTGTCCACTTGTAATCATTATCACCCTTTGAAACATGGAGATGTATGTATTGTAATTTGATCAAGCGTAATCATTTGTAAGTTATAATTAAAATTTGTTGACCCAAATCTTCCATTTTGTTTCTGTGAGGGGGGCACTCCTTTATTAGAAAAGGTGCTGCCGTTTTCCCCATCAGTGTGATCCGTTTCCTTCTTCCAAGAATTTGGCTGCATCCCGTGAAGGGCAGTGCAGTATGTATTGGACGTATGTACCAATACATGGTGCAAGAGAAAACTGGTTTAGCTGCACCTTCATCATCGTCATCAGAAGAATAAACTCGCATTCCACCAGTAACTCAAACTTGTTTTATGATTGACAAATTATAGCAACAAAGTGCAGAGACCCAAAAACATAAGAACCGCTGCGAGGTATTTTTCCGCTGCGCAGCGGAAACACGATAACAGCAGCTGATGTACAGAAGGTCACGCTGTTGACTTGTTTCTATCTACCCTGAAAGTGCAGTATTGAACTGACGTGTGAGTTATTACCAATATGCTTTATTATTTTTTCCTCTACTTAGTCAAAGTGTATACTCCACAGCGCGAATTTATTTCGTATGTGTCAACTCAGTCAGCTCGCCAAGTGAAAGTGTGATTTGCAGAAACACTTCCAAGTGTAAAACTTCCAGGCCGTGGTGCTGCCAACAATTGGAACCGCTTTCTCGCTGCATATACGGGAGCGAACAACGGCCACAACGAAAGCCACATCATATTCCTCTATCCCTGCCAACCGCGATAGAACTAAGCTGTACAGTGAATGACTTTAAAAACACGTCAGGAGTTTTTTATCGTGAGACAAGGCCTTTTCGCGTTGCTCCGCCCACATTCCCCTTCACCTTTGTACACTACATATTAGCAAGGGCTTGTAAAGCAATTAAGGGGCTTAGAGGTTCATTACAAACGTATCTGTTTGCTCAGATATTACACGGGGCCGCATAATTGGAATGTGGAACACAGTCAAGGAAATTGAGAACGCTGTAAGGACGTCATAAGTTAATGGATAAGACGCTTTCAAGAATTCGGAGAAGAAGCAGAAGACGATGAATCCATCCTACTTCATTATAAACAACATCCTTTCCATGCAGATACTAAAATAGTAACAGAATTGCAGTTAAACTGCAATCCAGTTACCGAAATAACACGACTTCATAACGCAGGCACTCGCCATAGAAGAAATCACACCTGACAGAAGAACATCGGAACGCTCGTGTTGGTTTCGCTCTACAATACACAGCATGTGTTTTGGGATAGTGATTTTTTCCGACGAAAAAAGTGAAAGAATAAGTGTTGCATTTTGGGGATGGATAAGTTGTTCAGAACCTGTTTGCAATAAAGTTAAGCAAACATGCTACGAAATACAGTAGAACTTACACTTTTACAAAGTTGGAATCAACTTTATGTTGAGTAAACTACATGTTACTACATGATATCCAAACAAAAGATTATTAACTTTAAACACAATTTTATCAGATATCTCGCAACACAGAAAAAGACAGCGAAAGGCAGAGGATACGAAGGGAAAATGCTCGATTATGATTTTATATATATATTTATTAGTCCTTACTGCCTGTGAGCAGTAGTGTTTGATAATACAGGCCAACCTGTTCTAAGGGGCGGGGGGGGGGGGGGGGAGGGGGTGGTGAAGTGGGCGTTAAGAGTGAAGGGTCAGACTAACCAATCCTATTTGTTTCTTTACGTGGGCATGACGAGCTGTAAGAAATTAACACCAATAAAATGCGTTTTAGAGCCCAACGATCACATTTTCGACTAAATCACAGCGTCCGACGTATTTTTAAAGTCATTGACTGTACTGGCCACCATATTGCTCTACTTGACGATGAACAACCTGAAGAAGCTAGTGAACGCCAAAGCGAGATTTCTGAAAAGGGCTCTTTGAATATCAAAATTCACAAGAAACGGTTATGCTATAAAATAGCGCAGGAGACCTTCTTCATTGAGGACATAAGATTCAACCTCGCACTATCGGAAACACAACTATACAAAACCGTCCTTGAGGAGATATAAAAAAGCTGGTGAGGTGCTGGAAGCAATAATAAAAACTGAATCAATGAAGACAGAAACCTGGAAGGACCCAGGATTTCACGGGAGAATCTGCTAAATGAATCATACCACGGGCCCAAGGAGGACTGCGTCTGCAAGAAATACAACAAACCATACACCTAATGAATTATAGAACCAGAACTAAACCTCCAAACACGCTAATGAAATACTGTGTACAGTTGCTTTGAAATTTTCACCATTGTGCTTAATAAATAAAGTAAACGGATCTAAATTAAAGGATAACTATGCACACTGGAGGAATGTCTAGGAATAAGTGAATTGCACTTTCTCCCATTCCAATGTCAACTAGATTTTATGCCAATATAAAACAAAGTACCCAATTTTGGACGCAGAAGGCATTTAAAACGGTTTAAACCACAATTGCTCAAATAAACGTGGTATGTTAAAATTATTTAAACGTTTTAAATTTAATTTCATTATTGAGTGATATGACGTCTCTAATACCGAATATTTAATTTTCATCCTCGCTGGGAGCTCGTTCTGGATTTAAAACGTTAATGTTTTGTTTACACTGAGATTACTTAAGTCCAAGCGTAACAGAAGTGTTGGAATGATATTCTCTGTGGACTGACGAACACATTACGCCCTTTATCCTTGTAGACAGGTATGAGCTGGCAAGTCGACCTTTGCGACCACCTGGCATAACTAATCGATAAGTGATCCTACCTCCCCTCCCCCCTCCCGCGTGGCAAGGAGAACATTCGAAGCCGGCCGTTTATAACAGGATGATAGTTTTACAGCTCTGCACCAAGACGGCTCACATATTCTAACGCGAACGCGGCTTCTGCCAATAAAACTGCCCATAATCGATCTCACTCAATACACCACAATACTTGTAAATAACGTATTCAATTATATTTTTGTTCACAATTTGTATAACAAGGAATTCTGAAGTAGCCCTAAGGGAATTGAAACGTTAGACTCCAGGGATGTACAAACCGCCAGGACAATACCTTCAATTGTTCATAAAGCTAACGTTATAATTTGGCTCAAAGAAAGCCCTGTGTAGTGAAAAGTACAGTACAGTAGCTGGGGGAATTTATGTTTGCAATGTTATGGATTTTTTTACAGAGACCCGAGAGAAGAAAGCTATACAACGTACGAACGCTGTCTCAGGAGGTTACGAGATAAATATGTTGCTGTTGGTAAAGAAAGAGATTATATTTGTGCGAGTGAGTGAGAGTGAATCATGCGCGGTTGGTACCTATATTGTTTTGTTGGAGAGATTCATCTCTTCACCATGTCTGTAGCCTGTTTCCTTCGTACGTTATTTGTTAGGTTGGCTCCCTGGAGACAGGGAGGCCAGCCTGCCACAATACGCGCTTTACCTCACACACAAATACGCACTGTGGAGTCAGACACAAAACAAGGAACAAAGGCAAAAATACTTCCTGAAAAACTGGAATAATCATCTTTATGTTGCATCCCTTTCTCTACGTGTGGTAGCAGACAAAGTTTGAATCTCCAACCTAAAATTCCTCCTTAGGATTTCAAAGAAAACTGTTTTGAGATCCCTTACAGAAAAATATTGTTACAAAACCCACTTCTGACACAACTTCACTTACTTTTCTGTCACTTATTACTTTACTACTATTTGTATGACAAATGAAATGTATATTTTGAATTGTCTGGCTCTAGCCCATTTGGTCCTGTTTACTATGGAGGACTTAAATAACTCGTAAACGGTAAGAGAGAGAGAAAATCTTTCTCTACAAAAAATGTAGATCTCGCTAAAACACACCATTTATGTTCAAATAAATTTTTTGTAGAGTATACTATTTAGGAGATATTCGTTTTTATTTGTGTCAGTTTCAGAAAACTTAAAACTTTCGTGAAATGGAACATCGTTGTTCAATTTTACTTTCTCCACTGGTAAGTAGTGAAAGAATTGTATTCCACCCAAAAATTCGATGTCAAGATTTCACCGAAAATATGTTTTGAGACCCCCTGAATCCCCCCCCCCCAAAAAAAAAGAAGAAGAAATTTTAGAAAATGGTCTGTGTGTGTGTGTTTGTGGACACCATAACTCAAAAACGAAAAGTCTGGTAAAAACCAAATTTGGTATTTAAGTTTAATGTCTTTCAAGGATGCGACACGAAGATTTTGAAGAAAATAGCCCCACCCAAAACTATCCTTTACATGGAACATTTTTCGAAAATTATGATTTTCTTGATAATGGCTCTAACGATTTTGATTAAAATGTTATATATTTGAGATATTTTATGACAAATGAAATGTATATCTTGAATTTTCTGGCTATAGCCCCTGTAGTCGTATTTACTCTGGACGACTTTTGCATAACTGGTAAACTGTTAGAAATAGACCAAATTATACTTTACAAAAAATGTAGATCTTGCTAAAATACACAATTTATGTCCCAATAAATTTTCTTGTAGAGTGAACCATTTCGGAGATATTCCTTGTTATGTGTGCGAGTTTCGCTAAACTTAGAACTTTCGTGAAATGGATCAAGTGTGCAAAGAGAACGGAATCTCAAAGCTTTAAAAGATTTGACTATCGCTCAAAGCCTACTGTATTCTAACATTCCCCTTGTACTTACAAAGAAATAAGCAATAAGATATTTTGTACAAATGTTTATCTCAACTAACACGAAGAAGATCTAGGAATAAGAATTTGTAAGAATCGTTAGTACAAGAGTAGAGAAAGTCATGTGAGTGCAGCACATCAGATTTTTGCTATAGTAATGCGATATTACACAGTTAAGCAGGACAAACGCACAGCCTTTGACAAATTTAACATATTTTCCATTCGTATCTGTTCATTCATATATCCCTGCGGTTCCCAATCTGCAATTCTCGTGGCATGTACATACTATTTAATTTCTTTTTGGTAAAATCTATAATTGAGTATTGGATTTGCATAATTTTTCATGTGAATTTCTATTTTTTTTTTCTTTCCTAGATGTTCCTAGATATTTGTGGATCCAAACCCATATCTCAGCTCCAGTTATAATACCTCCAACCGATTCGTATTTCTCCCGGTAAACTACAAATGCAGTCTCACATCAGAGACTATCGTAAGTGCTTTATGCCCCGGGATTAAATAACCTTCAAGTTGGAGAATTCAATGTCATTCTGGCAGGTTGTCACAGTAGCTTAGTAGTTAGAGCACCTGCCTGGTAAGCGGAGGGTCTGTGGTTCAAATCCCAGCCGTGGCATTGAATTCTACCACTCAAATATGTTTCATAAGCTACTATTAGCTTTCTAAATTTCGATATTAACATTTCTATGAATCTATATAATGTTTTTGAACAGCTGAGTTCAAAACGAAAATGTAAATGTGTTATGAGAGTTTATCTGAATTAACAGGAACCTTTTAGAAAACCCTTTTGTAAGAACAGTTTTTAAAAGAGTGAGTAGAGAAGACCATGTGAATGGAACAATCAGATGTTTATATTTTGACTTAATTCCATCAATTTACTAACCACTCTGTAAAGATATCCATGAATTATTTCCTCTCCACATTTTTTAACATCAAATCGAATACCACAAAAGTTGGTTGCTTTTAGAAGCACCAAACAAACATTGCCTTCATTCAATTGTTTTAGCACGGTCTAACCGTCCTTTTCATTCTTCCATTTTTTTCAAACCATGAAAGGATTTTTGTATTATTTTAATGCTTTTCTTTTTTTTTTTCATCCCTCTTGCTCGCTTTCTATTGTTTGTAAAAGAGAGATTTAATTTTATAGGAACCGCTTTTAAATTAAAAATCATCAAAAGTTCCCAATCGAGTATTTTGCTTTAATATGCAAGCGTATGACTCGCTTTGATCTGCCCTAAAACTGTTTTCGATGCGACCGCGGCTTCGAGAGTACTTTCCGTTTTCAAAGCGTAATTAATCCTTTATTACGTTTTAATAATCGTTATGAAATTATATCACGGCGCGTGCGTCTTTAAATATTCGATGAAATCTAAGGTATCGTTATTTCTCAAAATCATGTGTTCGTAGGTCCGAAGTGGACAAACTAAGCTAAGAATGGTGTAAAAATGCTAAAAATGTTTTTACTTTCTCTACTGGTAAGTAGGGGAATTATTTTATTCCACCCAAAAGTTCGATGTTTTGAGACCCCCTGATTAAAAAAAAAAGCATTTTTAGTGTGTGTGTGTGTGTGTGTGTGTGTGTGTGTGTGTGTGTGTGTGTGAGTGTGCGTGTGTGTGTCTATTAGTCTGTAGACAGCATAACTCAAAAACGAAAAGTCGGTTAAAAACCAAAGTTGGTATTTAAGTTAATGTATTTCAAGGATTCGACACGAAGATTTTGAAGAAAATAGCCCCACCCTAAACTACCCTTTACATGGAAAAGTTTTCGAAAATTTTGATTTTGTTGAAAAAGGCTCTAACGATTTTGATTAAAATGTCATATGTTTGAGATATTTTAATGGCAAATGAAATGTATATCTTGAATTTTCTGGCTATAGCCCCTGTAGTCGTATTTACTCTGGACGACTTTTGCATAACTGGTAAACCGTTAGAGATAGACCAAATCATACTATACACAAAATGTAGATATTGCTAAAATACACAATTTATGTCTCAATAAATTGTCTTGTAGGATGAACCATTTCAGAGATATTCCTTGTTATGTGTGTGAGTTTCGGAAAACTTAGAACTCTCGTGAAATTGGATCATCGTTGTTCATTTTTTATATGTTAAGTGTGCAAAGAGAACGGAATCTCAAAGCTTAAAAAGATTTGACTATCGCACAAAGTCTACTGTATTCCAATATTCCCCTTGTACCTACAAGGAAATAAGCGATAAGATAATTTGTACAAATGTTTATCTCAACTAACACGAAAAAGATATAGGAATAAGAGTTTGTAAGAATGGTTAGTACAAGAGTAGAGAAAGTCATGTGAGTGCAACACATCAGATTTTTTTGTATCCAGGGGGTCTCAAAACATATTTCCGGTGAAATATCGATATCGAATTTTTGGGTGGAATACAATACTTCCTCTACTTACCAGTAGAGAAAGTAGAAATCTAATGTATTGCACTCACACGACTTTCTCTACTCTTTTACTAATCATTCTTAAATACTCTTATTCTTGCATACATTTGTACATATTATCTTACTGCTAATTTTCGTGTAGGTACAAGGGGAATAGGGTTTGAGCGACAGTCAAATCTTTTACAGCTTTGAATGTGAATTAACTGCTTGCCATAATCTTTCACTTGTTTGTTAAAACTGCACGAATCTCCTAAAGTAAGATTTAAGTTGCCCTTTTTCACTGCAACACTCGGATAATGTTGGAGATTCTAGCAGCAATTTCCTGGTTCACTGGGCTTTTCTTTTTCCGTTTGTAAAGGCAAATATTAGTTTTCCGAGGTATTTCGGCGCCCTCCACCTGCTTTCGCGAGTTTAACAAAGGTTCATATCTTTCATTTACTTTCACAAGAGCAAAAACTTGAGAAGGTGCTAGAAATTCTGTAATATCTGCCTGGAAACGGTTTAACTTCACTATGTGCACTTGTGTTCTTCTTTTTCTTGTGGCTTCAGAGTTCCATTGTGTAGTGGCCCAAATAAAAACTGTTTACAGCCTGGTTCTAAAATCGCTACAGCCCTTCCACCTTATACTCCGGTTATCTAAGATCCAGAGAACACTGAATTTAATTCAGAAGCTATATCCCAAAATTTATTAAAAAGAATTTTTCACCTGACGCTACTTATGAGAAAATTTTGACTAGAAATAATAGATATTAAAGTCAAGATATACCTTTTATTTGCCATAAAAATATCAAACATATGGCATTTTAATCAAAATCGTTAAGACATTTTCAAGAAAGTCAAAATTTTCGAAAAATGTACCATGCGAACAGCATTTTAGGGTGGAGAAATTAAAAGACATTAAAATTAAATACTAATTTTGGTTTTTAACCAACTTTTCGTTTTTGAGTTATGGTACACGCACGCACACACACCGTTTTTTCTAAAAATGCTATTTTTGGTTTCAGGGGCCTCGAAACATATTTCGGGTGAAATCTTGTCATCGAATTTTGGCTTGGAATACAATACTTCCTCTTTAAAAATGAAGTTCGCACTCTAATATACGACAAATGGACTTGCGTCACTTTATTTTCTTAGGAACAGGTCGCTCCATTGTGAGGTACTGTATTGCACCTACCTATTCCGCCTCTATTAACACACGCTTCCTCGATTCTTCGCAGCGCGCGAGTTGAACCGAAGCTAACCGAGTCGCCACTATACGCGCTGCTAGTGGGATTGGCCCTCAAAGATACACTTGTATCATTTACCTGACTGTACAGATCAGCTGCGTGTTTGTGGCGAATATTCAACCAATCGGAGCTCATGAAACCGCTATAGTTCGTGTTACGTATGATGCCTCAGCCAATCAAAGTTCGCTCTCTAGCGATAATGCCATAAAATCGAAAAGTGAGCTAAATTAAGTGAAATATGTCAAGAAATTATGTAATAAATGTACATTTTTATAATCTGGGAGGCAAGAAATTATGAATACGGTCCTGTTAATGACGTAATTGCTCACAAATGTAACAGTTTTGTTTCATTTCATCGGACCCTGTTGAAATACAAGCTAGATAGTGCACTATATTTGTTTAATGAAATTGCGTGATAAAATTCCTCCCACTTCTTTCCCTTTTAATTTCCTCCCCTCATTTCATTTCCTACCTAAGAATTTCCGCCCAATTTGGAAATTGTTTTCCGGCCACCCCCCCCCCCCCCCCTTTCGGTTCTTGGCACTTCTTACATCACATTCTCTATCTCGAAAACGTTTCCAAGGTCCTCCATCTTCCAATTTTCTGCTACCAGTTAAGGACCTCATTGATAAGGGCTTAAAAAGTACTTCTCTTTACTTAGCTGATTCAATTTTCTCGCCTCTTCACCGATGGAGACGTTCCAACACTGATTCCCTCCTTCTCGACCCTTCTTCTTGCATTTATCTTCTTCCCCACTTTCTTGCGTTTTAGATGTAGTGTGCGGTTTGCGGTGAACACCTGACATCTGACGGCAGGATCCCTAACTATGTCAGGTGCTATTGATTCGTCCTTTCACACAGTTACCTCTTACTCCGAGAGATGGCAATAGTGTCGGTTTCTAGCAGTAAACACAGTGGTGCTATTTTCTTGAAGTTCTAACGTTTGCTAAGCATTTTAAATTGCAAAAGGAAATCAATTAACTTAATTCCCTCCTCTGTTTTTTATGAAACTACTCTACAACGATCCAAACTATTTTTATAGTGAAGTCTTATCCATGGAATTGTAACTTAATAGTCTCGCTTAGTTGTGTATTAAAAATTTGTATTGCTTTCTATGAATATCATAGTTCTTTGCTGTCTTGAAATTTTTCGACGTTAGATTGCTGATTCGTAATTTATATCTCAACACTACACTTGGAAGATTTGTCCCCTTGGGTACGAGCTATACAATCGCCCGTTGTGTATTTCACTAAGTGACTATCGCTAAGAATTATCTTCTTATCCCGATACAACCAATTTCGAATATTTTCAAAATCATCAGCACACAATCATACCTACTAAAATTATGTAAAATTTTACTTTTCTGCTTTCCCGTTCAATGAACAAAAATTAACAAAACTTTGCTGCAGGGCTTAACCAAACATCTGTTCAATGGTGCAACAATTATCGGGAAACTTAAAAAACCACGGTAGACACACTTTTAAACCTTTGTACCTTCTATATGACCCCATAGTTATTCAATAACCACAAGTGGTGTAATTTTCACAGAATATGAGTGCTTTCCCAGAAGTACCCAACTATAAATAGTGGTTGTCGTAACTTTCGTAGAAAGTGCCAACCTTATAAAGCTTAAGTTTCAAGTTGGACGATGTTACGTTGTTTAGTATGTTTGGCAGCCACCAATAGTGAATGCTCCCAGCGAATATGTGAACATGGTCAATGATTTCTAATCCCAGCTGTTTTTAGTTTCTCTACTGGTAAGTAGGGGAAGTATTGTATTCCACCCAAAAATTCGATGTCGAGATTTCACCGGAAATATATGTTTTGAGGCCCCCTGAATCAAAAAAAAAAAAAAACATTTTTAGAAAAAGGTCCATTTGTGTGTCTGTGTGTCAGGCTGTGGACAGCATAACTCAAAAAACGGAAAAGTCGGTTAAAAACCAAAGTTCATATTTAAGTTTAATGTCTTTCAGGGATGTGACACTAAGATTTTGAAGAAAATAGCCCCACCGTAAACTACCCTTTACATGGAAGATTTTTCAAAAATTTTGATTTTCTTGAAAATGGCTCTAACGATTTTGATTAAAATACCATATGTTTGACATATCTTTATGACAAATGAAATGTATATCTTGAATTTTCTGACTATAGCCCCTGTAGTCGTATTTACTCTGGACGACTTTTACATAACTGGTAAACCGTTAGAGATAGACAAAATCACACTATACAAAAAATGTACATCTTGGTAAAATACACAATTTATGTCCCAATAAATTTTCTTGTAGGTTGAAACATTTCGGAGATATTCCTTGTTATGTGTGTGAGTTTCGGAAAACTTAAATCTTTCGTGAAATGGAACATCGTTGTTCATTTTTTATATGTTAAGTGTGCAAGACAACAGAATCTCAAACATTTGACTATCGCACAAAGCCTACTGTATTCCCATATTCCCCTTGTACCTACAAGGAAATAAGCAATAAGATAATTTGTACAAATATTTATCTCAACTAACACGAAGAAGATATAGGAATAAGAGTTTGTAAGAATGGTTAGTAGAAGAGTAGAGAAAGTCATGTGAGTGCAACACATTAGATTTTTTTACTCCATGCCACTCTGAAGTAAAAATCACGTTTTGTTTCCTAAATATTTCTGATTTACTAACTGGTAAGTCATGTGAGTGCAACACAGATTTTTTATAACTTCCCTTGACCGTACAGAGTTGACTCTCTTTGCCGTAAATTGAAGTGCTGGAAATCCGAGAAGGATTTGTTGATAAGCTTCTTCTCTCGGGGTTTCTGGGTTTTAGTAGACATTTCCTTCCTGAAGCTCATATCTTTGTGAATTCTAAAGTACCTATGTGACATGGACTTACTTAAAATACGCTGAAAGCGCGTATTCTCAAAATGTGTAATGGGATTTCAGTTAAAATCACATTTTCTAATTTTCATAGCTAAGGTACAGAACCTATGTCGACATTGCTACTTGAAGTTTGTACGTTTTGATGCCGAGATATGTACATCTATCTCTGGTTCTACCGTATTAGCAACATTACTAGAAACTAAGTATTAAAGTAAGTTACCGTAAACCACAAAGTGCGCAGCTCTAAGTTTCTTAGCGTATCTTATTTTTCGTACAGTTAACCATTTCTGACATATTTCTCGTTATAGGTTGAATGCTTCTCAAATGTGAAAAATTTAAGCAAGTTAATTATTATCAAAAATAAGCTAATGATTAACTTTGTTACAAGTCAAGTCGAAGTATTTAATTAGGGAAACTTGTCACAGATATTAATTACATGTATTGCAACTTGATAATCCGATCAACAGTGACCTACTCTATTGCCAATACCACACTAACTCAAGATGGTGCTCTGCAGGAATCTGAAATACGCAGCAAATATACCGCTAGTCACATAGGACAGAGCGAAACTTTATCATTCCGCATCAGAAAAGTAACAAGAGATCTTTACTTTCTCTAGGTAGAGAAAGTATTGTATTCTACCCAAAAATTCGATGCCGAGATGTTTCGAGGTCCCTCTAAAAAGCATGTTTGAAAAACGTCTGTGTGTGTGCTTGTGTGTGCGTGTGTGTCAAGTCTGTGGACAGCGTTACTCAAAAACGAAAAGTCGCTTAAAAACCAAAGTTGCTATTCAAGTGTAATATCTTTCAAGGATGCGACACGCAGATGAAGATTATTCCTTCACCATGATTTAAAACATTTGACTATCGCACAAACCCTACTGCATTCCCATATTCCCCTTGTACCTACAAGGAAATAAGCAATAAAATAATTAGTACAAATTTTTATCTCAACAGCAATTCCGTTCTCTTTGCACACTTAACATATAAAAAAATGAACGATGATCCATTTCACGAAAGTTCTAAGTTTTCCGAAACTCACACACATAACACGGAATATCTCCGAAATGGTTCACCCTACAAGAAAATGTGTCGAGACATAAATTGTGTATTTTAGCAAGATCTACATTTTTTGTAAAGTATAATTTGGTCTATCTCTAACGGTTTACCAGTTATGCAAAAGTCGTCCAGAGTAAATACGACTACAGGGGCTATAGCCAGAAAGTTCAAGATATACATTTCATTTGTCATCAAAATATCTCAAACATATGACATTTTAATCAAAATCGTTAGAGCCATTTTGAAGAAAATTAAAATTATAGAAAAATTTTCGAAACATTTTCTTCAAAATCTTCGTGTCACATCCTTGAAAGACAAACTTAAATACCAACTTTGGTTTTTAATCGACTTTTCGTTTTTGTGTTATGCTGTCCACAGACACACACACACACACACACACACACACACAGGGATCTTTTTCTAAAAATGCTTTTTTTTTTTTTTTGGATTCAGGGGGCCTCAAAACACATTTCCGGTGAAATCTCGACATCGAATTTTTGGGTGGAATACAATACTTCCCCTACTTATGAGTAGAGAAAGTAAAAATTGGAAATTATAGATTCACGAAACAATAATACAAAGGCTCAGAGTATGGGAAATCCCAACCAGAGAAAAAAAATTAAAACTCCACCTACATAAATGTATGTATTGAGGAGATCTGCTAGAAAATCAAGATTAGAACAAAAAGCCAGAAAAAGAAGCAAATTATCAGAGTAAAAGAGCAACCATATATTTTGGATATTAGAGAAGAAATACTTGGTGGTATGGTCACGTTAAAAGTCAGAGAAACGATTGCGAAAGAAAATACTGGAATGGATACCAGAAGAAAGAAGAAATGGGGGCGTTCGATGACAACTTGGATGTGTAATGTAAAACCATCAAGAAATTTGGAATCTGCCATAGCAATGGAGAAAGAGACGCATGGAGTTTGGCTTCCGGAAGATGGCATTAGCTGTTATAAACCAGGTACAATATAGGCCTTCACTGACACGTAAGCTTTCCGCTTAACCACCAGATGGTAGCGTATGTTAATATTTGTGTTTAGCACATAAAACGTGACTATATATGAAAAATACATGTAATTTCCATTTATAATACATATATAGGTTTAGAAGTACATTCATTTAAATGATTCATGGGTACGACTGTTCTTAAAGCAACGAACGAATTGGTTTGACAGGAACCATTCCAATCCACGCTCTGTACCTGTTAGAGTAAGTATTATTAGTAATCTAATACATATTTATCCCTTTCTTTTGTCTCTATTCTATTAATCTTATTCATGTAATAAATTATTGCACTTCTTCCTATTAAACTTTTATGTAAGGAGCATATTAATCCTTTGGATTCTAATTATTTATTATATTATGCATGTCCTGTATTTTCTTTGCTGCTCACGACTTCTCTTCAAGAATTCTCAAAATTAAGAGAACAGACAAAGATTTGATTCTGCACATAAATAACTGCCTGGTTTTACTTGTTAAAACTTCACAAATCTCCTAAAGTAAGATTTAAGTTGCCCTTTTTCACTGCAACACTCGGATAATGTTGGAGATTCTAACAGCAATTTCCTGGTTCACTGGCATTTCCTTTTCCCATTTGTGAAGGCAGAGAAATACAAATATTAGTTTTCCGAGGTATTTCGGCGCTCTACACGAGTTTAACAAAGGTTCATAACTTTCATTTGCTTTCACAAGAGAAAAAAAGAACTTGTGAAGGTGCTAGAAATTCTGTAATATCTGCCTAGAAACGGTTAACTTCCCTGTCAGGAGTTCTGCTCTTTGTGTGGAAACTGTGCCGAAATAATTCTGGTTACAAAATAAATGTACAATCACTCATAAAAGAAACCGAAGTCACGTTTGGAAACAGAGTGACGTAGACTTTATTTGGTCACCCCTAGCTTGTGGAGGCAGCATGGGTTCTGTGGACTTGGGAAGTATTGTATTCCACCCAAAAATTCGCTGTCGAGATTTCACCGGGAATATATGTTTTGAGACCCCCTGAATTAAAAAAATAGCATTTTTAGAAAAAGGTGTGTGTGTGTGTGTGTGTGTGTGTGTGTGTGTGTGTGTGTGTGTGTGTGTGTGTGTGTGTGTGTGTGTGTGTGTGTGTGTGTGTGTGTGTGTGTGTGTGTGTGTGTGTGTGTGTGTGTGTGTGTGTGTGTGTGTGTGTGTGTGTGTGTGTGTGTGTGTGTGTGTGTGTGTGTGTGTGTGTGTGTGTGTGTGTGTGTGTGTGTGTGTGTGTGTGTGTGTGTGTGTGTGTGTGTGTGTGTGTGTGTGTGTGTGTGTGTGTGTGTGTGTGTGTGTGTGTGTGTGTGTGTGTGTGTGTGTGTGTGTGTGTGTGTGTGTGTGTGTGTGTGTGTGTGTGTGTGTGTGTGTGTGTGTGTGTGTGTGTGTGTGTGTGTGTGTGTGTGTGTGTGTGTGTGTGTGTGTGTGTGTGTGTGTGTGTGTGTGTGTGTGTGTGTGTGTGTGTGTGTGTGTGTGTGTGTGTGTGTGTGTGTGTGTGTTAGTCTATCAGTCTGTGGACAGCAGAACTCAAAAACGAGAAGTCGGTTAAAAACCAAAGTTGGCATTTAAGTTTAATGTCTTTCAAGGATGTGACACGAAGATTTTGAAGAAAATAGCCCCACCTTAAACTACGCTTTACATAAAAAATTCTCGAAAATTTTGATTTTTTTGAAAATGTCTAACGATGTTGATTAAAATGTCATATGTTTGAGATATTTTTATGACAAATGAAATGTATATCTTGAATTTTCTGGCTATAGCCCCTGTAGTCGTATTTACTCTGGACGGCTTTTGCATAACTGGTAAACCGTTAGAGATAGACCAAATCATACTATACAAAAAATGTAGATCTTGCTAAAATACACAATTTATGTCTGAGTAAAACTTCTTATAGGGTGAACCATTTCGGAGATATTCCTTGGTATGTGTTAGTTTGGAAAACTTAGAACTTTCGTGAAATGGATCATCGTTGTTCATTTTTTATATATTAAGTGTGCAAAGACAACGGAATCTCAAACATTTGACTATCGCACAAAGCCTACTGTATTCTAATGTTCCCCTTGTACCTACAAGAAAATAAGCAGTAAGATAATTTGTACAAATGTTTATATTAACTAACACGAAGAAGATAAAGGAATAAGAGTTTGTAACAATGGTTAGTACAAGAGTAGAGAAAGTCATGTGAGTGCAACACATCAGATTTTTTGAATCTACGTTCTAATAAGCACCATTATTCTGTAGTCTGCACTGTTAGAAACTTATTTAAGAAACTATCCTTTTACCATCAATAAATACTTGTGTATTATAATTTGATGGAAGATCAAGGAAGAAAGCTATGCACCTTTAGCACAGAGTATTTATGCAACGGAAATACTTATGTCAAATGATACCTTTGCTAACTTAATTCAGAATATTGAATGCCACTGGAATGTTTCTTCTTCTGGCAATTATTACAAATAAATTGTATTTAAATAGTTAAATTACGTAATGATCATATTGGCTTTTTGCTCTTGACAAACAAATGTTATAAACAAAAGTTACACTGTTGGCAGTAGTTGGCATTAAAAAAATCCTAACAGTTTATTGGCAACAATTTTAACTTCCTAAGCTTGCATCAGTGAAGCATAGGATAAACTTGAAAGCAATGTTTTGCTTGCATATGGTAATAAGCAGCTATCAATAATTGCAAATGAATATTTTTATACTTATAAAGTAAAAGCTTCTGTTAACTAAACAATTCTATCGTATATTTTTCGAATGTTGTAAATATTTGAGACCTGAAAAACAAGCTTTTTCGTTTTAGATTTATTTTATTTTCTCTCCGGATTCTACCATCTGTCAATATTTGAACGTTCGTATTTTAGTTTTAGAAGCGCGCACTCTACTGAAGTGATACTGGAGTATCGAGCTTTTGTGCTATCTCAAGTGTTTGAAATTCACGTGCTAGAAACATCTGAATGTCTTCTTTCGAGAACTAAATCCATCTACTAGGAACGCCGGGGATGTATATATATTTTTTGGATCTTCCCAAATTCCCACTCCCTCCTTTTTACTTCTTTTGGAGTAAGTATTTGCTTGTTCAAATCAATATGGAATAACACTCATCGCTTTTCGAGCTCATGTTATTTAAATTTTAACCCAAATATCCCACTTTACAGTAATTTTAATATGAAAACAAATTACCTGTAAATATAGAACGGTTCACAAAGTATGAGACCCATTCCTTGCACTGAAAGAAGCAAGATTCATATAAAAATATGAACGAACTTTGGTTTTTACGTTTTTAATTTGTAAATGAAAGTTTACGTTTAATGGCTTTCCTCGTCCAGCTGAATAACTTCATTTATCTACTGTCCGTTCACCAGCCCGTTGCCATAGAGAAATGAAGGGGAGAAGGGTTACAGTAATATTCAGGTATTGCCAACTTGCATAAAATGTTATTCACGCTGTGGTTTTTTATTACTAATTTTTCTTAATTTTAATTGCAGAATTGCATAATCCTTCAGTATTATTTCGGAAGAAAGATAAAGAAATAGCTATGAAAGCATTAAAACATTTAAGGTAATTACAAAAATGTATAATTACTAGGAATCGAACCTTTATACAGAGAACGAAAAGCTGCGGAGTTTGCACTATAGCAAGTGGGAGCTGTCACGTGACCACAACACAAAGGAGGCCAGGTATGGTCGACAAACGAACGTTGTAGATAACATTGTTACACGACTTACAGTAAAATATACTGTACTGGGACTGACGTCAGGTTTTGCCCGTGTGGCAGGTAAATTACGATCGCCTCATTTCGCGATAGCTGTATAAAGGTTTGAATCCTATTGATTACTTTTATTACTGGCCTTCGAAAACAGTCGCTGGAAGTCGATTATGGAAGAACAGCGATAAAACTTAAAACTACTCCCAGTAATAAAAGTAATCAACTAGGAAATTGATTGAGGGCTGTGATGAACTCATTTGTTTCCGAGTCAAGTAACTAAGCGCTACTATTTATGGCTGTCGCAAAATTTAAAGGCGGCTAAAATGCATTTATACAACAGGAAGAAGAATAGTAATAGTGAACTCTCAGTCGCCTTTATATTTTGCCACTACCATAAATCGGGTTATACTACTAAAAACTTAGGGGGGGTGGGGGAGGATTCACATACAGGTACAGATTTAAGTGTAAGTGGAGAAAACAGTGTTCTATCGACTGTTGGGAAACATCGGGACACAAAACCTACACAGACTGTGGATGATTTTGATAGGAGTATTTGGCAGGCGACGAGTTGACAGAGGTTAGGTTTTCCCGCCTTCTCTCTGTTGCCTATGCCCTCTACTGGCCGTGAAGTGTTATCTGGAGAGGGCATTTGCGTTAGAATATAGTTGTATAGTTTACTGCCCAACAAAGTCATTGAGGGGTTATCCTCCCCCGGTGGGAGGCGCCCTCAATTTTGGCTTGTCGTTATATCTGAGTGTGGGGTGGTTTTGGTGGAACGTGCGTATATGGTGTTGAGGATGGGCTAAGGTCATGACGGTGGGTACCAGGGTGAGTGTCTAGTACCGCGACCGCAGAACCACAAGGCGGTCTATGTGTGTCTTCGCTGCTACTCCCAGGTATATGTTTGTGACGAAACGGATATGTCATCTTCGTGTCCGGTCTTTACGCAGGTTCTCCACTCAACCTCTTCTCCAGCAACACGTATTGGCGCAACTTCGGCCGAGGCGCGTCAGGAAAATGTAATTTTGCGGATGGACACGGAGGAACCATTGTTGGAACCAGGTAGTGAGGAAGTCGGCGTAGTGCTAGATTCTGTGGGCAGTCGTGCCCAGCAGGAGTGCTGAGTTGAAGGCGTGTATACTTCAACCAAGCGCAGAAGCTGATGTGCTGTGCCCGGAAACCAAATTGCTCTGGCCACACCACGTTGTCCTGCTCCAGGATAGTTCGCAGCCTTGTTTGTACGATCTTCTCCAACACTTTACTTATAGTAGAGCAACCTGATGGAGTGTAACTCTCTGGAGTGGTGCCATCTCTTCCTGGTGATTACCTTGGCATGCTTCCGTAGCCTTGGTGGAGGATGAGGTTGAAAAGATTTGCGAGAGACTGGTAATGCCTAGAGAACCATGTTGGCTAGATTGTCAAATCCGGGAGATTTAAAATGTCGGAGCCTTGCACTTCTGCAGTGAAAGCGGCCGCTCTAAGTCTTCCATCCTTCGCCTGGTTGAGATAGGTTGGCACCCCCATAGTTCTGGTCAATGTCCGGTGTGTCAACTGCTGTGAACGTCGTCTACAGATAGGAGATTGAGCCCATGCCTGGAACGTTGAACAGCTTCTGACCTACTTGGCAGCGATTATACAGTTACTGCCATCTAGCTCTTTTATTACGTCGCGATTGCTCTGCGGAATGGGCACATATTAAAGTGAAATGTTTTGGCAGAGTTTTCAGCTCAATTTCCAGCAACTGGCGGGTTTAGTGTTCCTCTGTTTGTCTTCACTGCTGTACCAGGTGGTTAGTGACTGGGAGATGCAATTGATGGTGAACGATACAGCGGTCTGTATAGATAGATCCGCTTTCTCTGTCATCGTATCCTGTAAGATGTTCACCTTCTGCACCACCAGGAAGCTTGGGACCTCCGTTAGTTGTCTGCAGAGGCCATTAAGATTCCAATAACATTCAGGTTGGTATAGGAGGCTTTCTTCTTCTGTTGACCAATATCCATTGTTGATGCAGAAGGTGATCACTATCAGGACCATCTCCGGTGATGTTTGAGATGACCGATTTACAAGGGTCTCTAGAAATGCAGCCGGAAACTTGATTTGCAGGTGTGCTGGTCCATGGCAACTAGTTCTGCGGTCGTCTGACATACATTCCGCTGTGTGCTGAGCAGCGGTAGAAGGTGTTTAGTTTCTGGGTGGGAGAGGACTTGGGGTGGATGTTTTAAAGATTTAAGGACAAGTTGGGAGTCTGAATTTGGAAGAGGGTTGTAGCTGTGAGGGCGCCGGTGGTAATGGGTCAATTCGGACTGCTGCCGTATATGATGCAACATACACCGGAGTCCGAGCAGGGAGTACCGTAGAATGCTTCTCGAGGTAGACCATGCCGATTGGTTATTCCCCCGGGAGCGGTTAGCGGAGTGCAACTATTTTTACAACAGATACCGGGCTCCCTGTCAGATAGGGCACTGGGCGTAGCGGCATAAATCACCAGCTCCGCAGTTGGCACACCTGGGTTTGGTTGTTCCCACTTTGGTGCAGCTGTTTCGAAGATGACCAGCGTTTCCAAGATTAGACTATACTGCAGACAGTCTGCATGCGTCGGCGCCGTAGAAAAACTGCTGGCAGCTTAGGCACTTGTGGCCGATAGGGCGTTTATGGGCCTCGCTTTGTAGCCGGGAACATCTGAGTGACCTTGTAGGTTACTGTTCTACAATGCCATTCCGGTCCAGGGCTATCCTAAAGTGGGGTAGGGGTCCTGGATTGGGCCTCGACAGTGCGTAGCCATGCATGTGTTTATGGCCTCCACACGGCCACACATCTTGAATTCCTTTGCAGCTAGCAGTCTCGGGATTGCAGTCGCGGTACTCAAGTTGCAGAACGGTGAAGAGGTCGGGATGTTGTGGAAAAGACGGGTTCATTGATTAAATATTTGTTTATAAATTGGGTAATGTCTCCGGCACCCGAAGCACCCGAAGGTCAATGTCGGTATGACGTGTGGCTCGTCATTGTCAGCCCTGGCAGCCGTAAGGACAACTCGATTAACAGGCGGAAGGATATCTTGTGAATATGATGCTCTTTGCTGATCTAACAAATGAAGACGATTTACAAAAAGTGTCAATGAACTAGGAGAAACATTAGAAAGATATGGACTTTGTTTTATTTATTGAAATCCTAAGATAATGGCGTTCAGAGGTAAACATTTACGAAAGTATTTTTTTTTTATGGTCGTACAATAAATCGTTACTCATGTAGGTACAACTGTCGCTTGATTCACAGTATATCGCAGCCAGGTTATTGGTCTATTGCAAGCAGGTAATTTCAGAAACTGTACAAATTCACAGAAATCCCCTTTCATTCGAAACTATATTATAATATACTGTAGAAACGTGTTTAAAGTCATTTCGGTATGAATTTTAATTTCAGTACAAATATAGGAGGAATTTTTTTCTAAACGTTTTTATATTTATGAATATAATATTGCATTACGTTTCCTATAAAGCTTCACACGTTTCTGTGATTCTGAGGACACAGTTAATGTTTTCCTTATAATACAATTGTTTAGCTCAATAAACGCTGCTTATTTCAAGCAACAATTGTAACCTTTTCTATAATAGGTAATAATTTGGAGATAAATCTGAAGAAAATAAACGTGTCGGTTTTGTTTTTTACGAGGTCAGCAATATCTAAAATTTTTTAACTATTCCTTTTTCACATTAGTCCTATTATACCGAGGGGACAGTACCTTATGGCCACCTGAATATTTCATTGTTTCTTAAAAGGGCCAACAATGAAAACATTAAAAATTATGTAAAGTAGTAGAAATAGTGATGGACTATAAACTGTATGCCTTTAGTCAAAACATTAAAGACAGTAGCAGGTGGGAATAAAGTACTTGCTCCCCTTGACAATGTCCCGGTTATCTAGCGTGAATAAACATTTTAAGATTGGCACTATTGTCGCAAGCGTAACCAGAAGCAGGCGCTCAGCTTAAGTTCACTGACGCGTTGCAGCGAGGGCTGGTGGACAGACAGTGGAAGGCTACGAGTCTGTGATCTGTTGCCATGGATACTTTGTTCGCTGTCCTACTTGTGTGTTGAACACTTCCTAACAAGCTAACAATATCAACAGGCACATCTGTCACTTTAAAATTCGTTCATCAATAGCACTTTGTACTTCAATAGTCGAATATGAAGAACTTGGGTACGCTTGCTTACTCTTCAGTGTAAAGAAGCCGTCCCTAAGCCCTTAACTGGGTCATTTTCTACTTTACAGTGTAACCCCTCTTGGAAATTTTTGACCTGCCCGGTGCTTATGTTTAAGGGCGCAAGTAGGTAAAAAACAAACTGTATAATTTATCAGACTGCATGTCCAAGCTTTTTACTATGTAAAAAACTAAGGTACATTTTCTCAAAAACTACTTTAGATATTTCATTGAACATTTTTACGAGTTATCTTCAATAGACAACACAATCCTGTGGAAAGATGTTTATGTATTATCGTTTTTTAGATAAAATGTGGTCTTACTTCGACATAATTCCTTAAAATCCACTCGAGTAAAATCTCACCAACGTTTAACTGCGTTTAGTGAGAAGTATTTTAATGAAAAGGAAAACAACTGAACTTTTGAGTCAGTTTACCTAAATCTACTCCTAAGTCACGAGCAGATATTATAAAAAATTTATTGACATTTTCGAAACTACTAAGGGTAAAATAACAAACAAGAGCTCTTACATAGGGATTTAAGTAACAGGTGAAATCTTTTCCACGACATTACTTTGCAGGAATAAGTCTCTCAGATATGTGCACAGCTTCCTGAAGTATCAAGTGTTTTTATTTGATTGATATACGCCCAACATTTGCAGCAAACGTGGCGTTCAAGTTATGGTACGCTGCAGATTAGTCGTATTGCAGTTACCTCACATACTTCCAACCAGTGTGTTGCGTTGCACTTACATCTACCACAACTTGAGGAACACCTCAAGTATAGCCTTGCCTTTAAATTATTTTGTCCAGCAGTCTTATGTTTCGTCAAAAAAATATGTTATTAAAGGGTACATTTTAAAAAATAACTTTGTCGATGTAATTTTTTAAGTAGCTATGATTTCAGCTTTAGAAAAACCGAAAAACAATTACACTTTAAAGTTTTTTGTAGATCTGACCATGATAATGTGGGATGTCTATTTTAAATTCGCCTTATGTAGCAATGGATTCAATCCTATAATGAACGAACCAGCGAAGTCGGAGCAGTGTCTGTTTAGAGTGCATTGTTTATAATGCAGATAGCACCACTATATGCTGTGGCTTCCATTTTCATTCTGATGCGAAAATAGAAGTGAAAATGGGTTAAAAAAGCATGAAGGATATGAAACGGTTAGCAGAGTTATACAGAGATATTGCAATTCAGCTGGAATAAAGTAAAATGTGTGTGGCACAGACAAATCTAGGCAAAGCGGTAAACTTTCAGACCTGGAGTGAAGTACTAGGCCAAGGGTTTCATTGCAAAGCTTGCATCAACGGTATGTGTCGTCTGCTGGGGGAAACTGATGCTGTGTGCCTGAAGCAAGGTATGCACCAACCTAGATTACATCTGGTGTTAAGAATCGCGCTAACATTATTGCTCTTGTAGTCGTTAATAGGGAGTAGTTCCAGATTTCTTTTACTTCTTGCATGCGTGCTCTTCAATTATGGAAATTTTGGACGCTTGCGTTACTTACTATTGAAGTAAATGTAGTTAAGAATTGCACCAATTATGGGACGAAGGTACGCACACAGGCAGCTTACATCCGAGAGGTCACGAAATTAATCAGAGCTAGAGCGTAAACAAAACCTTGTTTCCGTGATCGACAAATTTAACGTAAGAAGTTTCCATACATTAACAGTTATTCTAAAAAGCGATGTGTAATCAAACCATATCCTCCAAAATCCCCACTCAGTATTACGACGAACACTAAAAAATATAAGGACTTCAATATAAAGATTTATGGATGTATCGTAACACTTCAAAAGTTTTGTTGATTTTTTCTCAAAATAAGAGTTTGTAATTCCAGTGGTTCTGAAGATTTAAATAAAATTTAAAATGCACCATAAAACAACTTCTTGTAATCACATAATATGCAAAAAGCAAAAATGTTCGGGAAAACTCCAACAATAGAATTTTCATCGAGCAATCAGCATAAGTTCTTAGTTGAAAAGCATAACAATGAAGTGAAAAAGAATAGCCTTCACTGCTTTAGTTCCACAACAGTATTGTTTTAAAAGTATATATGAGTCCCACAGGCGGATATTCCTATAAAGGTACCTAACATACTAATTTTATAGATTTTTGCATAATTTCTTCCAACATTGGGGCCCTAATGACCTAGCTGTCGACGGGCCCTTAAACCCTACTCACTCACTCACTCACTCACTCTTCCAACATATGATGTAAACGGAATCAAAACATAAGTATAATAATTCATCAAGCTTTTAAATTCACTAAAATGCACTTAAAATGCAAGACTGCCATTTAGTCTCCCAGACGGATATTACCGCTAACGCCATTATTTCATATGTTACCATTTAAGAGTTAAATTCACATCTCCATAATGTTTGTCAACAAAGATATAGTCATTCAAGAGATCTCAGAATCTGTCAGCACTACATTCCCTACCCAGGAGTAGTGTTGCACTCACACGACTTTCTCTACTTAAGTCTTGCTAATTTCTTTGTAGATACAATGGGAATGTGGGAATACAGGAGACTTTGAGCGATAGTCAAATCGCTCCACTCCGCGCCTTGGATCGGATCACAGTATATATCATAGTTTCTTCCCCAAGGCCAGTAATATACTGTTTTATTCGCATGCAATTTTTAGTGTATTTTATTTGTCACATTCAGTGATTTAAAATCATGATTTTTGTTTTCAAACCGTCATATTAAGAAGAAATCCCTCCATGTAATCATCTGTATAATAATCTGACCCGTTCGGGTATTTCAAAGTAGCACATTTTTTCATTATGTTTTACATTTTTTAAAGTCTAGAGGTTTTCTCCACCGGTGAAAGAATATACATCATAACCTCCCCCCACTCTCTTCTACCATCTAATGTTCAAAACCCAATGGGCGACGCAAGACTAAATCACCATTTAACATCGTGTGCCCCTACTAACACACATTATTCTATTTTTTTATTTTAATTTAGGGGTCTTAAGATATATTTTCGGTGAAGTCTTGGTTTCGAACTTTTTGGTGTGTACGTAGTAGTTTATCTCACAATTTATCAATCTAATATTAAAGATCTGATGTATTGCACTCACATGACTTTCTCTACTCTTGTACTAACCATTCTTACAAACTCTTATTCCTATATCTTGTTCGTGTTAGTTGAGATAAACATTTGTACAAATTATCTTATTCTTTATTTGCTTGTCGGTACAAGGGGAATATTATAGTACAGTAGGCTTTGTGCGATAGTCAAATGTTTTAAAGCTTTGGGATTCTGTTGCCATTGCACACTTAAAGTAAATGAACAACGATGATCCATTTCACAAAAGTTCTAAGTTTTCCGAAACTCACACACATAACAAGGAATATCTCCGAAATGGTTCACCCTACAAGAAAATTTATTGAGACATAAATTGTGTATTTTAGCAAGATCTACATTTTTTGTATATTATGACTTGGTCTATCTATAATGGTTTATCAGTAATACAAAAGTCGTCCAGAGTAAATACGACTACAGGTGCTATTGCCAGAAAATTCAAGATATACATTTCATTTGTCATAAAAATATCTCATATATGACATTTTAATCAAAATCGTTAGAACCATTTTCAAGAAAATAAAAATTTTCGAAACATTTTCCATGTAAAGGGTAGTTTAGGGTGGGGCTATTTTCTTCAAAATCTTCGTGTCACATCCTTTAAGCATTTTGAACTAAAATACCAACTTTGTTTTTTAACGGACTTTGAGTTGTGGTGCACGCACACACACACACGCGCGCGCTATAGGAAAAATAAAAAGGCTAACAAAATATAAAAGGATACAAAGATTGATTAATATAAAAATTGCTAAAGCCTGCCGTACTATCTCATACGAGGCATCATGCGTAGTAGCAGGCGTTCCACCCTTACAAATAACCATAGAACAATATGTAAGAACCTACCTGGCAACAAAAGTCAACAATCAAGAATATGACGCACCGCTGGAAGTCAGGTATTGGAGACACCCTGCGGAAATACCCCTAATAGATGAGGTAGATAACAACAATGAATATGCAGTTGAAATGTACACCGATGGTAGCAAAACTGGTGATAAAGTTGCGGAAGCAGGGATCATGTTCATCCATGGCAACCTGGCATACAAATTAAAGTTCAAGTTGCATCCACGATGCACGAATAACCAGGCTGAACAACTGGCAATATTAAAAACACTTAAAAAACTAGATGAGCTTGGATATGGAGAATGCGATGAAAAACGAGCTGCATTATTCACAATCAGTAAGATAACTCTAGATCTGCTCAGGAACAGCATAAAACATAACCAGCTGATAGAAGCAATCAAAACCAAAATCCTTGAACTTTCAAAATCAAAGTGGACACTACATTTCGGCTGGGTGAAAGGACATGCGGGAATACACGGAAATGAACTTGTGGACAGACTAGCAAAACAAGCTGCCGCGGAAGACACCGAAATAATATATGACAAAGTATCAAAAGAAGCTATAGTAACTAGAGAGAAAGAAACTGGACTCGAAGAATGGCAACAACAATGGACAGCATCAAGGAAAGGAGCAGTAACCAAACAATATTTCCCATCCATCCGTGAGAAGAAGATTGAAGCAACGGTTACCAATATCTCCGGAGTTCACAGCAATGATAACAGGACCTGGAAGGCTAAGAGCATATCGCCACAGGTTTGGATTTTTAGATAACCCAATGTGCAAATGTGAAGAAGAGGACCAAACAGTAAACCACTTTATATTTCGATGCAAAATACATGATTAGGAAAATACAAAGTAAAGGTGCTACTTGGTCCATAAACAAAGAAGAACTTGGAAACAATTTCATACAACCTTTCGTTAACTTCATTAATGCTATAAAATTCACAGAAATAGAATGACTCAAGTCCAAATATATGTAATTTCTACTCCTTACCAAAATTACAACCAGTATCATTGTCCAAACACATTTCAATACTCTACTGCTGTTACGAATATAATTATATTTGCCTTTCACTATATGATAAGTACTAGATTTATGATTTGTAAAACAGCATTAGGTTAAAGAAATAAGGTCAAACAAAATAAAATAGCAATGAACAACAAACATCAAATAAAAAACTGTAAATATGCACAATAGAGAAGTATTTAATTAGACTAAGGTAGATAAAAAATTAGAAGTAAATAAAAGTGTAAATGTTCAAATAGAACATCACCAACAATATATACATGTATATAAAATGAAAATTGTATGTAAATAAATAAATGCAAGCATGTAGTATTCATACGGAATGGGGCAAGCGATTAAATAATAAATAAAAAAAGACACATACACACACGCATCTTTTTCAAAAATTACTTTTTTGGGATTCAGAGGACCTCAAAACATTTTCGGTGAAATCTGGAAATCGAGTTTTTTAATCGAATACATTACTTCCCCTACTTTACGCAGTAGAGTAAGTAAAACGTTTAATAACAGATTAAGGTTCCCAAAATTGAATTGCAAGGCGGGCCAAACGATTTTAAAACAGAAGACCATGGTTCACTTCTTTGTTACGAAATGAAATGATCTTATTTATTTAAGAACTTTGTTAATGTCTTGTAATAAAATGATGCGCAGTGTATTGTTTAGAAGACATAGTTTTATTATCATAAACGGCAGGTCTGCTTATTTAAGGGTTTAATAATTGTTTCTGCATATTTCGCATCTACAGATTGCATTTGGTCCTAGTTAGTCTGGTTAGACCAGGTTTTACTGTATTCGTTTCTGTTTGTATCTGTGATAGAAATGTAGAACCAATTTGAAAATTGCTACCATCCTTCCTTCTCTTGGTTCTTGGCACTTCTTACATCACATCCTCTATCTCGAAAACGTTTCCAAGGTCCTCCATCTTCCAATTTTCTGCTACCAGTTAAGGACCTCATTGATAAGGGCTTAAAAAGTACTTCTCTTTACTTAGCTGATTCAATTTTCTCGCCTCTTCACCGATGGAGACGTTCCAACACTGATTCCCTCCTTCTCTACCCTTCTTCTTGCATTTATTTATCTTCTTCCCCACTTTCTTAAGTTTTACAACAGTTCAAGTTACTTCTACTGCAGTGGTCTCCTGACATCTAGCGGCGGCATTCGCAACTCGCTGTGGAGCTATTGATTCGATATGCATACGTAGTTAGCGACAATTCAACCAGATGGCAGCTGCTACCAAATGTTCTCTTATAATCTATGTAATACAACATATGTTACGTTTACACGACTCTCCAAGAAGTGCTCGTACAGAAGAAGAAATATATTTACCTGTTTCATGTAAATCGTTATTAATGTTTCCGAAAATAGCTTTGTGCCGTTTCCCTTGCAAATATAATCGGCAGAATTCTGCTGGTATGACTACGAGCAAAATCTGAATAAACGCGTTTAAAGAATATAATCGAAATGCTTTTAGACTTTGTGGTGAGTTTCTCTCCGCATAGTTCAGTTGGTTAGACGCTGACCTACTGCTCCCAAGGTCGTGGGTTCAAACCCGGCCCAGGCCGATGGTTTTTAAGTGTGCTTAAAAATGACAGCTCCATGTCAGTAGACTTACTGGCATGTTAAAGAACTCCTGCGGGACAAGATTCCGGCACACCGGCGACGCTGATGTGATCCTGGCAATTGACAGCGTCGTTAAGGAACAAATATATATATTCGAGTCAGGTGTCGCAAACAGCCATCGGTGTTTTGCACCTAATATTGCGGCTAAAGAAAGTTCTAATAACCAGAACAGCCCATCTATCGCCTGCGAGGTGTATTCCCGACGTCACTTCTTCGCTCCTGGCCTCTTCATACTCCGAGATTAGGAACTATTGATAGCTTGGTGGTATCTGTAATAGCATACATTATTTGGATCTCTATTATTTTTTGTCTGAGAGGTTGTGATTTGGCGTTTTCGATGTATGTGTGCTTCATTTTTTTGATGGTGTGCTGTATCGATAGTGTTTTGGAGATGTAGATTTCGCCGCTTCTAGACCATAGTGCGAATTAGACGTGGCCCATTCCATCTTGCAGGGATTTGCATTAGTCTCAGGCAGGAAGCCTTGTGTCGAATGCCCCTTGTACACCAAGGAAGGTAGCTGCTGTTCTGTTTATCTTCTATTTCCGAGATGACTGTTGACTGGAATCCTGCCCGAGTTTCTGGTAGGTTTTTCCAAGAGTTTTCAGGTACTTGGTGATTTTTTCAACAACTTTCGATAGTGTCGCTGTTAGTGAAATTGGTCTGTAGTTTTCGTAGTTGATATTGCATTTTCCTTTGTTAAAGATTGGGTTTTCAGGATTTCTGAAGACTGTCTCGTTGTTTCTGGAAGACGCGTAACTTGTCTTCCGTGGTATGTATGCTTCTGTTTACTTTTAGCGGGTAGCTGAACCGTTTTATGCTTTGTAGACTGCTAGATTTTGCAGTTTTTATTTCTTCCCTCGGGTGGTTCAAGATGGTTTTATCTCCATCGTGCGATTGTATATTTTATTTGTTCTGTGATGTTGTATTTGGTATACCGTGTGTTGTATTAAGTGGTTCGACTGATTACATAGGGGTCGATCCAATCGAACACCCGTAAAACACGACTTTTTCGTAGGAGGTTCAATATTTTTTTATACAAATAATAGGCATCAAATAAGGATACCCATATTTTTTTTTATTTCCGTGTTTTTAAATTACTTGCTTAGTTATGGCTATTAGAAAGTAAGCAATTTCTGCTCGCACCGTAATATAAAATCACTTGTTACTCTAAGGCCATATAGAGTTGAGAGTTGGGGTTTGGCGCACTGGAAAGGTTAAATATAACACTTAACAACTTTTGATCAATCATCATTACACATAAATTTTGGACTGTTTTTTGATGGTATATTTTGTAAAAACAAAAATAGAATAATTTAAATCGATGTGTTAAAAATCTAAAAAAAGAAAAAAATACACGTCTTCCCTGACATTTTATCTATAAAGTAAGATGTTGAAAACTTGCATTAGTGCATTTGCTTCAATTTTTTTTCTGAAGGCCTGCAAGCGCACACGGACGAGTAACAAGCCAGGTGACTGCAGACAGCATGTGAATTGGTGTGTCAGCTTCATATGCTACTCAGATAACTTCTTACTAAGGCAGTACAGTCCATGCAGAAAAATGTCTCCACAATGTATCTTCTTTCTGATACTCCTGTGGCATCTGATACGTAATTTTGAACTTTTTAATTTGTTTCCAAAAATCTTCTGATGTAAGCAGTTCTTTGCGTTTAGCTTCTTCCTTTATGTGCGTCCATACATTTGAAATAATTTCTCTACTCTGACTGTGTAATGTTTTGGTCCCTAATTTAGAACGTACAGGTGGCATAATTGATTTGCGCTATGATCAATGTCTCACAAATTCACTATATTCACTCCTTATCGCAAAGATCTAACTATATCTTCAACTGCACGCTGCACTAAAAAGCACCTGTGAATTAGCAAGGACTGTCTCAGATCATGCAGACATAACTACCTTCCCCCTCCCTCACCATGTGCATGGTTTCATTCGCAGAATTATACAATATGAGCTGATGAAACAGACAAAAGCTATGGGTTCACCAACAGGACTTTCAGTCAAGGTCAAGGGCCAAGAGCGATGGGTCCAGCTGAACTTTAAAATTACGCTCCTTCATTCCTTTGTCTAAAACTGAAGCTTTAGTGAAACAAGTTTCTTTCGAAGGAGGAGGTAAAGTTGTGCATGGAAACAGTTTAAAATGCATATTTTAAAAACATGTTGAAGATGCTAATAGTGTACATATAATAGTGTCAGCTAGCGGTGTTCTCCTTACTGTACTGTTGTAACGTTCATGGAACCTCAAGCAGTGAACAGTTGCCGCAATGGAAGGTGGCAATTGTGTGAGGTTACGGTAGCCGTCACCGCTGTCACACGAGTCCGCTGCACTGATTTGCAAGCAAGTTAATTAAAACTGAACTATAAGAGACTCCATTCTGATTTTTCTGACAATATTGAATAAACTTCATTGCATTTTTAGTTTTATTTCCAGATTTTTAAATGGTCGAGTTTGTTATCTAACTTTAAAACTTTAATCGTATAAAATACAATATTAATAATTAATAAAATTTTCTAATAAATACCTCACGAAATACTGCGATTTTTCTTTAATTTTAGCCAAAGATGAAGTAATTTGCTTCATTAAAATCGGAGGTATGATTGATCGAAGAGTGATGAGCGCGCGATTTTTTGGACATTTCAAAAATTGGCATTTGTGTAGTCTTAGATTTTCTTGAGGTGACTCTTCGGTGATCCAAGTAGATAAGGATGTTGAAAGCAGCCGGGGTAGATGGTCTGAACTGATGGGAGCATTCTATTTGTTGACCCTGCTCCATTCTGTATGAATGCCAGAAGTTTATCATTCTGCTTAAAACTGATTCTGGTTGGACCAGCAAGGTATACCATTTTTGCTTTGTTTCTTCCAGTATAATTTTCAGTATTTTACTATTGTGGTTGGTGAATTCGTCGAGGAGTTCTTCGTGATAATAGTTTTAATACTATTATTGTGATTTTAGGACGTAACGCTTCATAATCTTCGAACTCTGGTGGCAGAGCGATTCCTGTGGGATTTAGTTCTGGTCTTGCAGGTATTAATACGTTACCGCCTAATATCTGTCGATCTTTACGAAAGCACACATAGGGTAGCATGTTGATTTTCTTGTATAGTTCAAGTCTCGCTTCATAAGGGTGATTATATATTGTTCATGGGTTCTAATAAGGTTTTTGAGTTCTATTTTTCTACACAGACCATTTCTTAACTTGTAAGATTTTTATGTAGTCATATTGCTTTTGTTCCACAGCAGCTATTGTAGTTATTTCTTTGTTGGTTACTGTGATCTGCTGTTTGCATCCCTTATTTGGTTAATTGCTACGACAAGTTTCCCCGATACTCTATAGGCATTCACGCTTTTTAGTGGTGTGCTTGGTGCGGTAATTTGCTATCTTCAAAGTGATTCACCACACACACACACACACACACACACACACACACACACACACACACACACACACACACACACACACACACACACACACACACACACACACACACACACACACACACACACACACACACGCACATTTCGACATATACCCAGAAAAATATCTTAAACATCTTTCCATCATTTTTTGAATGATTAAACTTAAATACCAACCCTTCGTTTTTAGTTATGCTGTTCACAGACAAGCAAACGCTCCAGTATGTATCACTTGTAAGCGAAACAGACTGACAGAGGTTTTTAAAAAAAATATAAAAAGGGCAGGAAATGATCACTGGGAGAAAGAAAGAGTAGCTGAAAACTTCGTTTACGTTTTGTAAGTTAAATATACTCCACGAAATGGAAATAACATTTAAATTGCGCTATTTTGAGAGAGTTCTTTTCTTTAATCTAGTGTGAATACATTCTAACGTTGGCACCATTATCGCAAGCGCGTTAGAAACACGACTCCCGTTTCACATATCGCTGTCTACCTGGAATTTTTTACTGACGTGCTGTAGACAGAGAAAGAAGGAACTTTTTTAAAGAAAACGTAAGGTTCCGCTGATGTATGCTATAAACTTACTCTTTCTTATACTGTCTCCAAACCGCACTAGCAAAGTACGGTGCAGTGCCTCTCTAAGGTTTTTATTTCGAGAAGGAAATGTGCGGAGTTATGTAATTTGCATGGCGTCCCAGGAGAAATGCAGCTGCACATTAAGAAGTCCGGGGTGCTATCTTTGATGTGGTTCAAGGCCTCTTCACGTCCACAGTTATAATATTTGCTGCAGTTGGTCCTGCAGTTTATTATTCATGATGACGTATGCTCAAGTTTCCTCGGAAACTGTCCTCTTAGTGTTTGGTTCGTTAGAATAACTTGAGGCACACTGTTGCAAACAGCTCCAGGGCACTGGGAATTTGGCCCCATTGTAAACGTGGCGGTTTCCTGCTGTTTAAATTACATTACACGCACAATATACTCAACATTAAGGTATAATTACTTATATTAAAACAGGGTGAGTGGGAATACGGTTTTAAAACTGCAACTCAGAAAATCTTATGTGCTGCACTCACATGACTTTCTCTACTCTTGTACTAACCATTCTTACAAACTTATTCCTATATCTTATTCGTGTTAGTTGAGATAAACATTTGTACAAATTATCTTATTGCTTATTTCCTTGTAGGTACAAGGGGAATATTAGAATACAGTAGGCTTTGTGCGATAGTCAAATCTTTTAAAGCTTTGAGATTCTGTTGTCTTTGCACACTTAATATATAAAAAAATGAACAACGATGATCCATTTCATGAAAATTCTAAGTTTTCCGAAACTCACACACATAACAAGGTATATCTCCGAAATGGTTCACCCTACAAGAAAATTTATTCAGACATAAATTGTGTATTTTAGCAAGGTCTACACTTTTTGTACAGTATGATTTGGTCTATCTCTAACGGTTTACCAGTTATATAAAAGTCGTCCAGAGTAAATACGACTACAGGGGCTATAGCCAGAAAATTCAAGATATACATTTCATTTGTCATAAAAATATCTCAAACATATGACATTTTAATGAAAATCGTTAGAGCCATTTTAAAGAAAATCAAAATTTTCGAAAACGTTTCCATGTAAAGGGTAGTTTAGGGTGGGGCTATTTTCTTCAAAATCTTCGTGTCGCATCCTTGAAAGACATTAAACCTAAATACCAACTTCGGCTTTTAACCGACTTTTCGTTTTTGATCTATGCTGTCCACAGACTGACACACACACACACACACACACACACACACACACACACACACACACACACACACACACACACACACACACACACACACACGCACCTTTTTCTAAAACTGCTTTTTTTTTGTTGGATTCAGGGAGCCTCAAAACAAATTTACGGTGAAATCTCGACATCGAATTTTTGGGTGGAATACAATAAATACTTCCTCTACTTTATTATTCGTAGTACGGTTGTCGCACGCATACTAACTTATGGATGTGAAGCCAGGCACAGTCAATGATTGTGAAAAGCAATGTTCTTTTCTAATCGCGCCGCACTCAACTGATAAATTATTGACGATATACTTGCTTTTTATGAATATCACAACATTTCACAATTATTGACTTCGATGTATGATTATTTCTCGTCGTTATAATGTCCATTAGAATCACTTCTTCCTCCTTGGTTGTAACACACATGAACAGAAGAAGTCAGACTACACGGTCTAGAATTTAACATTGTTATTTCAGGAGATTGAGGTTTGTGTTGCCTCTCTGTTTACAAGTTGAATTATTTCAGAGGACTTACACGAAAACACTGCTTCACAACGATGCGGTACTACCAACTTCACCAATGGTGAAACGGTATGTGGGAAGACCGAGAGCGACATGGACACCGGAACAACCTAATCCTTCAAGTGAAGCAGGTTCAACTAGGTAGTGTCTACTTCCGTGGACAACCTTCCTGGCGGTTCCCCACTTCAGTATATCCCTCGAAATTTGTCTCCTCCATTTCACGTGATACTTCATCTTTCATCGGCTTGGTTCTTTCAGGGTTGGCCAACGTCAACAGGTATCTCGAGTGCTGCATGGCAGGGAGAAAACACGTCTTCTGTGAACCTCCGTATTCCGGGAGTGCCATCTCCCCTTCCAGAGGGGCAAGGCGTCGGTTCTACAGAGAACGAATTTAGTAAAATACAAGGTTATCCTGATTATTTAACGAGACTTTCGCACCTTTCCCCCGTCCTTTTCTCTTTACCCCTCTCCAATGACAGCAATATTCATACTAATGGCTGAACATAGTTATAACCAATGACACGTCGGCCTGAAAGGGCCGATTGATTGTTTCTGATGGTTCACTAAATCGTTACTATTAAGCTACAACTGTTTCACATTATGCCCAGGTGACCAGACTGGTCTATGCCAAGCTGGTAACAGTTCGACATATTTCGGAAACTAAATTCACAGAAATAATTAAATTTTGAAACCATCCAAGGAAGGTGGTTTATTGTATGGGTATTAGAAGAAAACCTTTTACTCGATAGTAGAAACCCAATAACCCAATATGGTGCTCATTTCAAGCAAAATTTGCAACCTGTTTGATAATAGGCATTAACAACTTGGAGATAAATCTAAAGAAAATTAAAATGTCGCTATTAAACGAGACCAGCTGTAATGTACCCTCTCCTTGGCCTCTATAGTCCACGCCTCCAGTCACGTATTGCATTGGTCATTGGTCAGTAGTTACACCTCACCCCTTACGAGACCGCGCAGGGTGATAAGAAACGGATGGTCACAAACAATGCATATTAATAAATTAGTTTTGTGTAAATATAAACGCCATCGGGGAGTTCCAACTTGAAAATGTAGATACTCTGCCCTTGGTTCTGGATTGAACCCCCTTTCTCTTGTAGGGCACAGGTACCAAAGGTCACATGACCGATGAAAAAAGAGAAAATTTGTGTATTTTTGGTGAAATCTCAACATCGAATTTGTATGGAATATAACACTTCCTCGACTTGGTTTAAGTATGTAGTAGAGAAAATAGAAATTGGAAATATTATAAGAAATGAGTGACTGAGTGGTGATCCATAAAAATACATAATTTCTAAATTTTCTGCAGAAATTGTGTTTGGCAGCACATACACCTGCGAAAAGTTTCTTTGATAAACTTCAAGTGCACTTTAAGAGCAAAATTGCCTGATAGCCTTACGTCTGCCTTCAGACTTGCTTTTGTAAATAATTTTACCCAAATATTAAGATGTTGGAAAAGCATAAACTTAGGTACTTCTACAGCAAAGCAATAGAGGGAGCTTGCATACTCACCCGGCGAATTGCACGACCTCATGCGGCTAATGGCCGAAACAGCGGCGCATGCGCAACGCTCCACGTGGTCTTTTCCCTACGAAGCCAGGTCCAGCAACGCAACATGAGTCGTACATGGGATTTCAACGATAGACCAAGTTTCTGTGAAGCTGGGCAGAAATGGTGACTAAGTGGTACTAGGGGAGGCATCATGTTATCATACGCGAGTAGACCTTTTCTAAACTATCTTCCAGCTCCTCTGTTTGCATTTATATAATTAAATGGTTTGGACGTGAGTAAAAATTTTATCAGCATGGCAGGAATTTTGAAACATTAAAATATTAAACAATGATGTCAAAATGTATTACCAAAAGTGATATTTTTAACCACTTTGAAGTGGCGATAAGTATTTAAATTTTCTGTAAGCTTTGTATTTTTGAAGTTGTTATAATAAAGGCAGTGCAATTTTTTTAAAGATTCACATTATCCCAAAGGTTAAGACGTCTCAGTGGGTTGCACGAACCTAACAAGAGTTATGTTTTCGTACACCCCAGTACAACAGCACAAAAAGATGGTAGCAGATAGCGCGTAAAATACACTTAACACCTTGAATTCATTTCATTCGCTCTTCACGTTTAAATTTGTTTATATTTTCCATTCTTATCTTGTTACCTCCTATAAACTTACGATGTCGTTGTCGAATTTGGAGCTGTGACGTAAAAACGAACTAGAATATAAAAGTTCGAAATATTTCTTACGATAATACCAAAACTAACTGATATGTTACGTTTACTCAAAGAAAATATGGACAGGAAAGTAGCGCTTGCTCATCTTTCGTCTGGGGGTTTGGAAAATGCGGTACAAGATATTCGATTCTAATTACAGGAATCTATAAACCTTATGATAGAACTAGGAGTTCCATTCTCCTCTGCCATGTTTCGCCGTTATAAGACACGGCTTGCACATTATACCAGGTGAGTCAGCTGCCCCTTATTCTCGAGTTTTATGCAATCCGCATTTTATACTCCAACATGAAAACATCGACCCCATTACCAGGTTCTACCCGAGCATTTAACATGGATGTTAAACACTCGATGAAATTAGTACTAATATAGATGTTATCACATCGCTTTTTAATATATTCGTAATTAGACAGCTGACGTTTGCACTTCTGCAAATGTTCGCTGGAACCAGCGAATATTACATCTTAAACGGAATGTTTACCTCACACGTTCTAATTTTTTTTTTTTACCGTGCAATGCTCACAATTTGCAAACTATTTTGAAAACTGTTATTATATTCATTTTTATTGTTTTATTTATGTTTTATGGCATTGTTTGATGTTTCTTTATTGGTGAACTAAAATTATGTAGTTGTTTAAACACACCTATAGGTAGGTGCAATTGAAATAAGGATCATTCATACACATTTGAACACAGAAAGCAAGGGAATTACATTGTCAGAGTTTAACATGGAAGTTAAACTCAATTTTGCACACAATGAATTATTGTGCTATTGAAAATGCAGACAACCAAATTATGCCCTAAACCCTCAGGGACTTCATAATTAGATTATTGTGAATTCGGTTTCCAAGTTTTGATGAACATAAAAAAAAAATATTTACAATGCTGAGACTCGAACCTGTGTGACGGGGTTAAGCGCAGAGGACCCGTCACAATCCTATTCAGCTATTTCGAGGCTTCCTGAAAGCACGTACCACGTCCAATAGTAGGACTTGTATGCCTGGCGCTATGCCATTGCCACCTCGCAAGTTTGCGTGCTTGATTTAGCCTTTTAAGACAGTTTTAATCATCTGCTGGGCGATTTAATATTATTACTTAAATTGAAAAAGCTGTTATGCATATTAATTGAGATGTACGCGGCGTAGTTCACGCAAAAATGTAAATAAACTGTTGTTTAATAATATGTACGTTTTGACTGCACGGGTCCATGATGGATGAAGCGTGTCTAAATTTTTCCTAATTTTTGGCAGTCAATCCCTGCTCTAAGTACAAGAATCCACCACTTTCTTTTTAGCTGACGTTGTTAGTTTACTCATATGATAGGTCCAATCTTTCCGAGGCGTTTGGTGAATTATGTTGCTATGTATACTCTAATAAAAAGTTTGTAAAATCGGCTGGAAACCGGAATTCGCTCTCAGTAAACGAGTCGTATGTTTTTGAGGTGTACTTTAGCGAGGAGTACGTTCTGTCCCTAGCACTGTTGCTCTCAATTTTGCGCATTCCTCTCTTTAAGAACGTCAAGCAATACATTTTAGTAAGCGCAAAACTGGACTAAGGCGCACATGCCGTTAGATGGGTGGCCTACCTTCCAAAAAAATAAGGCGCGGCTGACTCACCTGGTATAGACCGCTTACACCTGTTAAATTCGTTTAAGCCGATCGCTCAACAAGTTGTAGAGCTAAATAATTTACTTCAACAATGTTAGCGAACTACTTAAATTTCCGGATAGTCTTACATGTACCAGTGCAACCGATTTAAGGAACCTTGCATCTAATTTGAGGGACAAAGATCTTGCTTGCGAAAACTCAGTTCAGACACCAATAGATCCATCTAACGTTACAACTTCTAAAACACAATCTATACCACCAATTCACTTTAAAGCTTTAGAAATACCGCATCCTGCTCAGATATTATTGGATAAAGCACATTTTGTTGTTTATACTCCGGAACAAGCACTTGAGTTTTTAGACACCTTAGTCATGCTAAAACCACAGTTAGATGGGTCCAAATACTTAGATTCGGATATATATCGTATGTTATTGCCATTAGTGGAGGGCAATTTAGAATTTTTGTTACAAATAGCCTTAAGCGATAATTTAAAACTTTTTCAATTCCATACTTATGTATTAAATTTTTTCTTGCCTCCAAGTGTAAACTCGCAGGCATTAGCACGTTATTATGCAATACAGGGGGAAAATGAAGAGCTTTTGGGATTATTGCTCACGTACGTAAGTTTGCGCGAGTTTTTCAACTTCCAGACACAGAACAACAGATTTATGATCTAATCATTTCAGGGTTGAATGACAATACACGTTTAAGAGGTATTTTTCATTCACAACCGTCTTCCTTTCGCGAATTAAATTCTTTGGCACATTGGATACAGCAGAATTTTAAATTGACTATTTCACCAGCAGTAACACCCTCGACCCAGAACTCGAGTTTCTCAATGGTCAAATGGAACACACAATTTTTCATTGCAAAAGACCTCTCACGATAAATCGGTAGGACCAGTTCAGGCCAAGCAACCCAAATTGCAACCTCAACGATCACCTCGTTTCTGCACATTTTGTAATAGAAGGGAATATGATCTGGATTTTTTTTTTTTTTTTTTTTTTTTTACGTAAAAAGTTAAATTTTCAGCCACAAAGAAAACACTTAGGACATTGTGTGAATGTTTCGGGGGCACCCTCAACAACGTCAAATGTTTATGCCTTACCGTTTCGTTCCTTACCGGCTATTAATATTATATGTCTCACTAAGCGAACATTGGCATTACTGGATTCAGGCAGTTCTTTAAACTTTATCAGGTGGCAATTTTTACAAACATTACCTCGATTTCATACCTTTCATTTTACCCATACGGTAATGTCATGTAAATCGGTTTCAGGAGAATTACTCCCAGTTTTGGGCACTGTTAAATTAAATATAAATTTGCAAGATTTTTCTTGGACGTTTTCATTTGCCATTGTAGAGCATTTACCATATGAAGTACTATTGGATAAACCTTTCCTTCGTTCAACTGGCGCTAAATTAGATTTTGCAAATTTCACCTTATCGTTTGCATTTGCATCTCAAACGCATTCCATTTTCTATTGGATCTAATTTATTTAGTCAAGTTAGTTTGTTCCTTACAAGCTGTTACCCCAATTAATCTACTGCACTTATTTTGAAACAGAAAATTCAGGTTAGGTTAGATCAAGGAATTCTTGAACCTCTAATAGACCATATGCTATTCCATCTTTCTTAGTTCCTAAGCCAGATGGTGATTTTGGTCTAGTTGTTGATTATCGTAAATTAAATAAAAATATTCAATTGGATAGCATGCCCTTACCAGACTTACACACGGTAGCACATTATTTTCGTAACGCTAAGGTTTTTACTACTCTGGATTTGAATCAGGCATTGCATTCACAATCACGCCCTTTAACGGCCTTCTGTACCCCTTGGAACTTATTTCAGTTTTGTAGAATACCCTTCGGACTTTCCACTGGAGCCCAAGTATTATCACGTTTGTTAGATACAGTTTTACAAGATTCTAAGTTTCGTTTTGTATTTAATTATTTAGACGATTTAGTTACTTATAGTACTGATTTTGAATCACATTTGAAACACATCATGTATTTAACTGTTTGCGTAAAGCTGGACTTACTTTCCGTCCTTCTAAAGTACGTTTTGCTAGTAATCAAATTTCCTTTTTAGGACATTTAATTTTTCCAGCTGGAATTTCTATCGACCCGACCCGTACCTCAGCAGTTTCTAAATTTCGTCCACCTACTAATCAGAAACAATTATCTTTTTTAGGTATGGCTGCCCTTTTTTTCGAAATTCATTCATAAGTTTGCTGAACCATTGTATGCGCTGAAGCTCAAAGGTGCACAGTTTGTGTGGACTCGGCAACATCAATTAGCGTTTGAACAACTTAAACCTGCTATAATAAACCCACCGGTTTTGGCTATGCCAGATTTTGAACAAACATTTATCTTACAAACAGATGCTTCTAGATTTGCAACATCTGCAATTCTCCTGCAGGATTTGGGTCATGGTCGCCAGCCCATTGCTTATTATTCCCGTATATTATCACGTACAGAACGTAATCTATCTGTTTATGAATTAGAAGCTTTAGCAGTCTTAACAGCGCGTGAAAAATTTCGTGCCTTCTTGGAACATCGTCGATTTAAATTGGAATGTGATAACTAAGCTATCGCCTGGATCCTTTCACATTCACGTAAAACAGGTAAATTGGCACGTTGGGCAGTAAGACAGTGCATTTCCGTTTGATATAAAGCAGATAAAAGGCGCTGAAAATTGTTTAGCAGATGCGCTGGCCTGCCTATTTCAGAAACCCGAACCTCAGTCTCATCTATTATCGGCTCACGTTGGATTGGTTAACCTCTTATCAAAAGATTTTCCCCAAGTTTTTACTTCCATTCCATCATATCAACAAAACGACCCGGAATTGGGTTCTATTTGGCACCAGGCTAAAGCGGGTGTTATTGCAAATGGTTATGTTTTTCAAAACGATATTCTCTTTTGTAAATTACCTCGTTCTTCTTCCTTACGCGTTTTGTTACCTAAGGCTTTAATTCTCGTCGTGTTACAATATTTGCATTCCTCGCACTTTGGGGTTCATTTAGGTATACGAAAGAAAAATAAAAATTCGTAGATTCTTTGTCTGGCGTAAGATGTACCAGGACATTGTACAATTTATCCGTAATTGCCGAGTTTGTTTACGATCAAAACCCCCGACTAACACCAAGATCGGACCCTTGAGCTCTCATTTGGCGCCTTACCCCATGGAGCGCCCTTTTTTTGGGCCATTTCCTCGTTCATTACAGGGGAATACATATCTTTGTGTGGTGGTAGATAGTTTTACCAAATTTGTTTGGTTTTACCCTGTCCGAGCTTCTACAACTTTTGCTACTATTCCTGTTTTATCATCCCTTTTTTGCTTCGTTCGGTTTTCCGGCTGTATTAGTCACAGACAATGCGTCGTATTTTAAAGCACGAGCTGGGCAGAAATTGTGACTAAGTGGTACTAGGGAGGCATGTTATCATACGCGAGTAGGTCTTTTCTAAATTATCTTCCAGCTCTTCTGTTTGCATTTATATAATTAAATGGTTTGGACGTGAGTAAAAATTGTATCAGCATGGCAGGAATTTTGAAATATTAAAGTATTAAACAATGATGTCAAAATGTATTTCCAGAAGTGATATTTTTTCTAACCACTTTGAAGTGGCGACAGGTATTTAAAGTTTTCTGTAATTCAAGGTGTTAAGCTTTGTATTTTTGAAATTGTTATAATAAAGGCAGTGTAATTCCTTAAAGATCCACATTATCCTAAAAGTTAAGACGTTTCATGGGTTGCACGAGCCTAACAAGAGTTATGTTTTCGTGCACCCCAGTACAACAGCACACTGCTAATGTTTTTTGGAATAAAATGCTTTTGAGTAATTGAATTATTTTAATTCTTATTAAAATCTTATGATTACAAAATCTATGGAAATAAATAGTTCTAAACCAAACAATAAAAGGTTAATTGTTTTCCCTGCGAACTTTGGTTAATACAGATATAAACCCTAATCAAAACCTACTTGATTTTTACAACATTGCATGCGTTATAATTTAAAAGAATAAAACACTGGAATCATTCCAACTTTCGTAGTAATGACTATCGGTCAGTGAATCTTAATACACGTTTAGTGAGATAAACAGAGTAGGCCGTGCTGAAATCATCATCCGGGCCCTAATGTTGGGGAAATAAAAACAACTCAGGGAGAGGAATGCCCCTAAGTGTTAAGAGATAACATTTGAACAACTGCATTTATTAAAACTACAATTACAATATTTCCACACTTTGAATAGGAACAACAAGGTTGCTTTAATCCATTTAACTAGAGTGTTCATAATTACAAGAATGTACGTGTTCATTTAATAGGCAGCGTGGTAGTCCGTAGGAAGTTAGAGGAAATACATTTCACACTTCAACAACACCGCTTTCACAATTAGATGAGTATTGCGTCAACACATCTAAGACAAGTATGTATTTAGTTAGGATCCAGCAGTAAGGAATGTAGACTTTTTTTTTTTTTTTTTTTTCCACCAAACTCTGGAATATATACCTCGTACCACATCAATCCGAATCAAACGTCTTTTCCCTATTAGACCAAAACGCAAAGTATTTAACAGAAGCCTGTTTGAAATCCGCTTGAATTGTACACACGATTAATTAAATACACAAAACTATTCCCAAATGGAACAACATTTAACCGTGAAGGCAACTCGCGGTCCTCAAAAGGAAAAACAGCATTACCTAACGTTATTTGCACCCTGGTGGCGGGCAACGGAACCACCTCGAAAACATACCCTGGCGGAAAATCCAGACAACTACGAGAACTGATCGGAAGAAACAAAAAAGGGTGTGATCAGCACAGTGACTAACTTGAACGAGTATGTTGCTTCTAAAATCGAACAAAATTGGAAAATAGACTTTACTTCTCTCAGGGTTGTTTCATATTGCCATTTATACGCCATGTTAAATTACTAATTATCTCCCCCCAAAATATATTAAATACATCCGACTCCGTCTCTCTTTCCAAACATTCAGCATAAATGTTTTTTAATTTCCAACATTAGTTGGAAGTCACAAATATTATCGAAACAAAAAATAACCTTAAATACGCTCTAAATAGTCAGAAATACATATTTTCACCTGAAATGAAAGGAAATACTTTAAACAGAAAGACGGTGTTAAGCTACAAAAGAAGGCATCAAGAATTGTGGTTGACATTCCAAAAATAACCACAGAAATCATTTCACCAATTTGAATACCTTGACTCCACCAAGTTTATATATGAAACAATTAACTTATATGAAGTCTGATACTGCAAATTATATCCAAAATGCTAAAATACACTTCTATGTTCACAAAAGTAAGCTGTTTGAGACCTCTGTCAAATGTATTGGTTTAAAATTATACAACTTGCCAATTCAGCTGAAAGAAATCATCTGCAAGTAAGTTTAAGGCAGAATCAGTTTTACTCAGTAAATGAATATTTAGAATATAATTCAAAAAAAGTTTTAACATTATTTACCTGTAAGATCGTACTTTATTAATCTTTGCACGTGACTGCGAATGCCAGATTAATGGCTAAGATCTTCAACCAATCAAAATACTAGTTGTCAATGTTTGTATAAATATTCTGTTTATGTAATTGTGAAAATTATGTAGGCTTCCAAGTTATAAAAATTATTTAAGTTATCTGTAACCTTCATTTTGTAAATATTGACCTATATTATTAAATACTTTGACGATGTCCATAATTCTGTATGAAATTCTATGGCTAATAAACTATTAAACTTTGCTTTTATTCAGTGTACTCACTGAGCATGCGCCGTGTCTGCAGCAGGTGATGCTTTCCTTGCTGCCAACATTACTCCCACGATGAGCGGAGTTATTGCCAACCTTAAAAAATAAAGAGTATAGTCAAATTAGCGAAGTTTTCACGGAGACTGCCGTGTGTTTCGTTTTCCTAAGTAATCTAAGTTGTTCAAGGATGAACTACAATATATATTTGTAGAAAATAATTAGGGAAGGAAAGTAGAATACAACTGTGTTGCAAATATAAGGCACACTATGCGCTAAGGAAGCTGGAAGTAATACGGTCAAAATATTACACCAGAAAGCATTTAACGTCGATTTAATGCTCAAATACACATATTAGTTGTATGTTGGTATCCATTTAGTTTTAAAAAGTTTGTTGAAAATCTGGCTTTCACAATAGAAATATTTTATAAAGAATAATAGTAATAATTTTTCCACTGGTTCCTAGTAATAAAAGTATTTCATCCCTGAATGGCCATTTCTACTTAAAGCAAGACATGCTAGAAATGTCGAAAAATTTTGGTAAAGCTAAGTTTCAACTATAATGAAAGATTTTAATTCACCGGAAATGTGCGGAAAGTAAAAAATATCTTACGCAAAATGAAGATAATAGCTAGAGAGAACAGACTTGAACAGTGTATTGGAGAACACACCTTGGTGCAGTCGCATGAGTAGTCTGTCGTGCAGTCGCATATGGCCTGCAGTAGCCGCGAACACTAATTCGCGCCAAGAAATAAGTGATTAACGCGAATAGTACAGAGAGTGAATAGCCTTTCTCAGCAGTTCATTAAGCGATGAAGTATATTTTTAAAATTGGGAAAGTGAATTATTCTACCGTAACCGATTTCAACGACTCAACCTATTTTAACCACGATAGGAGAACCTTATAGTAACTTTACTTTAAAACTGCGACAGCTCATGGTGAATATTGATCGTGAAAACGTACCGGGAATTAAATTACAACGAACTGTGTGTATTCTTATTCCGTCAACACTACTCACGCATACCCTATAGAAATTGCAGTTTCAGCTCTAAGCCAGGGCAAGCTTACACAGCAGATCTACAGGACTATAAGACCTTCGTGGGCTCTATTACTGTGATCGTGACGCAGACAAAGCAAGATGCATTAGAAATTAATTTGTGCTTTGGATTAGTTATATAATATATTACATCTTTTACTTTTAAATTTTGTGAGGTTATGCAAATGTTAAGTAACATTTTTACTTTCTCTACTGGTAAGTAGGGGAAGTATTGTATTCCACCCAAAAATTCGATGTCGAGATTTCACCGGAAATATATTTTTTGAGGCCCCCTGAATCCAAAAAAAGTATTTTTAGAAAAAGGTTCGTGTGTGTGTCTGTGTGTCAGTCTGTGGACAGCATAACTCAAAAACCAAAAGTTGATTAAAAACCAAAGTTGATATTTAAGTTTAATGCCTTTCAAGGATGTGACACGAAGATTTTGAAGAAAATAGCCCCACCCTATACTGCCCTTTACTTGGAAAATTTTTCGCAAATTTTGATTTTCTTCAAAATGGCTCAAACAATTTTGATTAAAATGTCATATGTTTGAGATATTTTGATGACAAATGAAATGTATATCTTAAATTTTCCGGCTATAGCCCCTGTAGCCGTATTTACTCTGGACGACTTTTGCATAACTGGTAAACCGTTAGAGATAGACCAAATCATGCTATACAAAAAATGTAGATCTTGCTAAAATACATAATTTATGTCTGAATAAATTTTCTTGTAGGGTGAACCATTTCGGAGATATTCCTTGTTATGTGTGAGAGTTTCGGAAAACTTAGAACTTTCGTGCAATGGATCATCGTTCATTTTTTTATATGTTAAGCGTGCAAAGACAACAGAATCTCAAAGCTTTAAAACATTTGACTATCACACAAAGCCTACTGTATTCTAATATTCCCCTTGCACCTACAAGGAAATAAGCAATAAGATAATTTGTACAAATGTTTATCCCAACTAACACGAAGAAGACATAGGAATAAGAGTTTGTAAGAATGGTTAGTACAAGAGTAGAGAAAGTCATGTGAGTGCAGCACATTAGATTTTTTGTTAAATGTTATGGCATTTGACTTGAATTGTCTTGTTTGAAGTCTATATATTATATGTTGTATTTTTTCAGTATTTACATATTTTATTTATTTTTCTTTTATTTAAATGGTTTAATGTTCTTTTATTTTTATTACTAATCTGTAAAGGTTAGTTGTTTGGCTTATTTTGGAAATAGCTAACGCATTTAAAAATCTAAACCAATGACCCGAATTAAGAAATATGGTGCCGTGGTTATATATTTAGATTTTTATTTCATTTTATTATTTTGTGCATGCTTATGCAAAGTAAGGAGTTCTGCCAGTGGACACTAGAGGGTTCTGGGTCGATGGCTTCCCATGTATTCGCGTTATGTTATTTACCGCCATCGTTCCTCATAGCTGTTCTAGAAGCGGAAGATTGGGAAGACCAAAAATATGTCTTATTGTATATAAATATTAGAACAAACTTGCTTTTTCTACCTTCAGGAATGTGAAGCCAGGTAGAAGGACAGCACTGCATGGAGTAGGAACGAAAACCTTTTTCCTTCCTTTTCGTTTTTCCTGCTTCAATTTCATACGCCATATCCACGTAGCGTAGCATAGCGTGAGCAAACAGAATTCTTAATTTCTGTTTGCAGCCTACGAACAAACCTTCCTCCACTGAGGCGACAACCAAATTCAAATACTGCCTCATGCATTCTCTTCTTTAAATGTTCAAACTATTCCATTTAATGTATTAAATGTACGTTTACATGCGACTGTTTTAAACTAACATTCCCTTTGCGCATCACTTGAAATTCTATAGTTTTCCATCACGTTGGAGTAACAACTGAAAAACCTTCACATGGCTCATCAATTATTTATCGATATATAAAACTATTACAGATATTATTACACTCTTCATGAAACAGCCATACTCGCCACTGAATGGGGCGTTTCGGAACCTGAACGGTAGTGAAGGGGAAGCATGGCAGAAGAAGTGACGCAAGCATGTGTTTCAGGAAGTGGTTTTTCCCATGCCTGTGCTAGCCTATGATTCCCGAACTCCCGGTTCGATGAATCAGCATGGCTGCTTTCGGAAGGGTAGTAAAGCTGGTGGTGCCGTATTGTAGATTTATGGTATGCAAAATAATCTCATACAAGATAAAAAGGCCTCTGGCAAAATAAATCGGCCATTCATGTCCAGTATAGAATTAAATGTTATGTGAAACCTGAATGCAAAAAAGCAGTTTTAGAAATCGGTGTGTGCGCGCGTGCGTGTCTGAACGACATAACTAAAAACGAAAAATCAACTAAAAACCAAAATTGGTATTTAAGTTTAACATCTTAAGGATGCAACATGAAGATTTTGAAGAAAATTCCTCCACTCTAAATGACCCTACAAATGGAAACTTTTGATTTTCCGAAAAATGGTTGTTATTTATTCAGAATATTTTTAGGACAAATGAAATGTATATTGTGACTTTGGTGGGTGTAAAGTGAAGAAGACAGATGTAGTCGAGATAAAGAAACACTTTTATTTCCGTAAACAGTAACTTTGTACACTCGTTGCAACAGCAAGAAAGTCTTTACCAATTTACCAACAGCACGGCTCCGAATTAGTAACACAAAAACCGTCCCTTCTCACACTTTACCGCTATTTATATCTCCCAGGCACTATTCTGGAAACTTCAGGAAAGTTCAGTTATTATTGCGGTGAAATACAAAGCAGAAAATTCCAGAAGTCTCTATCCCTTTCTCTCTTTCGGCAAGCGCCCAAGAATGTGGCCATTTTCTGTCTCTTCCCTTCGGCTCCTTTGCGGTAGTGCCGACAATAATGCGACGGGCGACAATATTTTCAATTTTCTAGCTATAAGCTATGTAGCCCTGTATGACTTCAATAACTGGTAAACCGTAACAGATAGACCAAATCTTACTGCGCCAAAAATATTTGAATCTGGTGAAAAGATTATAGAATATTTTTTGTAGAATGAACCATTTTACAGCTATTCCTCGTTATTGGTGTTTTGGAATACATAAACTTTCATCAAATGGAAGATCGTTATTCTTTTTTTGTATCTTAGCTGTGCAAAGAGAACGAAATCTCAAAGCTTCAAAAGATCTGACTATCTCACAAAGTCTACTGTATTCTAATATCCCCTTTGTACCTACAAGGAAATAAGCAATAAGACTCTGAGTGGCCATGCTTTTAGTTAAAGCCAGTTTTCAATACCTTATCATAATTAAACACGCTAGAAATGTCGAAATAGTTGTAGTAAAGCGAAGTTTTAACTGTAAGGAAAGGTTTTAGGTTAGAACGGCCAGCATACGTCACAATGACGTCAAGCTATATCATGTCGTAATGTATCGTCCACAAGCTTAACCAGTGTGTCGATGATGGAGTGCATTACCAGCACCGTGATTCATGTAATTCACGGTATCGAAACGTCTATCATTAACGCTTAACAGTTAACATTGTAGAAGATTCCACGCAATTCCTTCCAACTAAAGGACATTACAGGTAAGTCTCAGGAAATTCGTATCATATATTTCATTTGCCACGAAAACGCTTTGTTATAGCAGTTAAATCAAGATGGTCAATGAAAGTTTTGAGAAATTAAATACTTGTGATAAAGTTTCCATGGGATGTAGGGGAGTTTTCTTGAAAACCTTAGTGTTACATCTTTCGAAGATAACACGTACACGCGCACCTGCTGGGAATTTGGTACATGTAACTCGAGATCAAGGTTTTCAGAATGGCAACACAGTAAGTTTAAGCTACAGTCAAATATTTTAAGAGGTGGTCGCTATTTCATGCCTTGAAATTCCGTTCTCTTTACCATAACTAGGGAGTAAAACCAAATAACGATTTGTCAGTTCAGAAACATAGGTATTAGAAAATTAAAAAAAAATTCAAGTTATACATCTATTTTGTTAGGAAAATATCTGAAACATCTGAAAGTAATTTAATCAAAGTGATTAAGCATTTGAGCAAATGAATATTTTATGAAAAATTATCAAGTAAAGGATAGATTAGGGTGGTAGGAGTTTTCAAACCGTCGTGTTGCGTCTTGAAAGGTGAGGAAATTAAATGCAAGTTTTTTTTTTATTGAGTTGTTTTTGGATTATTCTGTTCACCCACAACACACACACACACACACACACACACACACACACACACACACACACACACACACACACACACACACACACACAAACACACACCCAACTCAAATACAGCACATAATCAAGCACATACACGTCCATACACACAAATATGCACACATACACACGCATACACAACCCCACACACACACTGAAAACACATACACTCACATATAAACATCACAAACACATACAAACCCACAAATACAAACACGCGCACATACAAATTATTTAGAAATATGTTTTTATTCAGGGATTCTCAAAACATGCATTTACACTGAAATCTGTTATTTAATTTTTGGATGCGTTACAATATTTTCTCTATTTACTATAATTATACAATAAAGGAAGTAAAAATAATACATCTGGACTGCAGTTGATTGTCTTTTTCTGTTCTATTTGAACCCGTTTTCTGTATGTATGCATAAACAAAGTGGTAAATAGCTTGTTATATTGTTAGGTAGCTAGGTGTAGGAATTAATATGGGTATTTATTCCAGAAACATAAAACAAAGCCTTCATTAGGCAACAACAATTCATTTGTGCCCTTATGAACGGTTCAATGGGAGCGGTATTGTGTCCTTGGTCGTAAAATGCTTTGACCTTACTAAACGTTTAGAGATCATTGTGTTTGCAAAGGCTTATGAATAAACCAACGTTACTATTAACAAATCCAATTTGCTGGAAGGGACCCTTGACTTTATCATGACCCCACCACGTGGACGAGCTTGCTTCAGAACGAAGTGGATAATAATCATACGACCAACTAAATCTTTGTTTTCTTAAAAACGGATCATATTGCTATCATTCCATTAGAAGATAGGAGCATAGATAACACTAGAAGTATGTTTACCACAACTTTTTTAACGAAAGGTAATTTTGCATTACAGAAAGACTAACAACTGTGTATCAGGATTCCCTAAGGATCAGTGCCACCATACAGTCCTGACAGCACTTTGAGGTTAATTTTTGGAAGCAAAGAGAAAATATATAAAATAATTTCGTCCTCAGATAAAGCAGTGGAACATTATAAATACCTGGTTTATGACGTGTCACAGGGACAGTGACGTCACTGAATACAGAACTATATTGATGTTAAAACGAGAATGTTTTGAAAACAAGTTGATTTAAATTGATTAAAACTAATCCTTGTTTATAAAAATGTACAATGTCACCCTGCTATGGTTTCTAATGACGTACGCTGTTGACGGGGAAATGGGGGGGGGGGGGCTGGAGTGAAAAGCTGAAACCATACCAAATCGAAACCTTTTGTCTCGTTGAATAATGAATGAATCTAAATGTACTTGGCTCGAATCGGTTCGTGCATTTGATGCGCTTATCATAAATTATGCAACAAGCTAAATCATATGTTTGAAAATATCGTATTAAAGCTTCTAAATCTGAACCAAATATTTGTTGCTGAAAATTATAGGCGGCGGCGGAATATTACTGTTAGTAATCCGGCGGCATTAAACTGATTTTTGCTTATATATTGATTCCGGGTTTCATTTAATGATTTGACATTAGGCAGGTACGTATAGATGGCTTTGGAGTTATGTTTTAAAGCAATATGTAATTTGTTACTTTGTTACACATGAGAAACATTTAATTTCTTTGTCATCCACCTATAATAAAATTCCACCAATGGCATTCTGTATTCCAAGCTCAATTATGACACGGTTTTGTTCTAAGTGACACAAACAGTTATAAATAACTTTATTTGTGATTTTTTTATTTAAAGGAACTAAATTTGAAATATTACTCTGCTACTACGATAGTTCGAAACCGTCGTTAATTCAAAGATTTTTCTTGCCGAATAGAATTTTGTATTAAGGGACACTGGGAGTGAAATTTGAAAGTTCCACATTTTTTGATAAATTTTTCTGAAAGTTTTACTGTGTTTGTATTTGTATGAGAATAGGCGGTACACCAAATTTCATTAAAATTGGATAATTCGTTTAGGATATATAAATTATTTTATGAATTTAATACGCACATTTTCAAAATAGAGCTCGCGTCTATTGACTTTTCAAAATTCATTTATATTGGCAGAACTGGTACTGTAAAACATGGGTAACAATTGTATGAAGAGATATTTCAAATACGTTTGCTGTACATATTTTTTTTAATAACAAAAGAAATTTAATCTTAAAAATTATTGATTTTTTTCATACAAAAAAAAAATGATTTTGGAATTCATGTTAATGATAACATCAATATTGAAGCATAGTTTTGTTTAGCTGCTATTTATGAATACTTTTGGAAGTTTTCATTGAATTTGAAGCAAAACTCAGGCGCGACCTTCTTTTGGAATGTGCAGAAATGTAGTTTTGAGAAAAACAGGCTTTTGTATAGGAGCATCCTGTGTACGTTAAGGGAAGAGCGCTGGGCCGTAATGACCACATGGAGTGGGGGATATGAAAAATGTTAGCTGATCCAAATGCACAGGTGTTCCAGGAACATTTTAAGCTAAAAAAGCAATTTTGGACTTTTTGACAATTTTGACCAAAATTTCACTCCCAGTGTCTCTTAAAGCAATCGGAAAATCACATGCAATGTGAGTTGAATTTTCCTTAATTCAAAGTGTTTGTTCAGATGTCAGTCGAAAATAAATCTATCACGGTTTTGTGGCCATCTTGCCTTGTCTCCCTGACTGGTTCACCCTGACTAGGTGTCCCTCCAGCACTTGGCTGTTGTGGCTGCGTATAGTATTGGTATAGTACCTAGATGTATATTATCTCGTTTCCACGTTTTCACTAGATCAACACATATTCACTAGTTCTGTGTTTGATGAAGAAGAAATGAACTCTAATGTTTAAGCTCTACACGTACCCTTATTTATACTTTGTGGCAAATACTGGATGCCCCATAAAACCACCAACCGATGGGTTTTCAAATAGGAATCCCTATCTGTCCGGAAATGCACAGTTTGGACGCCGGAGTGCGTCGAAGTGTGACGGTTGTGACAGTTTAACATTCGTTTTAGTGCCTTAATATGGATGATTGCGCCATCCTGTGCATTTCCACGGTAAAGCTATGCCAGTCAGTGTCTGTCCTCTTCCGAGGGCCAAGGGTACCCGCCGATATAGCGCCCTGTATGTCGAAATGCACAGGAAGACGGTCGGAGTCCAGGCTGTGATACAGAGTGAAGTTATTTGAAATCGTCGCATTTTTTGTGAGTACGAGGTCCAAAATCTCAGGGTCAATGTGCCCTGATCTGTGCCAAAAAGTGGGTTCTGGGGGGGGGGGGGGGGAGATGCACCTCAATATCGTCATTTCCTGTTATGAGTTCAACTAGGAGATTTCGTGCCGCGTTTGATCGGCGAGAAAACCACCAGTGGTGCCGGGCGTTGAAATCTCCTGCAATTATAACATGCTCCTCTAAAGCGTGGATTTGCTCAAGGTTTTGTGTAAAGTATGGGGGCTAGGGGCTTGATAACCTGAATGCTCGTTTTTATTCAAGTTTGTGTTGCTGCCTGTAGATGAAGTTATACTTTACATGGGCCATCATATATTTTAGGAGGGTGGAAAGAAAACAATGGTTTCAATTTTGTCCATTGTTCATTATAAAGTTGAATTCTAGCCCATAAATTTGAAAACTGAATCGTTCCAGACAATTCGCTCATTGCTCTAACAAAAGTTACAACTCTTGATAACCACTGATCACTTAGCTGGCTATTTCTAAATATATATATTAATAATTACACAAGAAAATTACAGTAAATGTTTCAGACACTCGTGTTTTATATAATAAATACAAATATTAACTTACGCTGCCATCTAGTGGTTAAGTTGAAAACTTGTAACTACATAAATTATTTGCAGTGTTTTACAGCAAAACATTACGACGACGTGTTAAAAGTTGATGTTTTGCACTCCCTGACTTTCTCTACTCTTGTAATAACTATTTTTACGAACTTGTTCCTCTATGTTAATCGAGATAAACACTCGCAGAAATTATGTTAATGCTAATTTTCGTATAGGTGCAAGGAAAATGAGAATATAGTAGGCTAAGCGATAGTCAAATGTTTTAAAGGTGATCAGGTTGAGGTTATGTTGTCTTCCATTTGAGAAAAGGATTTGAAGTATTGCAAAACTCACAAATAAGCAATATCTTCCACGTAAAGCGTAGTTTAGTGTGGGGGTCTTTTCTCCAAAGTCTTTATGTCGCATCCTTAAGACATATTAAATATCATGTTTGGTTTTGAACCGACTTTTCGTCGGAGTTAGCTGTTGACAGGCAAAAACAAACACATAGGGACCTAAAATGACTAATTCAGTCATTTTAACGATTTCAGAGATGTATTAGGTTATGTTTGAAGCCTGAATGAAAACTTAACCTTTTTCGGGGAGTGCTTTCGTAATGTCTGATTAAGTATTATATAAAGAATATGGATGTCGTGTTGCATGTTTCACAATATTTACTTATTTATCAATATATTTGTACTGATTTGAAATTTGGTAACGTAGTACACGGGTGACCGAGCTTCGCTCCGCGTTTCCCGCCCCCCCCCCTTTGAGAAATCCTGTTTTTTTTTTTTTTTTTTTTTTTTTTTTTTTTTTTTTTTTTTTTTTTTTTTGTGGAGAAGATATTTATGAGATGAACTTGAAAAGCAAAACGTTTACTAAATTCAATTTTTTTGTCGCGATTGTCATTTCCGAGATACAAGAGATATAGAGACAAATATTTCGTAAGTATCATTTCTTACTGTATTCTGATATTCCTGGAAGACAATTTTAAAACGCTAGCTCGTTTATTGAAATCGATTAACAGAGAAATTATGGCCGAAATAAGGTTTCGACTAATTGTGACTTAACGCGTAAAATAGCTTTTTTTAGGAATGACACCTATATAGATAAACCTTGTGACCACCATGGGTAAGAAAGTATTACTAATTTTTAAAACAAATGTCTTTTAAAATGAGGTATTACATCCTGTTATGTTCAGAAGTTTAACATAACAATGTTTAACTATTACTTTATTACCTTTTTACATTAAATACATTACACCGACATTCTGACTACCAAAAAGACCCGAATGGAAACGTTGGAATTATTACGTAATTCAGTAATAGAAATAGTTATTAACAGTAACTTAACTGCATCCCTTTAATAGAAAAATTAAAGGGCCCCTTCCATCTCTGACCCACAGCCACAGCTGTTTACATTTTGTTTTACGGATCTAATATTTTGTCTATAGACAACCTGAACATTGTAAAATCCACAGCAACTCAGCTGTTTTGCACTATCCTGACCTTGACTCAAATCTTGTTAACGCTTCCACTACTCTCACAAACTGCCTTCGACTACATATCCTAAGAGGTATCTTCTCTCAAATATGGCTTCCTTATATAGCCGAGAATGATGTAACAGCGATCTCAACTAGAAAACAAGCACATTAATAACTTTCTAGAACCGCCTGAATTCGTATGTTTAGAAGCTGTTGTGTAAGGTGACTTACAATGTTTCTCTTTGATCGGCGGCGGCATCACAATAGCTTCCCCTTCCAAACTGTACATGTGTTGCATATTTACTTTATCTTTGAAGCAGAAAATTGGATGCATAACTGCAGTACTGAAGTTAATACGCATTCACACCTTACCCAGGTAAAAGCCTATAGTATAGACACCAGAATTGTTCACACTAGAATTACGCATTCCTACCTGTTGAGCAGAAGTCCTCCACTCGTCTGTGAGAAGTGTCACATGTCCAGTATTCCAACAACACTTCAGGCAACACTCCGTCCTTAGAGAGGTGATCAGCTTTCTGAAAACAATACAATTGTACAAACAACTTCAATCAAGAGAAAAAAGTCACTACGTTGTTACTAAATTATTCTTGCATTACAGTGATCTACGTGTACAACATAATTGTAAACACATCACAAGTAATAATACGAGTGACCTCACTGATAAATTCTCAAGTAGAGTGAGAGTGAGTCAGACTGTCGAATTATATTTATATGGACTATTTCATATATAGCTGCTTGTCCTGTATAATAGTGACCTAGTCTAGCTCCTTCTATTATCACAAGTAATATGATAATACGTGTGATCTAACTGATAAATTCTCAAGTAGAGTGAGAGTGAGTCAGACTGTCGAATTATATTTATATGGACTATTTTTCATATATAGCTGCTTGTCCTGTATAATAGTGACCTAGTCTAGCTCCTTCTATTATCACAAGTAATATGATAATACGTGCGATCTAACTGATAAATTCTCAAGTAGAGTTAGAGTGAGTCAGACTGTCGAATTATATTTATATGGACTATTTCATATATAGCTGCTTGTCCTGTATAATAGTGACCTAGTCTAGCTCCTTCTATTATCACAAGTAATATGATAATACGTGCGATCTAACTGATAAATTCTCAAGTAGAGTTAGAGTGAGTCAGACTGTCGAATTATATTTATATGGACTATTTCATATATAGCTGCTTGTCCTGTATAATAGTGACCTGGTCTAGCTCCTTCTATTATCACAAGTAATATGATAATACGTGTGATCTAACTGATAAATTCTCAAGTAGAGTGAGAGTGAGTCAGACAGTCGAATTATATTGATATGGACTATTTCATATATAGCTGCTTGTCCTGTATAATAGTGACCTAGTCTAGCTCCTTCTATTATCACAAGTAATATGATAATACGTGCGATCTAACTGATAAATTCTCAAGTAGAGTTAGAGTGAGTCAGACTGTCGAATTATATTTATATGGACTATTTCATATATAGCTGCTTGTCCTGTATAATAGTGACCTGGTCTAGCTCCTTCTATTATCACAAGTAATATGATAATACGTGTGATCTAACTGATAAATTCTCAAGTAGAGTGAGAGTGAGTCAGACAGTCGAATTATATTGATATGGACTATTTCATATATAGCTGCTTGTCCTGTATAATAGTGACCTAGTCTAGCTCCTTCTATTATCACAAGTAATATGATAATACGTGTGATCTAACTGATAAATTCTCAAGTAGAGTGAGAGTGAGTCAGACAGTCGAATTATATTTATATGGACTATTTCATATATAGCTGCTTGTCCTGTATAATAGTGACCTAGTCTAGCTCCTCCTATTATCACAAGTAATATAATACGTGTGATCTAACTGATAAATTCTCAAATAGAGTGAGAGTGAGTCAGACTGTCGAATTATATTTATATGGACTATTTCATATATAGCTGCTTGTCCTGTATAATAGTGACCGAGTCTAGCTCCTCCTATTATCACAAGTAATATGATAATACGTGTGATCTGATAAATTCTCAAGTAGAGTGAGTCAGACTGTCGAATTATATTTATATGGACTATTTCATATATAGCTGCTTGTCCTGTATAATAGTGACCTAGTCTAGCTCCTCGTATTATCACAAGTAATATAATACGTGTGATCTAACTGATAAATTCTCAAGTAGAGTGAGAGTGAGTCAGACAGTCGAATTATATTTATATGGACTATTTCATATATAGCTGCTTGTCCTGTATAATAGTGACCGAGTCTAGCTCCTCCTATTATCACAAGTAATATGATAATACGTGTGATCTGATAAATTCTCAAGTAGAGTGAGTCAGACTGTCGAATTATATTTATATGGACTATTTCATATATAGCTGCTTGTCCTGTATAATAGTGACCTAGTCTAGCTCCTTCTATTATCACAAGTAATATGATAATACGTGTGATCTAACTGATAAATTCTCAAGTAGAGTGAGAGTGAGTCAGACAGTCGAATTATATTTATATGGACTATTTCATATATAGCTGCTTGTCCTGTATAATAGTGACCTAGTCTAGCTCCTTCTATTATCACAAGTAACACAAAGAAGATACAGAAATAAGGGTAGTGCATGAGTGAGTGGAGAAAGACATATGAACGCATTACAGCAGATGTTTTATTCTTCTTTTCTTTGATATCATTGTAGTCCGACGCGGCTAAGATGAGTAAAACCACAGAGACTGGCTTGCAGCGGCTTATGAAGAATATTGCTTAAGTCTGTGAGAGGAGTTATGTGAGAGGGAGAGCGAGTTAAAAAGGTAAACCTATTACTGGGAGACGAGCGGGCTTTTTCAGTCGCTCTCGGGAACACGGCGTCGCTTCGCATGCACAGACCAGCGAATAGAGGTCAACCGTTACTTCACTGCAATTAAAATCCATTAGCATTGTTAAATAATTTACTTAATGCTTCTATGGCAAAGAAATAAATAATGCAGGACGGCTAGTTTTCTGTCTGTCTGTCTCTCTCGCTCGTGTTCACACTTACAGCGCGGTGTGGCCGGCCGGCGGTCGGTCCGCTGAAAAATACTCGGCAATCGAGTTGCGTGGATGTTGGTCGGTCTGGGCTAAGAGGTACACCAGCCAACTCCAAACTGCGGCCAGAACTTTTCCCAGGCCCTTTTATACATCCTACGAGACGAAAATGTAACCAGCAAACAGTTTTGTTTTAGCTGGCGTAACCGAGCTGCCTTTATAAACTCAAATGGTGAATAAATTTCATTTACTGCCACTCCACTACCTTATTAAAGGGTAACGAGTTGACAAGTAAGAGAAATCCAGACTATTTTGGTTAACCACCCACAAAAGAGTTAGCTGATGGAAGGCACAGTGACGGAGGGAACGGGAGAGCATGGGAGGGAGGGCGTAGGAGGGAGATCAGAGGAGAGCATAGGAGGGAGGGTACAGTAGTGAGGGCAGAGGAAGGAGATCACATGGGAGCATAAGACGGAGGGCACAGTAGTGAGGGCATAACAGTGAAGTCAGAGGAGAGCATAGGAGGAAGGGCAAAATTGTCGTCTTGCTTAATTCCTTGTAGGTACAAGGGGAACATGGGAATACGATAGGCTTTGAGCAATAAGACAATTCTTTTAAAGCTTTCAGATCCCGTACTGTTTGTACGGCTAACATATAAAACAGTAAATAACGATGTTCCATTTGATGAAAGTTTAAGTATTCCAAAAGTCACACAAATAACAACGAATATTTCCGAAATGATTCGCTCTACATTTTTGTATCGTAAGATTTGGTCTATCTCTCACGGCTTACGAGTTATTTAAAAGTCATCCATAGTAAGCAGGACTACATAGGCTATAGCCAGAAAATTCGTAATGTATATTTCATTTGTTATAAAAATATCTTAAACATCCGGTAAGCTAATAAAAATCATTAAAACCATGCAAAGGGTGGAGCAATTCTATTCAAAATCTGTGTCGCATCCTTAAAACATGTTAAACTTAAATACCAGCTTTGACTTTTAACAGACATTTGTTTTTGAGTTGACATAGTTGACGCATGCGCAACACCATTTTTTTTAAATACGCTGCTTTTTTATTCTAGGGCCTTAAACCTTTCTGGTGAAATCTGACTTCGAATTTGTGAGCACAATACAATACTTCCTACATGAAGTAGAAAAAGTAGAAATGGAAAAATAAATACTGTGTTTGTCATTTAAACCTCTTTTCGTTTGTGAGTTACGCTTTTCATAGATCAAGCGATACATTTTGCGCACGTCGTTCGTTTAAGATTTGGATAATGAATGTTTAGGCGCGTCGTGAAAGTTATGTGACAGTAACACATACGTGTTTTTCTTTAAATCAATCCTTGTAATAGGATTCACTAATAATGGTAGAGATTAATGAATGTTTTGTAGACTTACCTGGATTGATAAGTTTATAAAATAGGACTTTTCCTGAAGCATGTATACATTTAGTAAAACCGTATACTGTATTTGCTGTTTTCTTGTAGTTGTGCATGCAATTTTTCCCGTGTTTTCAATATAAGAGCTAGCTTCAAATTTCCCCCAGGTATTGCGAGAGATTCATCGTTCTCAAGTCACCAGCCAAACAGTCTATAGAACCAGGGAAGCTTGGTAAAGGAATCGGCCTTCGGCTACTTTCATAGAAAATAACAACAGGTGATAAAATTCCCAGAAAAATATTATAAGAAATATGCCATATTCGGTGAGCAAATGTGAAATTTTTTGCAAGTTAGACGTCGTACAGTTTTGAAGTTATGAAAAACTCATCCAGAACGAAGAGGACTTGTGAATCCACTCTCAGAAAATTCACGGTATATCTGCATTTCATTTCTCAACAAAATGTCTTAAACATTGTGTTATCAAAATCTTCGAAACATTGAAAAAATTCTAACTTCAAACTTTGTACTTTCTCTACTGGTAAGTAGGGGAAGTATTGTATTCCACCCAAAAATTCGATGTCGAGATTTCACCGGAAATACATGTTTTGAGGCCCCTGAATCCAAAAGAAGCATTTTTAGAAAAAGGTCCGTGTGTGTGTGTCTGTGTGTCTGTCAGTCTGTGGACAGCATAACTCAAAAACGAAAAGTCGGTTAAAAACTAAAGTTGGTATTTAAGTTTTATGTATTTCAAGAATGTGACACGAAGATTTTGAAGAAAATAGCCGCACCCTAAACTACCCTTTACATGGAAAATTTTTCGAAAATTTTGATTTTCTTGAAAATGGCTAACGATTTTGATTAAAATGTCATATGTTTGAGATATTTTTATGACAAATGAAATGTATAACTTGAATTTTCTGGCTATAGCCCCTGTAGTCGTATTTACTCTGGACGACGTTTGCATAACTGGTAAACCGTTAGAGATAGACTAAATTATACTAGACAAAAAATGTAGATCTTGCTAAAATACACAATTTATGTGTCTATAAATTTTCTTGTAGAGTGAACCATTTCGGAGATATTCCTTGCTATGTGTGTGAGCTTTGGAAAACTTAGAACTTTCGTGAAATGGGTCATCGTTGTTTATTTTTTTATATGTTAAGCGTGCAAAGAGAACGGAATCTCAAAGCTTTAAAAGATTTGACTATCGCTCAAGATATAGGAATAAGAGTTTGTAAGAATGGTTAGTACAAGAGTAGAGAAAGTCATGTGAGTGCAACACAGATATTTTGTATTTTGATTGGGCAAGGGGTCATTGAAAATGTATGCTGTTTTTTTAGACATTTACCAATGTGGTGTGTACTATTCCGATGTTTTATCAAGTTGTGCTATATTTATGGTAGGATGAACTTCATATAAATGGAGCCTACCAGAGATTTACTCCGGCTATTACCCACCGGAGGAAGTGATGAAGTGAAGGAAGTACACTAGGCTACAAAGACGTACGGAAGTCCTTAACAGTTCCTGGTTCCAACACCGGGAACCAGGGGGCGCCATAAACGCGACATTCAGTCAAGTGCCCCTTTAGTTTTCATGGGAAGTCTACCGGAGTAGTTGCAAAACCAACAAGCTTTGCACGGAAAAATCTAAAACAGAGTGGGTGTGTCGAAGAAAATCGGCTACCACTCATAGCCTACAGTATTCCCATATTCCCCTTGTACCTAAAAAAGAAACGCATAGTAATATCGTTTCTACAAATTCTGTCTCGAATAGTTTACATAAGAAAGAGTAGAGAAAGCTATGTGAGTGAACTACGCAAGTTCTTGGATGCAGAATGAAAAATATTTTATTTTCTGTAGAAGTATTGGAAATTTCTTCAGCATTAGCTGAATTCCGATGTTGAGAACAGGCATTTATCGATTTAGCAAGTTTATGTGGAAATGAAATCCCAACAATAATTAACTGCTAATGGCGGAGTGGGGGGCGGGTTCAGTGCCCAGCTTAATAATCTATGCGTACTAATGAATAAATAAGGTCACGTTAGAAGTATAGGCATGGGCTTAAATTGCAATTTGCAACATATATATTCGTGCATCAGCTTGCGTTTAGTTCAGTGAACACGTTAATACATCGTTTAGACTACTCTAACAATTTATATAGTAGTAGAATTATATATTTGAGTGCTATTAATAGCTACAAATTGTGTTTAATACTGGGTTGTTTAAAATAGGAAAATATTCCTTAGAGTTAACCTGTTGCTTTATTAAATATAAAAATTTAAATATGTTAAATATTTATATATTTAAATATTTATATGTTTATATATTTTAAATATGTTTCGAGACCCCTGAATACAAAAAAAAGCATTTTTAGAAAAAGGTCCGTGTGTCTGTCAGTCTGTGGACAACATAACTCAAAAACAAAAAGTCGGTTAAAAACCAAATTTGGTATTTAAGTTTTATGTCTTTCATAAATACGACACGAAGATTTTGAAGAAAATAGCCTCACCCTAAACTACCCTTTACGTGGAAAATTTTTCGAAAATTTTGACTGTATTTTGATTAAAATGTCACATGTTTGAGATATTTTTATGACAAATAAAATGTATATCCTGAATTTTCTGGCTATAGCACCTGTGCTCGTATTTACTCTGGACGACATTTGCATAACTGGTAAACCGTTAGAGATAGGCCAAATCATACTATAAAAAAAGTAGATCTTGTTAAAATACACAGTTTCTGTCAAAATAAATTTTCTTCTAGAGTGAACCATTTCAGAGATATTCCTTGTTATGTGTGCGAGTTTCGGAAAACTTAATACTTTAGTGAAATGGAACATTGTTGTTCATTTTTCTTGTATGTTAAGTGTGCAAAGAGAACGGGATCGCAAAAGCTTTAAAATATTTGACTATCGCACAAAGCCTGCTGTATTCTAATATTCCCCTTGTACCTACAAGGAAATAAGCAATAAGATAATTTGTACAAATGTTTACCTCAACTAACACGAAGAAGATATAGGAATAAGTTTGTTAGAATGGTTAGTACAAGAGTAGAGAAAATCATGTGAGTGCAACACATCAGATTTTTAATATTCTATGTAGCATATGTTGTCACTGCTGTTAGATCGATACTTGCGTCTTCAAGTTTTGTTATGTTGGCATTGACACAATGATTCAGATAGTGTGTATGCCATAACCTTAAAAAAAATTTCAAAACTAAGAAGACAACCTGAATATATTACAATGTTATTTACAATATTAACACCAATTATTACATAGAGAGAGGTTAGGTCACACGCTTTATGAGGAAATAACGTAAACTTGCCTGGATTTGAACTCCCCAAGGTTATGTTCTTAACTAAAGTCCGGATTTCTAAGTACAATAAAACAAGTGAAATAAGCAAGCAAATAAGCACCAAAAATGATGAAAATAGGCACCAAATTAAACCATAACGAATACACCCAAATGTGAGAAACTCTTTCACTGAGCTCTTAGCTTATATAACGGAATGTTGGAACCTTCTGATGGAAGATTTATCACTATAACAATTTTAGCAACATTATTTTCAATCAATTGCTGGTTTTTTCTCCTTGCAGTATTATTACACATCTGGCTATACCCTAACATTTGATAGATCACGGATAAATATGCAAAATATGCCCTTTAAATTTACTGTTTTGGGTAACATTCAAGAAAAAACGTTTTCGTGTGAAATAAGCGTAAACACAGTTAAAATAACATATATAGATGGTCTTTGTGCTTATTCTTGAAAGTGATGAGTGCAATTTATCAGACTTTTCTGTTCATCATATCAAATAAACGCTATGAATTTTAAAAGGGAAACGCAAGAGATTGAAGTAAAGAGAATGATTCATATATTCAGTAGGAGGAGAAGGGGGAGGAGAAGGGGGAGGAGAAGGGGGAGGAGAAGGGGGAGAGACGTTTGTTTTCACGAGTAGTTAGCTAATGACAGTGAACTCACTCAGTCTCAAGATGTGTGTGTGTGTGTGTGTGTGTGTGTGTGTGTGTGTGTGTGTGTGTGTGTGTGTGTGTGTGTGTGTGTGTGTGCCAGCACATTCTCTCCCTTCTCTTTGATGGTCTGGGAGGAGAAGGAAAGGGCTAATTACCTGGACGTTGTTTGAGCACAACGAGGGTGGAATGACGCTAATCCCAACGGGGTCAACACCCCCCCCCCCCCCCACACGCCTGCCTGGTTTCCGTTTTCACCCCAAGGCAAGGCGAAGGCTTCCATCTTCGATGTCTATGTCTTGCCTTTAAAAACACTCAAAGTAAATAAATATGTCTTCCGTATTTGTCTTCCCTCATTAGCGCAAGTGCTCATTCTAACGCACTCAGTAAAAAAAAACTTGCTATGCAAAAGTCGAAGAGCAAATAGACTACACCCAGAAAATTCAAACTATACATTTAATTTAATACACTAAACATATTGATCAAAATTTTTAGACCTATTTTTAACAAAAATCAAAATTTTCCAAACATTTAGGGTAGTTTAGGGTAGAGGAATTTTCTTCGAAATCTGTCACAACCTTGAAGGATATTAAACAAATACCTACTTCAGTTTTTAATCGACTTTTCGTTTGATTTATGCTCTTCGCACACGCGCCCACGCACCCAACCACGTACACAAACAGAGGGACCTTTTTCTAAAAATGCTTTATTTTTTTTATTCGGGGCCCTCATAACAATGACTTCCCGTTCACCCTGTGTATATATTTCATTTGTAATGAAAATATTCAAAATATATGGTATTCGAAACAAATTCTTACAGGTATGTTTGGGAAAACCTAACTTTTTGAAAAGTATTCTATAAAGGTAGTAGTTTGAAATGGGGAGATTTTTTTTAAAAAAAACTCCGTGTGTCTCATTATTGGAAAATACTGAACAATCCTAGGGTACCGGAGTGGGGATTTTTCCCACTGAGACGTCTGATGCGGGTGCACTCAGCCTCATGTGAACTAGGACTCCATATGGAGACAGTATATCTAGATCGTATATGGAGATGATGGAATCTGCTTGAAGATAAATATCCCAGTCCATTTAGGTCAAGACGCCAGTAATACTGACGGACGTAGATATCTCCTCCATACTTGACGCTATTGTGACGTCAAGGGACCTGTCGCTTTGCTTCCCAGAGAGGCAAGACAGATAGAGCGACCAGTGTGGCAGTTCAACTCGGAGCGACGAGCGATCATATTTTTTCTGGGAAGGCGAGCAACATGTGGTGAGGTATCTCCTGGTCAGAAATTTGTAATTTTTTGCGTAAGCCTTTTTCCTATTTTCGGTATAGTTGGTGAGTTAACCGTTTAAATGATTAAGTTTTATCTTCATCAAAATTCTTCAGCATAGTCTCAGGTTGGATTACGTAAATAAGTGTCTTCCCAGAATATTTGGCACCAATAAAGGTACACCCTGTATTAATCATATAAACAGTTGGAGATGTTGAAATGGTTTAAATACTTCAAGAAGAGAATCACACATACATAACGCATCAGTTACATGCACGGAAGTAGCTGAACTTAAAAGGAATGCCTTCCGCGAATGCGCAGGAGCGATAAGACCAGAGGAATCAAACCACACATTCCTGTTTTGCGGTGGGGCATTCAGTTCGGAAAGCTGGAATTTAGATAATTGCTATTTGATTATTTCGTGGCTCAAAGCTCAAACATTTGCTTTGATCTTATGGCAGGTAAATTTCTATTCAGTCTTCACGAAAACAAATTTGAAGTGCTTTGAATTTCATAGAATATTTTTCAGTATGTAAATCTGGGACTAGTCGAGAAAACGACAAAATCATAACGCACGCAGCTGTCATTCTGATTTCCCCTCTAACACTGCTATGCATTTAAAAAAACGTTATTTTGGGGTGCTGATGCGGAATATCGTATCAGTTTCCTTGTATCACGTTCAAATTTCATAAAAATAAAAACAGATTTAATTTTTAATTTTATTTCATTTTTTATCCCATTGGTTCCGTCATTAGGTACATTAGTACAACAGACATGGTGAAAATAATATATACCTACAGGTAAGAGTAATCAACAATAATGTTAGTGTTAAAAAATTCATCCAAATTGTAAAATAAATTATGCAACCATTTTACTTTCTCTACTGGTAAGCAGGGGAAGTATTGCATTCCACCCAAAAATTCGATGTCAAGATTTCATCAGTAATATGTTTTGAGGCCCCATGAATCCAACAAAGCATTTTTAGAAAAACTTCTCTCTCTCTGTACGTGCGTGCGTGTGTGTGTGTGTGTGTGTGTGTGTGTGTGTGTGTGTGTGTGTGTGTGTGTGTGTGTGTGTGTGCGTGCGTGCGTGCGTGCGTGTGTGTCTGTCAGTGTGAATCTTTCTCTGGGCAGCATAACTCAAAAACGAAAGATTTCGAAGAAAATTGCTCCACCCTAAACTACCCTATACATGGAAAATTTCTCGAAATTTCTTGAAAATGGCTCTAAGGATTTTTATTAAAATGCCATATGTCGATGACAATAATTATATTGAACATATTTGTAACAATAATTTAGAATCCCTCTGACCGAAGCAGTAACTTCCGGTATGCGAAGTTTTTTTCCCCAAACTAAAACGTTTTGTACTTCTGGTGCCTTTTCTTCGCAATTAAAATAGTTACTTGTAGGTCTTACTAGTTTAGTAAAATAAATTCACTTACTCAGTTCACTGTGCTGCCCTGCATATCAAGCCACTCCGTCAATTTCCCGCTGTTGTGTGGTACAGTATTCCTAATGACGTCATACGGTTCCTATTTTGCTGGCCTCTGGCTTTTGACGTCATTTCACGAGATAAGGTTTTGATTAGTTAAGGTTCCACCCGGTATCTACTCTGAATGGAGAAGAATCACATGTTTGGTTTTGTTAGCAATAGAAAATATCTTACTTCACACTCCGCACGCAGTTTAAACACCATCGTACTTCCAACCTTAGGAGTACGGCTGAATTTGCTCACCCATGCTGAGCAATGGTGGCTTAGAGTAAATTCGTCCTAGTGGCATTTTTCTGTGATAGAGAAAAGAAAGGTATCGCTTTATCGGACAGCAGCGACTCATGTTGAGCAGTGATGGTACTACATGAGGTCGAGAGAGGAGTTAACATAAATCTCCGGGCGGGCGAGAAGCAAGACCAGTAATATACCTTGCCTTTGTTTACCGGAACGCCAAATGCGAGTGATTTACCATCGTAGAGGGTGTTTTTATTTAACCGGAAATTTTACTCAGGAGAGAGATTGTGCGAGGTACTTGTATGTATTTACGGCAGGCGGCGCCACTGGTCACGTTATCACAACCCTTAGAACCCACCACTGCATGGCCGGCGAAGTTCGCATCTCCAAATACCTACTTTATAAACAAAGGAATGTATCTGCGCGTGTAAATGTTAAAATGATCTCTATCTAGTTTGTAAGGAAAATAATATGATTTTAGAAAATTAACAGCCATAAGAAATATATAGGAAATCGTTAATGCTGCCAAAAAATTCAGTTGACCTAAATTGTTTCAACGAGATAAACGTTTTTGTATAGTAGTAAGATTTGTTCTATCTCTTACGATTTACGAGTCACACGAAGTCATCCATAGTAAATAGGACTTCATGGACTATAGCCAGAAAATTTAAAATATGCATCCAATTCACCATAAAAATATCTTAAATATGTGGCATTTTAATCAAAATCGTTGGAGCTGATTTTGAGAAAATCGAAATTTCCGAAAAGCCTAGTTTTGTGGATTTAGGGGACCTCAAAACATTTCCGGTGAAATCTAGACATCGTATTTTTCGGTCGAATACTATACTTTGACCATACACTCAAAGTAATACGTTTTGGAACAATTATAGAAGACTGAGTAGGAAGGTTATATGAATGCGCAATTTCCCTAAGGTTTTTGATTGATGACGTCACCACAAATGAAATTTTACACTATATTTTCTTGCCCAGTGATCAAATTTCAGTCATATGCTCGTGTACGAAACACTGGCGCCAGTCCAAACGACAAACGAGGTATGTCGTTGTAAATGTATGTTGAGGTAAATGGGCCGAAAGTATTAGTTAACATGCAGGTATAGTAATTTAATTTCGGAAACAATGTTCAGTCAACACAAAAAGTAAAGGAATAAGTAATAAATATAGAACTTAATACAAGAAGCGAGCGATGGAATCGCTTGTTTTAGCAGCAGGAGATTATAATCGATTATTTCTATATATTATATATTTACTTAAGGAAATTGGAAGGGAAATTTAGTGCCCGTATGCTGTCAGTACTGAAGGAAATTATAACATAGCTCTGCTGTCAATAACAGGACAAATATCACAACTGCACAGTTCTAACTTTTACTTCACTGATGATAATTTAGTTTAGTTCCAACCACCAGTTCACTAATATGATATGGTTCAGGTTTTACCGACTGTTCACTAAAGTTATTCGCTCACATTAATTTTGAATTATCCTATTCACAAGTACTATGATAATACGTATGACCTAACTGATAAATTCTCAAGTAGAGTGAGAGTGAGTCAGACTGTCGAATTATATTTATATGGACTATTTCATATATAGCTGCTTGTCCTGTATAATAGTGACCTAGCCTAGCTCCTTTTATTATCACAAGTAATATGATAATACGTGTGACCTAACTGATAAATTCTCAAGTAGAGTGAGAGTGAGTCAGACTGTCGAATTATATTTATATGGACTATTTCATATATAGCTGCTTGTCCTGTATAATACTGACCTAGTCTAGCTCCTTCTATTATCACAAGTAATATGATAATACGTGTGACCTAACTGATAAATTCTCAAGTAGAGTGAGAGTGAGTCAGACTGTCGAATTATATTTATATGGACTATTTCATATATAGCTGCTTGTCCTGTATAATAGTGACCTAGCCTAGCTCCTTCTATTATCACAAGTAATATGATAATACGTGTGACCTAACTGATAAATTCTCAAGTAGAGTGAGAGTGAGTCAGACTGTCGAATTATATTTATATGGACTATTTCATATATAGCTGCTTGTCCTGTATAATACTGACCTAGTCTAGCTCCTTCTATTATCACAAGTAATATGATAATACGTGTGACCTAACTAATAAATTCTCAAGTAGAGTGAGAGTGAGTCAGACTGTCGAATTATATTTATATGGACTATTTCATATATAGCTGCTTGTCCTGTATAATAGTGCCCTAGTCTAGCTCCTTCTATTATCACAAGTAATATGATAATACGTGTGATCTAACTGATAAATTCTCAAGTAGAGTGAGAGTGAGTCAGACTGTCGAATTATATTTATATGGACTATTTCATATATAGCTGCTTGTCCTGTATCATAGTGACCTAGCCTAGCTCCTTCTATTATCACAAGTAATATGATAATACGTGTGATCTAACTGATAAATTCTCAAGTAGAGTGAGAGTGAGTCAGACTGTCGAATTATATTTATATGGACTATTTCATATATAGCTGCTTGTCCTGTATAATAGTGATCTAGCCTAGCTCCTTCTATATCACAAGTAATATGATAATACGTGTGATCTAACTGATAAATTTCAAGTAGAGTGAGAGTGAGTCAGACTGTCGAATTATATTTATATGGACTATTTCATATATAGCTGCTTGTCCTGTATAATAGTGACCTAGCCTAGCTCCTTCTATTATCACAAGTAATATGATAATACGTGTGATCTAACTGATAAATTCTCAAGTAGAGTGAGAGTGAGTCAGACTGTCGAATTATATTTATATGGACTATTTCATATATAGCTGCTTGTCCTGTATAATAGTGACCTAGCCTAGCTCCTTCTATTATCACAAGTAATATGATAATACGTGTGATCTAACTGATAAATTTCAAGTAGAGTGAGAGTGAGTCAGACTGTCGAATTATATTTATATGGACTATTTCATATATAGCTGCTTGTCCTGTATAATAGTGACCTAGTCTAGCTCCTTCTATTATCACAAGTAATATGATAATACATGTGATCTAACTGATAAATTCTCAAGTAGAGTGAGAGTGAGTCAGACTGTCGAATTATATTTATATGGATCCCGGTGTCGTATTGAAATGGTCCATCTAACTTTGTTGTAAAATATAGCATTTCCGCGCAGTTTTCTTTATGGAATATGCAAAGCAAGTAGCTCCTCGATAGTCCTTTCAGTGACCTAACGAGGCTGAGTGTACCCCGAACTAGGTTTTCCAGCGGCAGAATGTCCCCACGTCGGTGCCGGGAACCGAACGCGGGTCTCGTACTGAAATAGTCCATGCAATTATATGGTAAAACATATCATTTCCGCGGTGTTTTCTTTATGGAATATATAAATTTGGAAGCAAGTGGAGAAGAATTGGTTTGCGTTTTGCATTGCACTAACCGCAGCGCTGCAGAAGTGCAGACTGCTACATATAACTAGACATTTTTTCCTACACACAGAGCGCAGTAAAATGGCATATATCTTCACTTAAGTCAGGGAAGAAACAAAGTAAGGTTTCTAGGAGTGCATTTATACGTTACACCGTAAACGTTTATTTTCTCTCTTACGCTCGTAAAGCACCACTCCCCCAAACCACTTAGAAAACACGCTTTTGCACATAAAACGCGGTCTACCCCTCCACTTAATTAATTAAGCTGGATTTTAATTTAATTTTATTTTATTTACCCCAAAACGAGGAGCGAGAATGTTGTTCTTGCAGTTGAGGGCAGCGCCGCGTAGCGGAGCGCAAGTAAACTAGGTTACTGTCTTGGGTATATTATCCATTAACACTCATAGCCCCCGGGGATTTGGGATTCAGATTGATTCTCGCATTGCTGAATTGCGTTAGCGTCATATTAGCCTGGAGCTGTATTAAAGTGCGTAACACAAGGGACTCGCGTATATAACACTGCAGCAATGCCCAGGAGTCCTACCTAGATACCGTAGACGTGTCGCCACAAAATGCCTTGTGCATTTGTTTCACAACTTGGCCAATGTAGGAAAATACCAGGGCAACTCAAAAAGTAAGTTACACACTGTCGAGCCTGCCGGAGGTACCAGGGTCGAATGCCACTGTCTACACGAATTGAAATGTTGTGTGAATGTTACTCAAATGGCGTATTTGTTCAAATAATACTGAAGATTCACTTTTCCGTAGTAAGGAAGAAGATACAATCGAAACAACGAATATCAAGGTTTAAAAATACTGACAAAGAATAACAGACTTTTCCAACAATGCCCATTATTACAATCCTGGTCATAAACGACAGCTTAAGCTGCCACCTCATCCATCAATGCTTGTACCTAGCGCATGAACTTACATCCACCCTTCCCTCACTTTTAGTAACCCCAGACGTTGTGCTAGCCATTGCCACGTTTGTCTTAGAAATTGAACCTTACATGACACTTTTTTATTAAAATACCATACGTTAGACATTTTTCACAAATAAAATGATTTTTTTTAATATCTAACCTGACTCGGGTGTTTTCTGTAACCAGATACAGAACTGTTTATTAAATGTCTAATTTTGGCATTTTCCATCTCTCAGAAACCTTCTGTTGTGCCAGACTATTTAGTGCAGGGGAAGATAGGTATCGCTTCTATGACGTCAGCTCACATGCTCCCATTGAAGGCCATTTGAACGTGTGACGTCACAGCGGGGAAGAGGAAACGGCATATGGGACATCGTAATTTCAATCCTGACAGTTTCACAGATTATAAATAATTTTTCGCACACATACGTAAAACCAAACATACATAACATCCGTGCAACAAGGGCATATAACCTCAAAAATCTGGTTTGAGGAACATTCTTATAACAATCAGCCAAGTCTTTCTTGTGTTTATATTTGTCCTTCAGCAAATCGTCGCACTGTAAATTTATCAACTCAATTTGCTACCTGCTACAAACATTGTTAACATCCAATGAATACGGGGTCGCAAAGATCTGAAAAGTAATTGTTAATGTTTCTACATCTTGAAGCCTGGTCTCAAACTAGTGTCAAACACGGGGAACTAAACACAAGCGCCGCTTATCTAGGCAGCATAACATTACACCTCTCTCGCCTGACGTCACACGAACTTACAAGCTGGCTCTTCGTTTAAAAATGTCACACGGCCCGAAGCTGTCTTCCCCTGATTTAGAACATCTTAATGCTGTTAGTGTTGCGCACAGAGGTATTGCCAACTTGCTAACTATAGTGGAGTAATTACGTTTTCTGTCTCAAGAGGAAGCAAGTATATTTTCACAGATAATCCTTTCTTTGTGAATTTTCTAGTGACTACATTTAGAAGAGTTATCGAGAGGGGCTGGTAGGAATACTCCTAAATGAAATAATTAGTGGTTTTGTGTTTCTGTTTGAAGCAGAACAAAGAAAAGGAATCCGCCGCCGACGAGGAAAGGAGAGCGCTGTATTAATTTAATTGTAAACTACGACGTACCGAATTCTGTTTTCATGTAGTTCAAATATTTGCCGAAAAAGGAACGCGTACATTAATGTACGCCTGGATATTATTTTATTTATTTTTTTCTTTTCCTTGTTGTCATTTTGCTGCTTAAAGTGTACGTGTGTGTGAACAGCATAACTAAAAAACGAAGAGTCGGTTAAAAACCAAAGTTGGTATTTAAGTTTAATGTCTTTCAAGGATGTGCCACGAAGATTTTGAAGAAAATAGCACCACCCTAAACTACCCTTTACATGAAAATTTTTCAAATTTTTTTTATTTTCTTGAAAATGGCTGTAACGATTTTGATTAAAATGCCATATGTTTGAGATATTTTTATGACAAATGAAATGTGTATCTTGAATTTTCTGGCTATAGCCCCTGTAGTCGTATTTACTCTGGACGACTTTTGCATAACACGTAAACCGTTACAGATAGACAAAATTTTACTGTACAAAAAATGTAGATCTCATTGAAATACACAAGTTAGGCCCATGTGACTTTTTTTGGAGATACTCCTTGTTTGCGCGAGTTTTGGAAAACACATCTGTTCTTGAAATGGAATAGTTTTAAACTAAAATATTGTATGAGAAGAGGAATAGCATGGCTTGGCACACCTGAGATTTTACGTCATTATGAACTCTGTCGGCGAGCTGAATGCGTCACCAAGGCAACCAACCCTTGCAACATGTCAGTGTTGGGTGCTTAGTGACGCACAAGGCACAGCTGTCGAAGGGTACCACCTGCTTATCACTGTCCATGTTCATACACACGCGCGCAATCACTGTTGCTTTAAATGTGTGTGTGTGTGTGTGTGTGTGTGTGTGTGTGTGTGTGTGTGTGTGTGTGTGTGTGTGTGTGTGTGTGTGTGTGTGAATGTGAGATTTGCACAACGGTACACCAATAGACAACATTTTCATATATTCACCAATGCTTAAGAAAGAGATTCACTTAAGACGAGATTAAGAGTGTACGAAGTATTGACCGTGGAAACCAGTTCTTTTATGTAGGTTGTCATTCAGAAATACCAAATTGTTGTTGAGAAAATAAAAATTTGTAAACATTTTCCATGTAAAGGGTAGTTTATGGTGGAGCAATTTTCTTTAACATATTCGTGTCGCATCCTTGAAAGACATTAAGGGGAGTTAGGGGTGAGATTTGGCCCATTTTGTAAAAAAAAGTTGATTTTTAGATTTTTATGTTGAAAAATTGTTCAATGTTTTGTCTATTAAAAAGTGCAATGATTTTTATGCCAGCGCCATTTTTAAAGCTCTGGTGGCCATTTTTAAATAGTGGTGCATAGTGATTAAATGGCTGGAGGTTAGGCGTGCGCACCCACCGAGACTGGATATCGACGGATCAGAAACTCAACCATGTAAATTATCCTTAATCCGCATCCACAAAATCACAAGCTGTCTCCAGAAGTGGTAACTAAAATTCTATTTCCGGATCAGCGACTTGGTTCTGACCAGCTGCTAGAACGCTATGCCAAGGGTACGACACAGAACTCGAATGTATCTCTTCACAATGTTGTGGGAGCTATTTGTCCAAAATAGGTGTGTGTCTAGGAATAAACTTGAACTTGCAGTACTGAAAGCTGTAATGGAGTTTAATATGGGGTGTGTGAAGTCAATTCAAGTGTTGAATAGTCTTAGGAATGAAAACATTTCAGTTGGAACAATATGCATTTGTCACAAGTGAATTGCTAGAAGACGTATTCAGAGTAGAAAATGCAGTGCCAGGAAACAAACACACACAAGGAGAGCCCAGAAATTGTCAGCATAAGAGAGGATAAGAGATCAGAAAGTGAAACCTATGCTGCAACACACCTCTGATGGGGTTAGAACGTTTTAAACGTTTAATGCTGTTTTTCTCAGTTTCTTTTTCCTCAGCATTTTCACGCATCTGAAAAACTCCTTGCGACAGAGTTCTCAAGGGATTCTTTTGAAAATTTCAGGATGTGTTCTTATTCATATAAGGCTCCAAAATTGCTCTGGGTTTTGATATCAGTCAATTAATATTGAGCATATTCACATTCAAATGCCGATGGAAAGTTAAAAGAACGTGAAATCTGTAAATAGACATTAAAAATTTTTCCAGATACTAAAGTACTGATGTAAAATAAAAATCCAGAGCAATTATGACTTTCAAGGGCATGAAGCATCAGATCACCAACTTTCATGTCAAACATATAGAAATTGTTACGCAAGGAGCATTTTTAATTAGAGTATCTTTGTAATCAATTAAACGCTTTTAATTAAAAAACTATTTGACATATATATTTCAAATTTTGTACAGTTGCATATCTAAGCACTATAGTAACGTGGTTAAAATTTGGTAATGCTGGCATACAAATTGCAGAATTTCCTAAACTCACCCCTAACTCCCCTTAAAGTTAAATACTAACTTTGGTTTTTAACTGACTTATCGTTTTTGAGTGACGCTGTCCACAGACCGACAAACATATGAACCTTTTCTTAATTCTTTTTTTTTTTTTTATTCAGGGGGCCTCAAAACACATTTGTGGTGAAATATTGATATCCAATGTTTGAGTGGAATGCAATATTTGCTCTACTTAGTATTCGTAGTAAAGAAGATAAAAAAAAAGTAAAGCTAATTAGACTGTCATTTGTCACACTGGTGTCAGGAGTGGGACTGAAACTGCCAATTCGTACAGCATTTAAATACCAAAATACTCTCTAACGCTTTCTAGATCTGTAGTTGCACATAAACTGAGTGTGCATGGCAGAATAGCTGTTAAATACATGAGCACGGCAGTACGTTTTTATCCCCCTCCCCCTCCCCCTTCCCCATCCCGCCCTCCCTTTTCTCCTGAGCAGTGTTCCTTCCTATCACTTTATTATGTTGGCGGCGGGAACACTCTGTTATTCCACATACACTTTGAGAACGAGAAAACAATTGAAGCAAGACGAAGCGTAACGCGTTTGTTATTATTAGCGTGGGGGTGGTAGCCTAATAGTACAACACTAGTCAAACACAAGTTTGTTTGCCTAACCCCTCTCTTGATTGTAATAACGCAAGCTTGCCGGAAAGTGTTAGCTCACAGTTGGTGCCACTAATCATCCACTTTCCGTGTAAACACTTCCACACCATTGTTGTCGGAATCAAAAAGCGCTTACGTGAAAATATATATGTTTCATTCTTGTACTCCCTGTTAAATAGTACAGTTACCTGCAAATCATTTCGTACATCCCTCAAATTACAACTGTTTGTCTCCTTGTATTTACCACAACAGCAGTGAAAAAGTGTTTACCTAGGTACGTGAAAATATGTTGTATATTTTAATTTCTGTTAAATGGTACAGTTAGTTACAAAAAAAATCTGATGTGTTACACTCACATGACTTTCTCTACTCTTGTACTAACCATTCTTACAAACTCTTATTCCTACATATTCGTGTTAGTTGAGATAAACATTTGTACAAATTATCTTATTGCTTATTTCCTTGTAGGTGCAAGGGGAATATTAGAATACAGTAGGCTTTGAGCGATAGTCAAATCTTTTAAAGCTTTGAAATTACGTTCTCTTTGCACGCTTAACACACAGAAAAATGAACAACGATGTTCCATTTCAAGAAAGTTTTAAGTTTTCCGAAACTCACACACAAGGAATATCTCCGAAATGGTTCACCCTACAAGAAAATTTATTTGGACATAAATTGTGTATTTTAGCAAGATCTACATTTTTGTATAGTATGATTTGGTCTATCTCTGACGGTTTACCAGTAATGGAAAAGCCCCCAGAGCAAATACGACTACAGGGGCTATGGCTAGAAAATTCAAAATATGCAATTCATTTTTCATCAAATTATCTCAAACATGACATTTTAATCAAAATCCTATGCCATTTTCAAGCAAATCAAAATTTTCGACACATTTTTCAGGTAAAGGGTAGTTTAGGGTGGGGTTATTTTCTTCAAAATCTTCGTGTCACATCCTTGAAAGACAAACTAAAATAACAAATTTGCTTTTAACTGACTTTTCGCTTTTGAATTATGCTGTCCACACCCTGACACACAGACTCGGATAGAGCTTTATCTAATGATGCTTTTTTTTTAATTCAGGGGGCCTCAAAACATATTTCCGGTGAAACCTCGACATCGAACTTTTAGTTGGAATACAATACTTACCCTAGACACCAGTAGAGAAAGTAAAAATATTTAACCTCTAAGTCATTACTATGGCTAGTATTGCTATTTTACTCGTATGAATGAATGAATGAAAAGGTAATTCGGGCATGTTTTATAACATGCCCAGGCTGTTTTAGGGATAGTCCCTCTTCAGCCGCGTATTTTAGACTTTTTATCTTGGTGCGGGGCGGAGAGATCGATCTTGGGTGCGTTAAATTTTTTTTTATTTTGATTATGCTATTTTACTCTGATTCCACATATCTATAAATAATCATATTACTGAGATAGATGGCTCAAACATTTTGTTTGCAGCCCACGTTCGGCAAGTAACGGGTTCAAATCCCTGGTGTCAACAAGTCTCACTGGTTTTAACGTAGTTTCTCTCGGACGCTAAGATAAATACTGAAGTATATGTTTAATATCAAGACTCAAAGTTTCATCTTAGTTCTTAAACAAGAGTAAAGATAAAAAAAGGATTGTGATAGTATATGCTGCGCTATCTATCCACTGATGGTGCAACTAGATAGTCTGGAGAGCACACTAGTGCCATCCGCCGTCATAAAGGTGAAGGAGATGCTATTTAAAGTAACATACATTAAAAATCTAATTTAGAAATCTAGTGAACTCAATATATATTAATTTTAATGTTCCATTTTGAATTTATTTAATTACACAATCCAGAGCTGAACTTTAGCTCTACACAGAATGAAATTCACATTTTGAAGGGCGACCAGAAAGAAGAATTACAGTAGTAATTTACATACATTTTAAAGTTCTCAAAATGGAACCATCTTCTATTTGGACGGAACATTGTAAAGGAAAAGAATCTACTTGTAAAAACAAGAATTAGGAGATGTGAAAAATTTCTGTGACGATGCATGCACAGGACTCACATGACTTTCTCTACTCTGGTACTAACCATTCTTACAAACTCTTATTTCTGTATCTTCTTCGTGTTATTTGAGATAAACATTTGTACAAATTATCTTATTGCTTATTTCCTTGTAGGTACAAGGAGATTATGGAAATACAGCAGGCTTTCAGTCATAGTCGAATATTTTAGAACTTAAATTCCGTTCTTTTTGCACGGCTAAAATATAACAAATATGAATAACGACATATTTGAGGAAACTAAGTATTGGAAAACTCTTACAAATACGCATTTTATTCTAAAAGAGCGTGGGGTGTCGGATATCCAATAAATAGTTCCATCGCTAGCTATTTATGAAAGTAATCTTATTATAAAAGTTACGTAAAAAGCACACCCCCTCCGGCCTTTTTACAATAAATTTTATTATTTTGTTAATATTTTGTTATTTTAAACATATTACAATATTTTGAAATGTAATGAATTAGTTGACTTTATATCGATATAGAGCCTGTTTTTTTAGTTTTTTATATTATAATTTGTTTTATATGCTAAGCTTGCAAAGACAACGGGATCTGAAAGTTTTAGAAGATTTGACTATCGCTCTACTGTATTCCCATACTCCCCTTGTAGCTACAGGGAAATAAGCAATAAGACAAGTTGTACAAATGTTTATCTCAACTAACACGAAGAAGATATAGGAATAAGAGTTTGTAAGAATGGCTAGTACAAGAGTAGAGAAAGTCATGTGAGTGTAACACATCAGACTTTTTAAAATGCTTTATTTTTATTAAGGGGCTGAAAATATGGGCATATTTCCGGTAATATCTCGATTTCGAATACAATACTTCTAAATGGTGTAGGCAAATGTTAGTGTAAAAATACAATATTTTTCGTGTGCTATGTTCTTATAACAGAGAGCGGACTGAAATTGCCTGCAGCATACATATAGACATATGCTCAAAGCTAGCCTCGTGTAAACGGTTTCAAATCTCCTCCTTTAGAGTAAACGATTCGTTTCCTCTATATTCTCTTTGAGTGCTCTATCCAAAAGAGATGATAATGCTGAAGCGTAACGCGATTTGAACACGTGGTTGTCGAGTTACGTAATTACGACATCAATGGTGGTAGTGTTGGTAGCACTGATGTAAACTTGTCCATTTCCTTTCTGTCGCCTCCTCACAAAGCGCAGCAACATTGGGTGAGCCGAATGTATAACCAAATAGGTTATAAAGATAATAGAGGCGCTCCTAGCTCACTCTGGTGGACTGGAATGGAAACAGCGTCCTGTAGTGATACAACAGAAGCCTACGTATATCCAGTCTATTTGGAAATTCAGAATAATTAGTGTGTACAAAATAATTTAAAGCCATAACAGGGATGTGAACCTCAGATCTTCCAATCTCATCGGGTTATTAGGCTAAAAGGTTGGTGTCTAATTAAAATAAATGCTGAGGGAAATGAGAAAGTTGGCAGTCAAATGTGTGCGGAAGCATTTGGCATCTTTATTATCGTAGATAAACACAGTATAACGTCGCTAGCGCGCACTCGGTTAACACAAGCTCGCAGCCAAGTGATATTTTACCCAGTTTCGTTGAAAAAAAAAAAAAGATTTTTGTATCTTTATTACAAAAAATAAACCATACCTTAAGGAATATATGTTGGAGATAGATTTTGATTATACCGAATAACATTTGTTTGAACTAATATATTAGCAATATTATTAAATATTGGAATGAAATTTGGTACATCAATTTCTTTAGACCTGTGAAAAATTAAGTCTCTAACTTCAATACCTTAAAAAAAATTAAACCACGAACAACGTCGGGTATTTCACCTAGTAACAAAGAAACACAAGACTATTGGGCAAGTACAACCTAAGTCTAAATGTTGTAGTGATAAATCATCAAACCACGGACAACGTCGGGTATTTCACCTAGTAACAAAGAAACACAAGACTATTGGACAAGTACAACCTAAGTCTAAATGTTGTAGTGATAAATCATCAAACCACGGACAACGTCGGGTATTTCACCTAGTAACAAAGAAACACAAGACTATTGGACAAGTACAACCTAAGTCTAAATGTTGTAGTGATAAATCATCAAACCACGGACAACTTCGGGTATTTCACCTAGTAACAAAGAAACACAAGACTATTGGACAAGTACAACCTAAGTCTAAATGTTGTAGTGATAAATCATCAAACCACGGACAACGTCGGGTATTTCACCTAGTAACAAAGAAACACAAGACTATTGGACAAGTACAACCTAAGTCTAAATGTTGTAGTGATAAATCATCAAACCACGGACAACGTCGGGTATTTCACCTAGTAACAAAGAAACACAAGACTATTGGACAAGTACAACCTAAGTCTAAATGTTGTAGTGATAAATCATCAAACCATGGATAACGTCGGGTATTTCACCTAGTAACAAAGAAACAAGACTATTGGACAAGTGCAACCTAAGTCTAAATGTTGTAGTGATAAATCATCAAACCACGCAGAATGCCGGATATTAATTCAGCTGGTTTAGTAAAAGGAATAGGATGTACGGTACAGATTTCTGTCTGTAAATGTGTTACAGAGAGTAGATACAGGTATGTTAGTGACAGAGCACGTGAGCTGTTGTCTGATGAATTAAAAAACAACTTCCAGGAAGCAGTGCTCCACACACACACACAGAGCGCAAGGAAGGCAAATATCAAACAGGTGAGCGACTGGGCACTGCTGCATATCGCAGCCAGGTAAAGAAGGTGCCAAAATCAACATGTTGAATTAAACACTAGGTTCAGCGAATTTAAACTTGTGAATGCCATACTCCATCTCTTTATCCATTATATGGCCAGTAAATAAAGTGATATTGCTTTACAAACGTTCTATTACCTGTATTCACAGTGAATGGGGCAAACACAAATATCGGTCCCTGAATAAAGAACGACAAACTTCAGTCCAGTTACTTTCCTATCGCTTTATTTTTGTTCTTAACTTCTGCACAAACACTCAATTCTTTTACCATTTCGAAGATATTCCGTGTTTGTGTGCGTTTCACTTTCATGAAACGGCACATCGGTATTCATTTTTTATGTCAGCCGTGGAAGAGAAAGAAATTAGAAGCCTTAAAATATTGGATCATCGCTCAAAGTCTACTGTATTGCCATATTCCCCTTGTACCTACAAGGAGAAATGCATTAAGATAAATTCCGCAAATTTTTATCTCAATTAACACGAGTTTGTAACAATGGTTAGTTCAAGAGTAGATGTTTTAGTTTTAGAAATTGCGAAAGTTAATGAGTAATTGTATCGTCAACAGTCGAGAGACAAAGTGAAAGACAGTGAAAGGAGTGAGTCAAGGTTATGAGAACTAAACGTTTGTGAGTTGTAATATCATGAAAGACTATGGACTGTGTTAACATCAGTAAAAGAGAACTGTGTATTTGTGTAATTAGTGTATGAGAGAGACAGAGAAAGTGAAGAAAGTCAGTGAAAGGAGTGAGTCAAGGTTATGAGAAGTAAACAGTTGTGAGTTGTAATATCATGAAAGACTGTAGACTGTGTTAACATCAGTAAAAGAGAACTGTGTATTTGTGTAATTAGTGTATGAGAGACAGAGAAAGTGAAGAAAGACAGTGAAAGGAGTGAGTCAAGGTTACGAGAAGTAAACAGTTGTGAGCTGTAATATCATGAAAGACTGTAGACTGTGTTAACATCAGTAAAAGAGAACTGTGTATTTGTGTAATTAGTGTATGAGAGACAGAGAAAGTGAAGAAAGACAGTGAAAGGACTGAGTCAAGGTTATGAGAAGTAAACAGTTGTGAGTTGTAATATCATGAAAGACTGTAGACTGTGTCAACATCAGTAAAAGAGAACTGTGTATTTGTGTAATTAGTGTATGAGAGACAGAGAAAGTGAAGAAAGACAGTGAAAGGAGTGAGTCAAGGTTATGAGAAGTAAACAGTTGTGAGTTGTAATATCATGAAAAACTGTAGACTGTGTTAACATCAGTAACAGAGAACTGTGTATTTGTGTAATTAGTGTATGGGAGACAGAGAAAGTGAAGAAAGGCAGTGAAAGGAGTGAGTCAAGGTTCTGAGAAGTAAACAGTTGTGAGTTGTAATATCATGAAAGACTGTAGACTGTGTTAACATCAGTAAAAGAGAACTGTGTATTTGTGTAATTAGTGTATGAGAGACAGAGAAAGTGAAGAAAGACAGTGAAAGGAGTGAGTCAAGGTTATGAGAAGTAAACAGTTGTGAGTTGTAATATCATGAAAAACTGTAGACTGTGTTAACATCAGTAACAGAGAACTGTGTATTTGTGTAATTAGTGTATGGGAGACAGAGAAAGTGAAGAAAGGCAGTGAAAGGAGTGAGTCAAGGTTCTGAGAAGTAAACAGTTGTGAGTTGTAATATCATGAAAGACTGTAGACTGTGTCAACATCAGTAAAAGAGAACTGTGTATTTGTGTAATTAGTGTATGAGAGACAGAGAAAGTGAAGAAAGACAGTGAAAGGAGTGAGTCAAGGTTATGAGAAGTAAACAGTTGTGAGTTGTAATATCATGAAAAACTGTAGACTGTGTTAACATCAGTAACAGAGAACTGTGTATTTGTGTAATTAGTGTATGGGAGACAGAGAAAGTGAAGAAAGGCAGTGAAAGGAGTGAGTCAAGGTTCTGAGAAGTAAACAGTTGTGAGTTGTAATATCATGAAAGACTGTAGACTGTGTTAACATCAGTAAAAGAGAACTGTGTATTTGTGTAATTAGTGTATGGGAGACAGAGAAAGTGAAGAAAGGCAGTGAAAGGAGTGAGTCAAGGTTCTGAGAAGTAAACAGTTGTGAGTTGTAATATCATGAAAGACTGTAGACTGTGTTAACATCAGTAAAAGAGAACTGTGTATTTGTGTAATTAGTGTATGAGAGACAGAGAAAGTGAAGAAAGACAGTGAAAGGAGTGAGTCAAGGTTATGAGAAGTAAACAGTGTGAGTTGTAATATCATGAAAAACTGTAGACTGTGTTAACATCAGTAACAGAGAACTGTGTATTTGTGTAATTAGTGTATGGGAGACAGAGAAAGTGAAGAAAGGCAGTGAAAGGAGTGAGTCAAGGTTCTGAGAAGTAAACAGTTGTGAGTTGTAATATCATGAAGGACTGTAGACTGTGTTAACATCAGTAAAAGAGAACTGTGTATTTGTGTAATTAGTGTATGAGAGACAGAGAAAGTGAAGAAAGACAGTGAAAGGAGTGAGTCAAGGTTATGAGAAGTAAACAGTTGTGAGTTGTAATATCATGAAAAACTGTAGACTGTGTTAACATCAGTAACAGAGAACTGTGTATTTGTGTAATTAGTGTATGAGAGACAGAGAAAGTGAAGAAAGACAGTGAAAGGAGTGAGTCAAGGTTATGAGAAGTAAACAGTTGTGAGTTGTAATATCATGAAAGACTGTAGACTGTGTTAACATCAGTAAAAGAGAACTGTGTATTTGTGTAATTAGTGTATGAGAGACACAGAAAGTGAAGAAAGACATTGAAAGGAGTGAGTCAAGGTTATGAGAAGTAAACAGTTGTGAGTTGTAATATCATGAAAGCCTAAATACATATATTGCTTAGTTTGAGGTTATTACTGGTCTGATTCTTAGATAGATGAAAATTAATAAGGAACGCCTTGCCTCAGAGAATATCAATAATACCACCACAGAGCGCAGTTCTTTATCTGGTGTTATCTTGCCTAGAAGCAGTTATTTTTTTTCGCAAGCTTGTATTTAATTTTTAAACAGCAGAGTTGGCATAGCTAATTTATTCCTTTAAAAGAATCGGAACTCCCGAGGCAATTTAAATTAATTCTGAAATTTAGCACCACCATTTCCGAAGTCTCCAAGGGTTAGGGTTTCGAGGAATAAAAACAGCTCTTGAGGGTTGTTAATTAAAAGATACAATATCTGCCCTCCACCCACTCAGGGGACTACAAATTCCACGTTAAGCAATAAAAAGGATTACCAACTTCTGAAAGGACGATTATATTTTTGTTGTAATTGCTAATAACGTACGAATTCTCGGTTAGGGAATTTTTTTTTTTCCATGTGCTTTATAACATCCCTGGAGGCGGTTGAGAAAAAGCGACGAAAGTTAAAAACTTTTACCATAAAACACATCTGTTTGTTGTTTCATTATTTGTGTTTTTTAAAATCACCAATGTCGCCCTCGTCGTCTCTCTCTCCCCCTGTGGGCTGCCTCCGTTTCTGCTGAGCACAATTTTAGTTAATTTTACTTGGTTCTTTTCCAGTCCTTTATGATGCAATCTTTACTGCTTCTCATCGATGTGAACCCCGAAGCACTGTTGTCGGTGGAAGTATTTGAATCGACAGCGCCATCCTCCGTTTAACGTGTAGACGATTCTTTAAAACTGCCCTTTTGTCGTTGATATGTAAAAGCGATGAGGATTCTCTCTCAGGGTTTGCGTGGGTAGCTCTGAAAGAATGACGCACATAACGGCTTTTAAACCAGAATCCTCTTCACTGGAGATATTGCCGACCAATATTTGTATTCTCGTAGAATTCACTAATCAACCTATTTGTAATATAAACTTTAAGACACTATATCTGTTAGTAGTTAAGAAGGGCGACGCCGTTGGTTGGAGCGTTCGTCTACCACCTAGGCGGCTCGGGTACGATTCCAGGAACCCAGCGGCGTTTGGACGGGTTTTCTCCGGGTTTTTCGGTTTCCCCCACCACTTATTCCACCAATTGCTTCATTTTCTCTCTATTTATCCATTTCGTCTGAATTTCATGACATCCTCTTCCTCACTCTCATACTTGCAGGTGTTCACTCTGTCTGGTACATAGGTTCCTGTGTTCCCTGACAGACGTCTGACTCTAGACACTGACTTGTAAGTCCTACATAAGGGGAGGGTAATCACTTCCTCACTCTCATACTTGCAGATGTTCACTCTCTCTGGTACGTAGGTTCCTGTGCTCCCCGACAGGCGTCTGACCACAGGCTCCACCTTGTAAGTGTTATGGGTGTAACAATTACACAACGGGAGGCTATTCGGGTAAGGACAAAAGAAGAAAAAGCATTTAAGTAGTTTTATGTGATAACAAAATGCATCTCTGTGCACTTTGACATACCGTCCAGAGGTAAACCTAACCTCCCCTCTTTGGCAGACGTTGGTTATGGTTTAGTAACCCCATTTGATTGGGGTGAACGCACTGAAAGGTCTGCCGAGTAAGTACGGATGAAATTATTGTTAAAGAAGCAGAAAATTGTAATGTATGTAAACACAAATTATGGTGGGAAAATCTGCAGGGGTGTACTCAGTTATAGCGATTTAAATTTCCCCCAAATGTTGTGGGAGTAGAAGCATGCGTGCCATCATGTAGGGGATGTTATCCATTTGCCGGGAGAGTTAGGGGATGAATCCCAAGGGGTAGGTCCGTTCTAGAGGGTTTGCCTTTTCCTAAAGTCTCTAATGGTTGTTTACCCTGCAAGAGCTTTTCTGGGGTTAAAAAGAAGAATGTTTATGGAATCATCAATACAGCGAGGTGCAGGTCTTTTACGTAACCGCGCGCTCCCACATTCTTTCTCTGGCGTTTCCTTTTATCTCCCCTTCCTTCTGATGTCGGACCAAAGTGTTGAGGAAACCAATACACGCAGGCAGGAAGGATCGTGTATTGGCCACCACAAATATTTATCAACACGATCCAGGGTAACATGATCTGAACAACTCCCACAATCCTGATACCCTATACAGGGTGGTACAGAAGTCAAGTCGTTACATTAATTAAAACCGGTGATAGATCTCATTTTGTATCTTGCGTTTTGGTCTCTGGCCATTTCCTACGGAGATACTTTAGTTTTTCCGAAAACAAGCTGGCAACACTGCTGGTTGTGTAGGTGTCACTTTCCCTAGTTCAGTACATAAACACAGTAACGGTGTGGCTTGAGAACATAAACAAATACCTTGTTCGTCTGTGTTTACTGCGCGAGTGTACGCCAATCACAAGCGTTAGCTCCCAAAACATTAAACGAAAGCGAAAGTGACCGATCTGTTTACATCTACAAACCAGCTCAATAAATTCCCTGCCCAACCTCAACGCAACGTTGTCGACATGTTACACGTCTGAAGGAGCTGCTCAGAGTATTCCTTCACGTCTTTTAAGTGATTAATCTCATAATTACCCCTACGACGGGTTTCCAAGTAGTCTCCGCGGCCATCCCTTGTTTTCCTGCTCAACACCTGCACTAAGCGAATTCCAGGAAAACTGGAATTACCAGGTATTTCGTGCTTTTGACAATTTTAACCACAACTAATCCTCCCAGATCTCGTACCTATATACATGTAACGATTTTAACATTTTCTGATTATTTAATTCCGCCATGTGATGCAGTATTATATCCATAATTATGGCATTCACAATTTCAGCTTCAACGTGGATAAAAAAAATTTTTTTCGAAATCGGCTGATCAAAGAACAAAATGCCATTCGACTTTTTTGCTGCTATTCAGCCTACTTAAAAGCCATTGTTTGAGCGAACTTTGAACCCGCGACCTTGTTACTCTTACATCGCCGACTGTTTTATCTGTTGGCAGTGACCGGAGCCGCCACCGCGGAGGAGATGAAATACCTAAAAATGTCATGCACCAGAAGGCATATTCGTTTTTATCTCGGTCTACTTGCAGCTTCAGCAGGTGAATCGCTGCCAAATGACGTCACGCTCACAAAATGTATTGGTCGTTCCTTCGTTTCTTTGCCAGGAATTTACAATACTGGAGAAGATTCTGTTCCAGCTCTCCGGAGACAAGTCAATGCTTCGCAATGCCTCATTTGTTGCATTTACATTACCTTCTCTACCCAATATCGTTTAGTTTATAAAATGCACTATATTTAATATAAAGTTTGTCTACCTATTATAAACGATTAAAGGAAGAGTTGCATTCCCCAAAAATCTGATGTTGTACTCACATGACTTTCTCTACTCTTGTACTAACCATTCTTACAAACTCTTATTCCTGTATCTTCTTCGTGTTATTTAAGATAAACATTTGTACAAATTATCTTATTGTTTATTTCCTTGTAGGTACAAGGGAATATTAGAATACAGTAGGCTTTGTGCGATAGTCAAACCTTTTAAAGCTTTGAGATCCCGTTCTCTTTGCACGCATAACATGCAAAACGAACAACGATGTTGCATTTCACGAAAGTTTTAAGTTTTCCGAAACTCACACACATAAAAAGGAATATCTCCGAAATGGTTCACTCTACATGAAAATTTATTTGAACATAAATTGTGTATTTTAGCAAGATCTACATTTTCTGTCCAGTATGATTTGATCTATCTCTAACGGTTTACCAATTATGCAAAAGTCGTCCAGAGTAAATACGACTACAGGGGCTATAGCCAGCAAATTCAAGATATACATTTCATTTGTCATCAAAATCTCAAACATACGACATTTTAATCAAAATCGTTAGCCATTTTCAAGAAAATCAAAATTTTCGAAAAATATTCCATGTAAAGGGTAGTTTAGGGTGGGGCTATTTTCTTCAAACTCTTCGTGTCGCATCCTTGAAACATATTGAACTTAAATTGCAATTTTGGTTTTTAACCGACTTTTCGTTTTTGAGTTATGCTGTCCACAGTCCCATGGATGTTTTTCTAAAAATCCTTTTCTTTTTATTCAGGGAGCATAAAACATTTCCAGTACAATACTTCCCCGCTTATCGTACCTAGGAGAGAAAGTAAAAATGTATTGCAGTAAAATATCGATATTGAATTTTTTTATGGAATCAACACTTCTTACTAAAGCACACAATTTACATCTAAATCTAAACGTGACATTTGCGCAGTGGCTTATGATCAAGTTCTGTTTTGTATTTATAAAACCATAGTAGTGTCAGTTCATAAACATCACGTGGTTAAGTACAGTGCCGTCTCGCATTATCAGTAGTGTCTTGTTTATTTCAAGGAAGGAAACAGACGTTACCCCCATCATCAACGGTCATTCGCCATGTGCAAAATTGTACGTGGTAATAAACTTTCAGTTACACTTTTACTTTCTCTACTGGTAAGTAGGGGAAGTATTGTATTCCACCCAAAAATTCGATGTCGAGATTTCACCGGTAATATAAGTTTTGAGTCCCCCTGAATCCAAAAAAAACATTTTTAGAAAAAGGTCCGTGTGTGTGTCTGTGTGTCTGTCACACTTTGGACAGCATAACTCAAAAACGAAAAGTCGGTTAAAAACCAAAGTTGGTATTTAAGTTTAATGTCGTTCAAGGATTTGACACGAAGATTTTGAAGAAAATAGCCCCACCCTAAACTACCATTTTCATGGAAAATTTTTCGAAAATTTTGATTTTCTTGAAAATGGCTCTAACGATTTTGATTAAAATGTCATATGTTTGAGATATTTTGATGGCAAATGAAATGTATATCTTGAATTTTCTGGCTATAGCCCCTGTAGTCGTATTTACTCTGGACGGCTTTTGCATAACTGGTAAACCGTTAGAGATATACCAAGTTATACTGTACAAAAAATGTAGATCTTGCTAAAATACAAAATTTATGCCTCAATAAAGTTTCTTGTAGGGTGAACCATTTCGGAGATATTCCTTGTTATGTGAGTTTCAGAAAACTTAGAGCTTTAGCGAAATGCAACAACGTTGTTCATTTTTTTATGTATGCTAATCATGCAAAGAGAACGGAATCTCAAAGCTTAAAAGGATTTGACTATCGCACAAAGGCTACTGTATTCTAATATTCCCCTTGTACCTACAAGGACATAAGCAATAAGATAATTTGTACAAATGTTTATCTCAACTAACACGAAGAAGATATAGGAATTAGAGTTTGTAAGAATGGTTAGTACAAGAGTAGAGAAAGTCATGTGAGTGCAACACATCAGATTTTTCAGGTTACAGTACATATCGGAAATTAAATTGGTTGTGTTGAAGAGACTGGAACATATTAATACGTTTGTTTCCTATATTGTGTTAGAATATTATGCAGTATGATGTTATGACGGACTCATTCCGTTAGACTGGACATTTCGGTAAATCGGCAGCCACATTAGGCGAGTTATCGGGAATTACACTGCATTACATAGAGTAATAAGGGGCACAAGTTCTGCTATCGCTTTCCCTGCCTTCCATGGTACTTTTGAAGGTGTCATGGTTGCTCTTATATTGACAATGTCTGGTTGCCTTCCTGTGCAAACAATGTCTGAACAATAAGGCAAGTTCCAATCTTCACACATTTGAAACGTTAACAATGGAACTTAGAACCCATGTACAAATTATTGCGAGGAATATTAAAATAATCAGTCCAAAACCACACCTCGCAGTAGCTGAAAGTTGCATAGTTCACCGTGTGATGGCAGCGCAGACCAAAATGTGAATTCACAACGGTTGCGGCAAGAGCTTTATGGTTTATATTATATAATCTTGTTTATTGACATGACTACCATCCAAAAAGTTGCCGAAGGACATCTTAAGTCCAACGGCCTAATTTTCGAAGATGGGAAAGGCAAAATTAATACCTGTACTTGAAACAGAGAAAAACGCCTAACTCAGATCACCTCTCAGTGAGTGACTGACGGCCAGAACGGCAGACATTCCTTCATTGGAACTCGCTGCGTCTACACCTCGATTCTGCGGGACCATTGGGAGCTTGGAGTGCTTGGACTGCTTGGATCCTCGATTCAGGGGAATAAGCGGGAGAACGACCGCGGCGACGTGGTGGTGGAGCTAAAAAAACTACGCACCTACTCAGGTGAAAGCACAGTTTCGCGGCACGCTGCAAGACGTTAGACAGCAAACGGTAGCGTGTCGCACCAGTCATCACTTGCGCTTCTTCGACATCGATCCTGCTCCCGGAGGGGTGCGAGCAGGTACATAGCGGAGCCAGGTAACTATACCCCTTCCTTCATCACCATTCCCGACTCAGACAAACTGACTGACGGACCACGTGACTACGGGCTTGCAAGGCTGCAGCCAAAGGTGAGGACCCCTGGTCCAACACCTCAAGCCGTAATGGCTTGCCCAGGCGCCTCCTCCTCTAAGGAGGGGGTCCGGTCCTCTGCAAGCAGCCGGAGGGCAACCGTGCTGACCGACGGACCAACAACATCATCATCATGCATCTCTGTCCCCGAGGCGGTACCACCTGCGCGTAAAAAGCGCAAGTGTTCTGCCCCGCGACAGGTCATAGATAGTGAGTCACCACCACTGGTTTCCTATCATCCCTTCTCTCCCTCTGACTCAGAGGCAGACATGGATACTGACACCGAGGGCTTCACTGAGGTGAAGGGACGCCGGAGCAGGCGTAACTCCACGGGCTCTCAGCAGCAAGAACCACAGGTTACTACCCAACCCCCAACCAAAGGGGGGGAGAAAATGCCGCCAATAGTAGCGGATGCTTTCAAGGAGCATACAAAAACCATGCGGCTCCTAGCTTCGCGCCTGAAAAGACGCCTTGAGGCAATAAGGAGGCCACGGAAAGTCAACATCAAGACCTCCTCACTTGAGGATTTTGAGGCAGCCAAGGCTGTACTTCGGGAATTAAAAATCCCGTTTTACAGTTATTCGCCCATACGTCCTTACGTGGAAAGGCGAATAATCAGAGGCCTTGCCTCCGACTGCTCTACCGAGGAAGTCAGGCTGGCACTCCTCGAAGAACATGACATTACAGCAACAGTGGCCCAGCTGAAGAAGACTATCGCCTCCGACAGAGGACCTGAAAAGGTGCCCATGCCACTGTTTCTGGTCGTGGTGGACAAAGTGCGCGACCAACAAGTTCAGCCCATTGACACTGTGCGTCACCTAATCTACACTGCCGTAAAGGTGGAACGCTTTTACGGTAAGGAGGGTCCCGTGCAGTGTCGCAATTGCCTGGGATTTCACCATTCCAGCATGGCATGTGAGCGCCCGCTCGCATGTCTGCGATGTGGTGGAACCCACAGAGTGCAGGACTGCCCTAAGCCGGATACGGACAGGGAATGCGTCAACTGCAAAGGCGCGCACTGCAGTGTCTACAAAGGATGCGCGACGCGTCTGAAAATCATAGATAGCCGTCGCAAGGGACGTGCGGAAGCGGCAGAGGTCCGCCCCGGCGTTTCCTTCTCATACGCCCTTAATAGGGCAGAAAAGACACTGACCCAGGCAATAGTACCTGCCCCTGCCACGACTGAAGTTTCGGCACCACCTCCAGGCCATACAGAGGAGTCTGTTGTGGCCAATGCTCCTCCTAAACCTAAGCGGCGAAGGAAACACAAGAGCAAGCGTCAAGCCGCGGAGAGAGCAAGCACAGCTCCTCAACAGCCTCCCAAGGCGCCGGCAGAGCAGTCCACTGAGGCAGCTCTGGCACCAAGGGATACTGCTGTTACAGCCGGCCCACAGGTGACACCTGTGGTCCCCACTGTACCCATGACCCCCCCTGCATTAGGGGGAACGCTCTCGCAGGCGGATCTGGAGGAATTTCAGGACCTAACCCTGTGGTTCAACAACATAATTAACAGAATCTTGCCTGCACTTCGTAAATTCAAGCTGCAATACGAAAGCCCTAACCTGAGCCCCATGCAGAAGCATGCCCTACTGGTCCAAACCCTGGCCCAGCTGTTCCCTAACTCAGCCAAGTAATGGCCTCCAGACTTGTCCGGAGACCATTCAGGGCTGCGTTCTGGAACGCAAATGGCATAAGGGGCCATTACCCAAGCCTTGTTGAGTTTGTGCAGTCGTATGGAATTGACATTCTGATGGCCTGCGAAACCCACTTGGATGCTGCAACCAACTTCTCGCTGCCGAGTTACGTCACCCATCGGTCTGATCGGGTCGGCCGACCGGGGGGCGGTACAGCCATTTTCATCAAGAACCACATCACTCACACATCCTTCCCTATCCCACCACTACAACACGTGGAGGCCTGTGCTATTAGGCTTGCCATTGGCGGGGTAGACACGGTGTTGGTAGTGGCATACGACCCTCCTGATAACCGCTTCTACGAAGCTGATATTAACACCCTCCTGAACCTGCATCCTGCGGTTTGCATCGCCGGCGACCTCAACGCTAAGCATGCACATTGGCATAGCCGCGCTACCAATGCCAAGGGGCGAGGGCTCTACCGCCTGATCAGCGGTAACCCAAGCATTCTTGCGCATGGACCGAGAGGACCTACGTTCCATCCGGCACGAGGGAGGCCAGATGTGCTCGATATCATGGTCACCAAAAACATCCCTTTTCATCTAGACCTCTCAGCGGTCAATGAATTGGACTCCGACCATGACCCTGTCTTGGTGGATTCCAACATTGACCTGCCAGCTCTGGTCACTCCAGACTGGACATACGAGGTCGACTGGGATGCAGCCATCCATGAACTCAACCAGTCTGTGGACCCGCGTCCGCGTGTCGATTCTATCGATACACTGGAGGCGGCAGCCACGGCATTCTCCCAACACATCCGGGATGTAGTGCGTGCCCACACGCACCGCATTCCATCCGACATACCTAACCCTCGCACCATTCCCATCGAACTCAGACAGTTGCTCAAAGCCAAAGCAACTGTCCGAAGGCTCTGGCAGCGTTTCCGCCATCCCAGGATACAGGCCGTCTACCAGCGGTTCAAGTCCCTGTCACGACGCCTGCTGCGTTTACACCGCAAAACAGCCTGGGAAAACACGATGGCAAACGTAGACCTCTCCGAGAAACAACCATGGCGGATAATTAGGTCCCTTAGAAAGGACAAAAATGCACATCATCATCCTCTACATGGCACTCGCGGGAGACTCTCTTTTGAGCCCCAAGAGAAAGCCACGGCTTTCGCAGACCATCTAGAGTCCCAATTCGAACCCCGGGAAGATGTCCAGGACGAAGACTTTACTGAACTCGTGGAGGCGACGGTAGATTACCTCTATGAGGCACCTCCGCCGCCACGCGCAGAGATCCAAATCCCCTTAGTCACCCCAAGACAGGTGGCTTCTGAAATCAGAAGATTAAAACCTGGCAAATCCCCTGGTCATGATGGCGTCACGGCGCCCATGCTCCAGCACCTTCCCCGAAAGGCCGTGGTCCACCTGACGAGGATTTATAATGCATGTCTGCAGCTTCGTCACTTTCCTACTTGCTGGAAGGAGGCGAGGGTGGTCTGCATTTTGAAGCCCGGCAAGGACCCGGTTTTCCCTTCCAATTACCGTTCCATAAGCCTATTACCTATCGTTTCAAAAATCTTTGAACGATTATTCCTATCCCGCCTCACTCCTCTCTTCGAGGAAAGGCAACTTATCCCGGATCATCAGTTCGGTTTCCGTCATGGACATTCCACTACACTACAGCTGCTGCGGCTGGTCGAGAAGGTCGCCCTGGGTTTCCAGGAAAACTTCAAAACAGTCGCGGTGCTTCTGGATGTAGAAAAAGCCTTTGCAACCACATGGCACCAGGGGTTACTGTACAAACTCAGAGAGGCTGAAATCCCTCCCCCCTACCTCACCCTGATTGGTAGCTTCCTTCGGGATCGCTCTTTTCGGGTGCGGGTGGAGGGGAAGTTGTCCTCGGTCAGACCCATAGCGGCTGGAGTTCCGGAGGGTAGCGTGCTATCGCCGTTGCTCTTTGCTGCCTACATGTCTGACCTACCCGTGGAACCGCATACTGTTACGTGCCAGTATGCTGACGATGTCCTCATACTGGCACAGAACAAAAATGTTCGGTACTGCTTCCCTCCACTTCAGCGACAGCTCGACGCTATCGGCAGGTGGAGTGAACAGTGGAGAATGGCCATTAGCCCGCAGAAGAGCCAAGCTCTACTACTGGGCAAAGTTCGAAACTGGCGGCCGGGTGTATCCCTGGCAATGCGGCGGAGAAGAATCCCTTGGGTTAACTCTGCCAAATACCTGGGGGTACTACTTGACCGTGGTCTAACCTTCACTCCACACGTCAGAACAAAGGTCGGTCAGGGACATGGCGCCCTGAGACAGCTATATCCCATACTCCAATCAACCATGCCCACATACCTGAAACTACGCTTGTACCGTGCGATCGTCCCGCCCCTGATCCTGTACGGGTGCGAGGTCTGGGGTACGGTGGCTCGTTCCACCATCCGCAGGCTGCAGACCGTGCAGAACAGGGCGCTTAGGATGATCTACGGTACCGACCGTAGGTTTCCATCACACATCCTTCACACTCATTCCGGCATCCCATACATTGTGGACGTAGTGCGGGACAGGACTCGCACAATGTATGACAAACTCATACCTCACCCAAACCAGCTGGTGAACAGCCTGGGGCAATATGACCATCGCCTCCCTAGGCGGAGACAGAGCTACCGACTACCCAAGGACGCCCTTGGCTGGTAGGTACCGCTTTGCCTTCATCATCCTTCACACCTATCACCTGTTCCCCTCGGTTTCCTGTCACTGGCACTGCATTGCTCGCCGGCCAAGGCTGACGAAGTAATCAGTAGGGAAAAGGTCGCTTGGATGGCTAGACATCCAAGATCCGACAGATCCCGCCGCCAGTGACAACACAGGAACCCACCCTGCACCATCAGACATACAAAGACAAAAAAGCCTGTTACATATACCAACCTATACCACCACACGGGTAAATCCGTATTTAAACGGATAGGTACCGTGGCCACCTTACCATCCGCCTGGGTTAACCCAGACGACTAGTACTCACTCCTGGACTCCTGGACGGCCAGAACCTGGAGGAGATTAGCGCGTCACCTGATTGACTAACCAGCCAATCAGCATGTATGGGCATTGCCCGTTCATGGACCAATCCCTACCAACCATCCATCTTGCCCCTATAAATACCCCTGATCCCAAAAGAAGAAGGGAACCACCGCAGCAGTCCAAGACGCCTCCGAAGAACCTTCTGGGGAAACTGAAAACGCCAGCGCCGCCCCTGCCTCACAGCCAGCCTCCTCGCCAACTCCATCTCCATCTACGCCGCCTGACCAAGGTATCTCAGCCTGCGACACCACGCCGACATCAACCACCCACCGCACACAGTCGACACAGCCAGAGGTTGAATATCGAACGTCCAGAGAGAGTCATCCTAACCTCACGAGGCTGCAGAGTTACAGCGCAGTTGTGCGCGGAGTACATCGGCAGCTTCCTGACTCTCTCCTCCTCAGCGCAGCCCGACGTCGCTGGCCTTCTCTCATGAAAGCGACGCGCATCATCACAGCCAGAGGACCGTCGCCCCTGGTGCGCCTGGAGTTCTGGGATGGGGCGGATTACCATGCTGCTCTGACGGACGGGCTTCCTGCCCTCGGGCAGGTGCTCCCAGTTGAGGCTAGCCGTGGTGTACGACCTATTCCCTGCCGACGCTGTTGCCAGTACGGTCACACCGCCGACGCCTGCGCCGACGCCCCACGCTGCCACTACTGTGGCGCTGGCACCTTCACCACATCCTGCACCAGCCATGACCTGACACGTCGCCCCGTGTATTGTGCCACGTGCAATTGCACTGGCCACTTCACGGGCCAGGCGGCGTGCCCCAGGAACCCACGCCGTCAGACGCCTGCAGTTCACAAGTTGCCTACGCAACAACCACTTTCCGCCTCGCAGACCATCACCGTCACACACCAACATGTCAACACCAAACGCCAAACCGCCGACCAACACGACGCTGCAGACAACCAACTACACACCGCTGTACTCCACAACACCGCCGCACTACAGAAGATACAAGACACACTTCAGACTCTCACCGACCGGGTTGCAGCATGGGAGACAGCCCTGTCTCGTGCTCTCGAGGACGTTAAGGATGCCACCCATAATCTGCATACAACGCTACCTGCCACAGTCCATCAAGACAACAATAGCCTCCGTGACCACTTCAACAAGCAGCTGGAGAAAGTGGTCACTTACATCAACGACTCACGCATTCACAAGGTCCATAAGACATTAGAAGAAATTCTACAAGGACACACGTCATCACTACAGGACTTACTTCATCAGATTTTGAATCGACTGACACTTCTCAGGCCTCTACTCGGTCCTCCACCCGGTCCTTCAGTACGACCCGACTTCCCCCCAAACCGCAGGTCAGTGTCAGGGCACCGCCATTACACTTGACCAGCCTAAGCCAACGACCCGACTTTAACTTTACCCACAATCATCCGGTTTGCTTCGGCGGTACCGGACTAACACCACCACTGTATAAATAAACAGAGTCACCCCAGAAATAAAATTACTTAAGAAAAAAAAAACAAAAAAAAAACAACCATTCCCAGAGATTAAATCCCTGTAGACCAAAACACCATACTATCGCGCAGGTTAAGCCGTATAACGGCTAGGTACTGCGGTAAAGACACTTCGGGTGGGAGAATAAGCTTCCCCACTCGACTCGAACTGCCTCTGGAGCCTCTGGGCAACTGCTAAAACTACAACTTGATTCTGTAACTCCAAGCGGCCGGCGAAGTAAGCAATAGGGCAATGTTCGCTCGGATTGCTAGACATCCAAGATCGGACACATCCCGCCGCCAGTGACAACATAGGGAACTAACCTGCACCATTAAAGACATTACACCAAAGCTTGTAAAATCAGACAAAACCTAAAACATCTCACGGTTACCCGTATAAACGGATAGGTACCGTGGCCACTTTACCATCCACCTGGGTTAACTCAGGCGACTTGTACTTACTCCTGGACTCCTAACAAAATTGACGACGTAGTCAACTGCAAAACCAAAGTACAGTATGAGCACCCTTTTAAGCTCCAGGGTTACTTAATTCTTCGACACGACAGAATTGGCCGACAGGGGGAGGAACTGTTATTTTGCTCAGAAACACCATTGCTCATGGTGCCCTTACTGACGGCGGACTCCTAAAACTCTTGTTGATAACCAAACGGCAATGCTGGTAGCACTTTATCGGCCCAGATTTCGTACAAGACCTCGAACAAATCCTCACTTTAGACGAGCATGTTATAATTGCAGGAGATTTCAATGCCCGGCGCTACTGGTGGTTTTCTCGCCGGACAAACGTGGTCGGAAATCTCCTACTTAAACTTATAACAGAAGATGACATTGAGGTACACCTCCCCCCCAGAACCCATCCTTTGGCACAGATCAGGGCACTTTAACCCCGAGATTTTGGACCTCGTACTCACAAAAAAACGCGACACACTCAAATAACTTCAGAGTATCACAGCCTGGACTACGACCATCTTCCCGTGCATTTCGACATACAGGGCGCTATTACGGCCGGTGTCTCTGGCCCTCGGAAGAGGGCAACACTGACTGGGATAGGTTTACCATGGAAATGCACAGGATGGCGGAACCCAGACTGACATACTATAGCGGGGCAGACATAGATGTCTGCCATTGAAAACTTTACTGCCTCGCTACACACGGCCAAGAGAAATGCTACCACATACACCACAAGACCACCCGGTGTTTGCACGCACCCCGAGGTAGAGCAACTCATTGCGCGGAGACGACACTTGACAAGACTATGGCGGTATGCCCGTCAGGCTGAATATAAAGTGCTAGCAAAATGGCTACGCAACATCATTCGGTAACAAATTAAAATCAACAAAATTGAATAGTGGGAAAACAAAATGCTGAGTACCACCCGTTCGGACTCTTCCTTGTGGAAATTAGTAAAGGCTTTCAAAGTTTCCACGAGCGTCAACTCCGCAACTGAGGCGCTGCACACTCAAGGCGGCCTGCACTTCTCCGCAGAGGAGAAAGCCGAGGTCTTCGCTGATTGTCTCTAAGACAGATTCACCGAAAACCCAGTGACCAACCGTGAAATAGAACGGGAGGTCCAGACGTGGGTACAAACCTGGGTGGCGCGGAAGCAAGAGCAACAGCTATCCCTAATAACACCGCAGGAAGTTTACAAGCTCATTAGGAAACTGCCATAGAAAAATCCTCTCTGTTCCACTCCGAAGCACTAACCAAACCCTTCACCTCGAAGCCATCCATCCCGGAGGCAATAACAAAAAGAGCCAAGGCAACACGATAATTACGTGATCGCCAACATTGGCAAAGGCGAGCCTAAGCACCGCAAGCACGCAAGAATCAAAATGTTGTAGACGCGGCACGGCTCGCCGACTAATGCGCGCCCATGCAATCTAGGGCCCCAAGCCGCACATATACTCGGCAGAGGCCCGCCCCAGGAGCTGCAACCTGTCCGCGCAGGAAAACTGTAGCGCCAGCTGGGACGCATATGTTTGGTGTGCCCAGTGCAAGTGTGTGTGTGCGTGTGTGATGGGACATACAATTGTGGTATGCCCAGGAGTGACTGCGTGTGTATATTTGTGTATATAAATGTATATAAAAAATAAAAAAAAAACTTAACACACCAAGATCTACAACAAAAAGCTGTTCTCTGTGACCTAAAGTTGCTCAGCCTATTTTTTTTTTTAACAAGGAAATCGTAAATAATGATAAATATAAGTCATTCCTAAATTCTAGCCTGTAAGCGGGGCCTAATGTAGGCTTACTAATAAAGAAACTGGAAACTTCTTAAACTTTTACCTTCTGTTGTCTACCTGATGTTTGCTTAAATAGTGAAACCAAATACACTGGGATTTTGTGAGAGTAATACATATATACAACACAATTATTGTCAAAGAACCATTTCTTCGAAAAAAGTCTGTTGCACTCACATGACTTTCTCTACTCTTATGCTAGCCATTCTTACAAACTCTTATTCGTCGCATTAGCTTGTGAGTGAGTGAGTGCCTTATAGACTTTGAAACCCTGCAGATTATAGTTGATGTTCGTATAATCTTGTTGCAAAGTGTGATGCCTCTTTCAAGTAACGCGTACGTAGATCAGTGCTCCTGCTTAATAAAGTTTGAGACTTGGTCGTCGTTAAGCTAGTGATGATGTAAGAAGCTTGGGCGGGCGGGCGTACTCGTGCTTTTTCATAATACTAGCCAAACACTCCTATTCTTATAATCTAGCTGTATTGTGTATCAGTTAGGAATCCACTTAGATATCCTAATCTTCACTTTCTCTACTCAGTATCGAGGTTGTGTGTGTGTGCGTATTCGTAAAATCTTTCAAATTACGTTCTCTTTGCTCGTTTAACATAGGAAAAATAAACAGCGACGTTCCATTTTATCAAAGTTTTAATTTTTGTGAAACTGACACAAATAACAATGAATATCTCCAAAATGGCTCACTCTATAAAAAAAAATTATTTTCACACAAATTGTATGTTTTAGGGAGATCTACATTTTGTGTACAGTAAGATTTTGTCCATCTCTAACGGTTTAGGAGTTACTCAAAAGATATCCAGAGTAAATACGACTACAGCGACTATAGCCAGAAAAGTCAAGATATACATTTCATTTGTCATAAAAAGATCTCAAACATATGACATTTTAATCAAAATCGTTGGAACCATTTTCAAGAAAATCAAAATTTTCCATGTAAAGGGCAGTTTAGCGTGGGGCTATTTTCTTCAAAATCATCGTGTCACATCCTTGAAAGACATTAAACTTAAATACCAACTTCGGTTTCTAATCGAATTTTCGTCTTTGCGTTATGCTGTAGACACAATTTCGACATCGAATTTTTGGGTGGAATACTTACTAGTGTAAAAAGTAAAAATACTGCCATAGATTGATATGGTGAAACTGAGAAACTAAAGTTGAGTAAATATTCTATGCAGAATGGGGTGAACACGAAAGGATTTCAGGAGAAAGAGTTCATAGAGCTATAGGCCTTTCTCCCAGAAAGGTCTTCAATTGTTATCGCAATTTGCTCTTAAGTACTCCAAACTCGGTGCTTCCTTCTATCAGCGTTAAGTACAGACAACTAATTTAATATTATGTGGTCAACCAAAAAACCGTGTTACGTAACTTGTGTATAATAATTATTACGGTATGTGTATGAAAACTAAAGCTCGCTACCCCTTGTTTCATGAACACAAGACACTCGCTTATTAATTATAGGTATGATTTACAGCACGTTTACTACAAAACTTGGCTGGTAGTCGCACGGCCCATGTTGGCCACACGTGCATGGAGGTCAAAGTCTAAAACCACATTAATACACACAAAACATGCCTCATCACAGGAGATATTTGAAATACCGTGCATCTGCAACATGTTTCATTCACACGCTAATAAATATACTAATATTTTGCTTAATTTTATCTTGTGCAAGGCGTGTAAGAGATTTTCAAAGTGACCGTTCTAACCTTCCTCCAATTTTGCCTAATTTGATTCCGTATCACATGCCTTTTTAGCTTTCTTTTGTTATCACATATTGCTCCCGTCTCCCTGAATTTATTTACAAGCAAGCGAGCGGTGTGTACTCGAAATACCCATGCCAGGAAGTTAGTCGTAAATTGCCTAAGATACGTGACCGTAACAATGGATGACTTTTGTATAACTCTTAAACCATAAGAGAAAGACAAAATCTTACTATACAAAACATGTAGAAGTCGCTAAAGCACACAATTTATGGATGGAACATCGTTCATTTTTTTATATATTAAGGCACACAGAGTGAAGCTTTTGTCAAAATTGTCAAAAAGTCGAAAATTGTTTTTTTGTCTTAAAATGTTCCTGGAACACCTGTGCATTTGGATCAAATAATATTTTTCATATCCCCCCTCCATGTGGTCATTACGGCCCTTTCAAATAGAGCTCTTCCCTTAACGTACACAGGATGTTCCTATATAAAAGTCTGTTTTTCTCAAAACTACATTTCTGCATATTCCAAAAGAAGGTCGCGCCTGAGTTTTGCTTCAAATTCAATGAAAATTTCCAAAAGTATTCATAAATAGCAGCTAAACAAAACTATGATTCAATATTGATGTTATCATTAACATGAATTCCAAAAACATTTTTTTTGTATGAAAAAAGTGAATATTTTTTAAGATTAAATTTTCTTTGTTATTAAAAAAATATGTACAGCATAATCAGCAAACGTATTTGAAATATCTCTTCATACAATTGTTACCCATATTTTAGAGTATCAGTTCTGCCAATATAAATGAATTTTGAAAAGTCAATAGACGCGAGCTCTATTTTGAAAATGTGCCTATTAAATTCATAAAATAATTTATATATCCTAAACGAAATATCCAATTTTAACGAAATTTGGTGTACCTCCTATTATCATATAAATACAAACACAATAAACATTTCAGAAAAATCTATCAAGAAATGTGGAACTTTCAAATTTCACTCCCAGTGTCCCTTAAGTGTGCAAAGAGAACGCAATCTCAAAGCTTTAAAAGATTTGACTATCGCTCAAAGTCTACTTTATTCTAATATTCCCCTTGTACCTACAAGGAAATAAGCAATAAGGTAATTTGTGCAAATGTTTATCTCAACTAACACGAAGAAGATATAGGAATAAGAGTTTGTAAGAATGGTTAGTACAAGAGTAGAGAAAGTCATGTGAGTGCAACACATCAGATTTTTAAGTGTTTAATGCAGGAATTGCATGAACGATATGTAACACGTGTATACATATGCTCGTGTCACACACACACACACACACACACACACACACACACACACACACACACACACACACACACACACACAGTCACACACACACAGTCACACACACACAGTCACACACACAGTCACACACACACACAGTCACACACAGTCACACACACACAGTCACACACACACACACAGTCACACACAGTCACACACACACACACAGTCACACACAGTCAGTCACACACACAGTCACACACTCACACACACACAGTCACACACACACACACACAGTCACACACACACACACACACACACACACTTATACAAGTAACTATTTAGTGAGTTGTTTCTTGTCCTAGATAAATATTCATGAACAATGTGGAGGTGAAGTCGAGGGGTTAAAGAAACAAAAGAAGAAGGAAACAGACCGAGATTTCTTCCTTCTAACAGCATCCGCCGCCACTATATTCATAAAACAAGCAAGCACAAGGATGGTTTATGGCTGGATTTAAACTGGAAAAGTTAACTCGTGATGTCGAACAAAGAACAGAGACAGAAAAGTGCTATTTTGTTTTAACATGCGCCATCTAAATTATTCAAATGAAATTCAACCTGGTTTAAATAAAAAATGGAAATCCTTGGCTTATTTTCTTGCTTCAGATATGACGTCACTGCATCTGTTCCTCTCCACTTTGTTTACAGATGTAGCAATCGTCAAAAAAATGCGAGTAGCGACTTCTGCTTTAGATGAAGATTTTGTGAACTTTATTAAGTGTACGCATATGACTATTTACTTTCTCTACTCCGTATAGTAAGTAGGGGAAGTATTGTATTCCACCCAAAAATTCGATGTCGAGATTTCACCGGAAATATATGTTTTGAGGCCCCCTGAATAAAAAAAAAAAGCATTTTTAGAAAAACGTCCGTGTGTGTGTCTGTGTGTCAGTCTGTGGACAGCATAACTCAAAAACGAAAAGTCGGTTAAAAACCAAAGTTGCTATTTAAGTTTAACGTCTTTCAAGGATGCGACATAAACATTTTGAATAAAATAGCCCCACCCTAAACTACCCTTTACATGGAACATTTTTTGAAAATTTTGATTGTCTTGAAAATGGCTCTAACGATTTTGATTAAAATGTCAAATGTTTGAGATATTTTTATGGCAAATGAAATGTATATCTTGAATTTTCTGGCTATAGGCCCTGTAGCCATATTTACTCTGGACGACTTTTGCATAACTGGTAAACCGTTAGAGATAGACCAAATTATACTAAATAAGAAATGTAGATCTTGCTAAAATGCACAATTTATGTCTCAATAAATTTTCTTGTAGGTTGAACCAATTCGGAGATATTCCTTGTTATGTGTATGAGTTTCGGAAAACTTAGAACTTTTGTGAAAAGGATCATCGTTGTTCATTGTTTTATATGTTAAGTGGGCAAAGGCAACAGAATCCCAAAGCTTTACGGTATTCTAATATTCCCCTCGTACCTATAAGGAAATAAGCAATAAGATAATTTGTACAAATGTTTATCTCAACTAACATGAAGAAGATATAGGAATAAGAGTTTGAAACAATGGTTAGTACAACAGTAGAGAAAGTCATGTGAGTGCAACACATCAGATTTTATTACAACTCTTCAATATTGTCTCTGCCGTGTTTCCGTCATGGTGTGCAGAAAAAACTATTAATAGAAGTTTTTGTCCTCTTGCACTTGCAAGCTTTAAACCTAGGGTTCTGAGAGCCGTAAGATGTTAGTATTAAAATAGCATTGATATTATATAAATCGATAGACACCGTCGTGGAAGTAGATGAAGTAGTTAATTACCCATCAGAGTTTTTGAACTCTTGATCTGGCAGGAATGCCACCCCCCCCCCCCCACACACACACACACACACACACACACACACACACACACACACACACACACACACAGGTGTGCCAATTACGTTGCGTAACGTCCCGAGGCTCCTCGTAGTGGAAGCAGCGATATTAACTGGCTGTGCCTTTGAAATATGTCCTCATTCCTCCAATTCCAATGATCCCAAGCGATACATCATATAAATTTAAAAGGCTACGAATTGTAATACATTTGGCGTTTGCAGTCACAATTAATAAAGCTCAAGGTCAATCTTTAGAATCGTGTGGTTTAGATTTAGGTGCCGATTGCTTCTCAGAAGGACAATTGTATGTTTTTGAACCCTTTTTGACATATACCTAGTTCAAATACTGCCGAAAATTCTAATCTCAGGGTGTGCGTAGGTTTTGTGGGAAGATGTTACTGCTTTCCAACTAACACATTTTAATAGCGTATTGCTTATACTGTTACGCAGAGATACGTCGACCAATATTTATTCCTGGAACTGTAATATAGAACCCCGTTAGAAATATATTATTCAAGTTTTATAAATACTTCTGTTTATACGTTCAAAGTGTTCTGTGCTATTACCACTGTCGAGCTTACTGCTTCCTCTTAATATTTACTTCTATTTATTTCACATCAACAGTATTATTTATTATTAAATGTTTTATTGCCATTTTATTTATTAATTACTCTTTAAATTAGTTCTGAACCATGGCATCAGTATCCGACTACTCCCACAGAATTTAACACGTACACTTCATTAGCAGGTACATAGGCCACTGTTGCACGGAGCTGGTGTATGCTAATTCAGACCAAGTTCCTATACATTCACCTACCTGTCTTACCATTATGAATGTTTGAACTCTAAAACCTTGTAGTATCATTTCCAAAGGCACAAAGCTCAAGTTGGCACCCACGGGCCCTGAATAACAATGAGATCGTCTCTCAATTGTTTGTCTTGATCCGTGTTCACGAACACCTGTTTCCTACCCAAACTTAGCCGCCGAGTGCCCAACAGTTCCCGATCCAACAGAACAATACAAATGAGATTTACTTTGGCTAGGTTTAACAGTTAATCTTATTCGTTACTTTTGGAACTGTTAATGGGGATGTAAAGCTTACTTAAGTTTCCATTTAAGTTCATGAAGTTGGGAAGAAAAAAAAAATCTGATGTGTTGCACTCACATGACTTTCTCGACTTTTGTACTAACCATTCTTACAAACTCTTATTCCTATATCTTCTTCGTGTTAGTTAAAAGAAAAATTTGTCCAAATTATCTTATTGTTAATTTCCTTGTAGGTACAAGGGGAATATGGGAATACAGTAGGGCGTGAGTGGTAGTCAAATCTTTTAAGGCTTTGAGATTCCGTTCTCTTTGCACACGTAACATATAAAAAAATGAATAACGATGTTCCATTTCACGAAAGTTCTAAGTTTTCCGAAACTCACACACATAGCAAGGAATATCTCCGAAATCGTTCCCCCTACAAGAAACTTTATTGGCACATAAATTGTGTATTTTAGCAAGATCTACATTCTTTGTATAGTATGATTTGGTCTATCTCTAACGGTTTACCAGTTATGCGAAAGTCGTCCAGAGTAAATACGACTACAGGGGCTATAGCCAGAAAATTCAAGATATACATTTCAGTTTTCATCAAAATATCTCAAACATATGACATTTTAATCATAATCGTTAGCGCCATTTTCAAGAAAATCAAAATTTTCTATAAATTTTCCATGTAAAGGGTAGTTTAGGGTGGGGCTATTTTCTTGAAAATCTTCGTGTCGCATTCTTGAAAGACATTAAACTTAAATACCAACTTTGGTTTTTAACCGACTTTTCGTTTTTGAGTTATGCTGTCCACAGACTGACACACACACACCCCTACTTACCAGTAGAGAAAGTAAAAAAATAAGCTTTGCAAAAAAAAAAAAAAAAAAAAAAAAAAAATAATTTGTGACCAGTTTGTGATTTCATTCTTGGTAATAAATATTGTCGATCAATATTATTCTTTTATTGAATAGCTCCCGTAAGTACACACTAGTTGCAATAATTGGTGACCGCCGACGTGATAAGGGATGGCGACAAACGAAGCGTCAAGCGTACTCTGCTTAGTGACGGAAGCTCCGAATACTGACTCACTTCTGCATATCGTTCAAGCAAGAAACGAGTACTGCGTGCTTTATGCCTTATTTCTTCCTTGTTTAGCAAACGCCGATGTGTTCCTCTTGAACTCGTGTAATTACCCGAGTCTGTTAAAAGGTTTTCGGAGCGCAGCTGATGAATTTCGAGCGCAGGTGTCGTACACCCCTTTTGTCATTCCAATAAACTTCGTATGTTTACACGCTTTATATCAGCTTCACCTGTATGAGTGCAGCGGAATCTTACGACGTAATTTTCACCCATTTAGATTAGTCTATTTGGCTTAAAGTTTTCCATACATATCAAGGACTAATGACAGTACAATAATATTATAACCTTGTCCTAAGATCAAAAGGGACTTAGCTAATTTATCAAAGTAACGTAATTTTCAGTAACTTGTAGAAAGCGCGGGGTGCTTTTTAGATATTTTTATAATAACTTTACTTTTATAAACAGATACCAATGAACTATTTATAACATTTGATATAAGACACCCCACTCTTTTTTACTTTCTCTACTGGTAAGTAGGGGAAGTATTGTATTTCACCCAAAAATTCGATGTCGAGGTTTCACCGGAAATACATGTTTTGAGGCCCCCTGAATAAAAAAACGCATTTTTAGAAAAAGGTCCGTGTGTGTGTGTGTGTGTGTGTGTGTGTGTGTGTGTGTGTGTGTGTGTGTGTGTGTGTGTGTCAGTCTGTGGACAGCATAACTCAAAAACGAAAAGTCGGTTAAAAACCAAAGTTGGTATTTAAGTTTAATGTCTTTCAAGGATGCGACACAAAGATTTTGAAGAAAATAGCCCCACCCTAAACTACCCTTAAAAGGACAATTTTTCGAAAATTTTGATTTTCTTGAAAATGGCTGTAACGATTTTGATTAAAATGTCATATGTTTGAGATATTTTGATCACAAATGAAATGTATATCTTGAATTTTCTGGCTATAGCCCCTGTAGTCGTATTTACTCTGGACGACTTTTGCATAACTGGTAAACCGTTAGAGATAGACCAAATCATACTATACAAAAAATGTACATCTTGCTAAAATACACAATTTATGTCTCAGTAAATTTTCCTGCAGAGTGAACCATTTCGGAGATATTCCTTGTTATGTGTGTGAGTTTCGGAAAACTTAGAACTTTCGTGAAATGGAACATCGTTATTCATTTTTTTATATGTTAATCGTGCAAAGAGAACGGAATCTCAAAGGTAAAAAAGATTTGACTGTCGCACAAAGCCTACTGTATTCCCATATTCCCCTTGTACCTGTAAGGAAATAAGCAATAAGATAATTTGTACAAATGTTTATCTCAACTAACACGAAGAAGATATAGGAATAAGAGTTTGTAAGAATGGTTAGTACAAGAGTAGAGAAAGTCAGGTGAGTGCAACACATCAGATTTTTGTTATGTGTGTAAAGAGAACGGAATCTAAAAGCTTTGAAACATTTGACTGAAGTTTAGGTGACAAATGAAGCACATGCTGGAAAAATTCTAGCACAAAATTTAATGTGCACGGAGGAGACAGTGTTTTAAAAATATAAAGTTAAAAGCACCATTTTTCTATACACATGTGTTTTTCTTGTCTTTCTCCTCAGATAAATAATTTAAACATCCCTTTCTGCTCATTGTGGTTGTTTTCGAGCCTTTCTTGGCTCATAAGCGATGTTTAAATGTTTAAATATTGGTGCACCTGGCATTTCGCTGCTAACCGATGCCTGAAGGTTTATATACATAACCTAAAAATCCTGATAATTTTTCCGTAATTTTGCAGCCGCAACATTAGTTTGTTTTATAAACGCGGCATTCTGCAATTTGTCGTAATCTCTTTAGTCCTGTTTTAGGCAATAACTTGAAGTGAGAGTGGGTGATTTTTGTGTGTGAATCCGACAGACAGACACTAAACGCTTTCATTGAGATGCTCTGAAGAATAATGAGTTAACAAATTAGAAGCCGTGACAAGTTGGCAACAACTTCTTGGAGCAGTGTTCTGTTGTTGTGGTGGTGGCAGACATGTAGGGAAATTCACGCATGAGTGGAGCTGCAGAAATAACTTGAGATGCCAAGAACATAGCTTCTTCCTCACATATCAGGGCAAAGCTCTGCTGTGTGAACAGCAGATGTAATTTCTGAGGGTGGCAACACTGTAATAACATGTGATACAGACCAGAAACTTTTAGCAAATGGCGTCTTCATTATCTTGTTGCCACGAAGGTACTCTTCGCTTTCCGAGTTTTGGAACTTGCTCCCTCTGTGTTTCTGAGGACGAATTTTGTATCAAAAGCTTAACTTAGTGCGGATTAGCGATGGGCACAAAATAACCTCACTCTTACGTTAATGTAGCTGGCACAGAAATCACGGAGAGTGACAGTAACTTGTTACCCGTTGACGGTTACAAAGTAACTGTTACGCACGGACAGTTAGAAATTTAAGGAACACAAGATAACTTTCCTATAACTGCTGCAATACGGGAGCTCTTCAATAAAAGAAAAATATTGATCGACAATGTTTATTACCAATTACGAAATGACAAACTGGTCACAAAAATAAAAACTAATTTATATGAACAAAATAATTCATTTTATTGTAAAAAATATTAGAATACAGAAGGCTTTGTGCGATAGTCAAATCTTTTTGACCTTTGAGATTCCGTTCTCTTTGCACACGTAACATATAAAAAAATGAATAACGATGACCCATTTCACGAAAGTTCTAAGTTTTCCGAAACTCACACACATAACAAGGAATATCTCCGAAATGATTCACCCAACAAGAAAATTTATTCAGACATAAATTGTGTATTTTAGCAAGATCTACATTTTTTGTATAGTATGATTTAGTCTATCTCTAACGGTTTACCAGTTGTGCAAAAGTTGTCCAGATTAAATACGACTACAGGGGCTATAACCAGAAAATTCAAGATATACATTTCATTTGTCATAAGAATATCTCAAATATATGACATTTTAATCAAAATCGTTAGAGCCATTTTCAAGAAAATCAAAATTTTCGAAAAATTTTCCATGTAAAGGGTAGTTTAGGGTGAGGCTATTTTCTTCAAAATCTTCGTGTCGCATCATTGAAAGACATTAAACTTAAATATCAACTTTGGTTTTTAACCGACTTTTCGTTTTTGAGCTATGCTGTCCACAGACTGACACACACACAGACACACAGACACACACACACACACACGGACCTTTTTCTAAATGGTTCACTCCACAAAAAACTATTTGGACATAAATTGTGTTTTAGCAAAACCTGCATTCTTTGTACAGTAAGATTTGGTCTATCTCTTACGGTTTAGCAATTATGCAAATGTTATCCAGAGTAAACAGGACTACATAGGTTATAGCCAGAAAGTTCAAAGTTGATTTTATTTGCCATAAATAATCCTATAGGTTAGGAAGGTCCGCCGCTGGTATCTGACCTACGACCTCCCAGTATCGCTGTGTTAGTGTGCACGCTGTATATACTAGAATGAGAGAGAGACAGAAGTTGAGAACACTGTTCTAATTAGTTGGTGTCTGGAACAGTTAGGAGCCCATTAAAATATCTGGCGGCAATTCATGCAAGACCAAGGAAGAAGAAGCCATGTGTGTGTGTGTGTGTCTTGTACACTAGACAGTGATATTTTACCAGCTAAATGCCCCCCCTCTCTCTCTCTCTCTCTCTCTCTCTCCCTCCCTCTCCCTCTCCTTCTCTCCCTCTCTCTCTGTCAAGGACAAAGCCAAACTGAAACTTTGCGCGTCAGAAACACATCTAAATTCGTTTAGCTGCACTCCTTGTTTACTTATGAGTAAAACACGTTAATGATCTCTCATACCATAAATAGACAAATTCTGTGCTTTGTGCAGCCTTTGATATGTATCATTCATGCACTGAAAGGTTCAACATAATTCATATACGGTATCACAATTACTGATAACGTGCAACAATTTGAGGCAACTGTATTTAGGTTTCAGCTGGAGAAGAACAAATATAGAGTCCAAGATAAAAGTTACAGAAGCTGCAATTGGCATAACTTCAGTGCCTTAATTTCTGTAGTAAGATTTTGTCTATTAGGCTTTACTAGTAATCCACGATGAAGAGGATTTTGGAGGTTAGAAAAGTTGATACCTTTCATTTGTCATGCATGTGTGTATGTGTTTATTACACCAAGCACAGATTACCATTAACAGAATACAAAAATTCCCACTTAGCTTAGAAACGTACAAAAGCTTGGATATTCATCTATTTGTTAACGATAATCATATTATCTCGCCAACATAATTGCTTACGTTTTCACGGTCACACAGAATAACAAAGAAACAGCTGGCTTATATTGCTTTCTGATAACCATGAAGTAATAAGACGATCAAGTTTGCTCTTTCTTTTGTTGACTGTGTTTCTTGGTGTATATTGTTCACTGAGAATTAACAAGATAAGGTTATGTTAGCGTTACTTAAACTTATAATTTCTTTATAACGAACATTTCCTCAACAAATAGCGACTGCATTAACGAGAAATGTCCACAAACTGAGATTTATGAGTGGTCAACAGTGCATATGCGTAGTATTCTCATGGGATTTTTATAATACATTTTCTTTACTTTAGTGTTTGAATTAAATGTCTCCAAATCAACAGGACTTTTGGAAAGTTTCGACGTAAGTCTTTCTTCGAATCGGCGGAGGTCTGTGAACCCTGGGCCCGCCGGAGGAGGGTGGTATCCTCTACCTCACCCCTCCTTCCCGGGGCCGCTACGTCGAGAGTATAAAGATTCACAAAAGATTTCTTTGCTCGAGGTTCTAAGCTTCCCTTGTCTAACCTATATTAGAGCGCCAGTGTTTGGATACCAGCAAATTGTCAACTGGATCCTGATTATTTCATTACAAGGTAAGAGGGTGCAGGTGCACGGACCCAGGTGTTCCTGCGCTCCAATAGCCAGAACATAGTCGAATGGTCAAGAAATCCATTCCCTAAGAGATTTTTCTTCACTGACGCTGGTCAATATGGAAGTCGCTCAGCTGTAACCGAAATGGGTATAGGAGGAGGGAACCGTCTGCACGATTTCTTCACAGAGAAAGAGACCCAGATATCTGCAACAGGTTTAACTCCCACTCTCAAGTGATAAATCGCAACATATCAGGAATACAGACCCTGAAAAAAGGAACGTCAGTGAAATAAAAATTGAGATAAATCTTTCTTCTACGATATTGAAATCAGACACCACAGTGCAAGGAAGTGGCAAGCTGTTAAAAAATTAATTCTTATTTTTTTTCCTCAATAGTTGAACACCACCTACAGCAGAAGTTAGGTTAATGTTCGACTAATGCTTTGAACCTTTAGTTTCAAATATATTTAACTTTCAGTGTCGGACCCTTTTAAGGGGATAAATACGAACGTTTTAAAAAATAAAGGTTAAAGATAAGGCTGGCTCGCGGTACTGACTACGCAAAAGGGGCTTTTCCCAGAACTTTCTTTCAAGAAAGATCTGGTCACGTGATCGCTGGCGTGTGAATACCCGTATGGTAGAGATAGAGATATACCTGGAAAACGTAAAATCTAGAAGGGAAGGAATTAAATCTGAAATGGAGAAAATGGAGACGAAAATGGAATCAGAATTTAACCTCAATACTGCCATGGATAAGACAAAGTGAAATAACAATGAATTCAGATATAGAGGACATCGACTCAGACTGTCGTATATTTATCTGGACTATTTCATAAATAAAATATGACTTTAAAATAACCTGAAATATATTTATTTCAATTAGTGTAGTTCGACTTACTCCACGCCAACTGAGGAAAACGAAACAAGAATTAAGTAAACCCTCGTTTATTTTTAACACTAATAAATAACCTCTCTCTGGAAAAATACTTGATCATTAAAAGAACTATTAAAACACAGTTGTCAAATTGAAATAGTGACATTTTGGTTGTAATGTGTAATACATTTTCAACTATTTATTGCATGCAGTTGGTGACACTGAAACAAGAGTGTCAGGTGATAATTCGTATGAATTAATGTTTATGTTGTTGTTAGCTAATGCTGGATTTCTGACAATGAAGTCGTTTTTAACTAGCTTATCGTAACTCAAAAACGAAAAGCCGGTTAAAAACCAAAGTTAGTATTTAAGTTTTATTTCAAGGATGCGATCCGATGATTTTCAGAAAATTTACTTCATCCTAAACTACCCGTTACATCGAAAATATTCCGATAAGTTTAAAAAAAATACTGTAGGACCTTCCATTTCAGAAACGTACTGTAAAACTCAAATAACAAGGAATATCTCCGAAACGGTTCACTCCAAAAAGAAGTCCCACGTCCACCCTAAAACACGACTTTTTCGTAGGAGATTTAATTTTTTTTATCAATAATAGGCATCAAACAAGGAGAGCCGTAATTTTTATTTCCGTTTTTTAAAATTATTTGCTTAGTTATGGTCATTAGAAGTTCAGCAATTTCTGTGCGCACCGTAATATAAAACCACTTGTTCCTTTAAGGCCACACAGAGTTGAGAGTTGGGGTTTGGTGCACTGGAAAGGTTAAATATAACACTTAACAACTTCGACCAACCATTACTACATACAAATTTTGGACTGTTCTTATGGTGCATTTGGAAAACCAAAAATAGAATTCAAATCGATGTGTTAAAAATCTTTATAAAAATACACACGTATTCCCTGACATCTTATCTATAAAATAAGACATTAAGAACTATGAAGCGTGCGTAAGTGTATTTGCTACATTTTTTTTTTCTGGAGGCGTGCAAGCGCTCACGGACGACATGAAGTAGAGATCCATTTGTACAGCTGGATTCGCCATTCTTGGCCTCTGGAGAAAGTAAATGTAAAGCTTGAAAGCGAGTAACAAGCCAGGTGACTGCAGATACCATGCGAATTGGTGTTTCAGCTTCATATGCTACTCGCATAACTTCTTACTAAGGCAGTACAGTCCATGCAAAAAAATGTCTCCACAATGTACCTTGTTTCTGATACTCCTGTGGCATCTGATACGCGCTTTTGAACTATTTGAATGTTTTTGAAAATATCTTCTGATTTAATCAGCTATTTGCGTTTAGCTCCTTTCTTCATATACGCCCATACATTTGAAACAATTTTTCTACTCTGATTGATTTACGCTATGATCAACGTCTCACAAATGCACTATATTCACTCTTTATCGCAAAGATGTATGTCTTCAACTGCACGCTGCACTAAAAAGCACCTGTGAATTAGCAAGAACTGTCTCAGATCATGCAGACATCACTACCTTCCCCCTCCCTCCCCATGTAGTGCATGGTTTCATTCGTAGAACTATACAATGAGTTGATGAAACAAAAGCTATGGATTCGCCTGCAGGACTTCCAGTCAAGGTCAGGGGCCAAGAACGATGCTTTAAAATTACACTTCATTTCTTTGTCAAAAACTGAAGCTTTCGAAGAAGGAGGTAGACGAGTAAAATTTAAAGTTTTGTGTTGTATGGAAACATCAGTTTAAAATGTATATTTTAAAAACAGTTTGAAGATGTTAATAGTGTACATATAATAGTGTCAGCTAGCGGTGTTCTCCTTACTGTACAGTTACAGTTACTTGTAAAGTTCATTGAACCTCAAGCAGTGAACAGTTGCCATAACGGAAGGTGGCAATTGTGTGAGGTTACGGTAGCCGTCACCGCTGCCACACGAGTCCGCTGCACTGATTTGCAAGTTAATTACAACTGAACTATTAGAGACCCCATTCTGATTTTTTCTGAGAATATTGAATAAACTTCAGAGTATTTTTAGTTTTTTTTTTTTTTTTTTTTTTTTCCATATTTTTAAATGGTCGAGTTTGGTTTATTATCTAACTTTAAAGTATATTAATAATAATTAATAAACTTTTCGAATAAATACCTCATGAAATGCTGCAATTTAATTTTAATTTGAGCCTAAGATAAAGTCATTTGCTTGATTACAATTGGAGGTATGGTTGATCCAAGGGTGAGGAACGCGCGATTTTTGGGACATTTCAAAAATTAATGTCTGCCAAAATAATTCTTTTCTTATAAAACGAAGAAACACAGGTCAAATGCATTTTGTTCCAAAACACCAACAAAATTTGAAGAAAATGTGAGATAATATGGTCAATTACCATATTTTGTGCGATTTTATGTGGAATGATTCAGATATAGCTTATGTTTTAATGAGATCTATATTTTTGTATACTAAGATTTGGTCTCTCGCTTCCGGTTTGCCACTTATACAAAAGCCATCAAGAATAAACAAGACTGCATAGGTTAAAGCCAGAACATTCGAAGTATACAATTAATTTGCTATAAAAATATGTTAATGTGGCTATTTTTGATAAGCTCAAAAGTTTGGAGAGAGTTTAATAGCTTAGGGTGGAAGTATTTTCTTCAAAATGTTTGTCGAACCCTTGAAATATATTAAAATTAAAAACTAAATTTGGTATTTAAAAGGCTCTGAGTTATGCTGTTCACATAGAGGCCAAAACGCATGCGTCTCAAAGTATTGGAAAGTTTCCCGTAAACTATAAACTCTGTGGCGTGACGTCACTTTGTCAGGGTAATGGAGTTAAGGTTAGAGTTTGAGGTTATGTAACTGTTAGAGTTTATTAAATGTATATGTAATTGTGAAATTTATATAGTTGTGGTTGTGAAAATAAATAACGAAAAAGGTAATAGTTTGACAGTATATTTGCGGTGAAACCTCGACATTGAATTCCCTTACTTTACGTACTGGAGTCGATGTCTATGTAACTTTAGTCACACATATCCAAGTGCTTTTGTATGAATATGAAGATATTTGGTAGCGGTATGTTTGTCATTCAGAAGCATTGTGACAAAATTAGCCCTGTGTGGACTTCCATCTGCGCTACTTTATGTAAACAGTGGAGAAGTCATTTTGCTGTCTGTAAATGAAGACTCAGTCAGTGGGAGAGACAGCCCATGTGTAAGCCCACAAGAAAAGGTCCCTTCATTCTCCGTCCCGTCCCCCGTAATGGAACTTTAAGTCTACAATGTAACAAAAGGGCCATTTGGGGGAGAACTTTTGTGGCATAGAATTTCCGATAAAGAAGAGATGTCCAGAGATAGATATGACGGCGGCGGCACAGGACGCACCGAATAATGTGAACGGATCGACCGACGCCCGGCATTCACACGACCTTCTCTACACATTCTTCAACGAAGTATCCCTTAGGGGAGTATATAGGCATTTTGGTCAAAATTTTCACTTTCTCTACTACGTATAATGTATTCCACTCAAAAGTTGGATGTCGAGATTTCACCGGAAATATGTTTTGAGGCCCCCTAAACCCTGAAAGGTTCCGTGTCTGTGGACAATACAGCTCAAAAACGAAAAGTCGGTTAAAAACCAACGTTAGTATTTAACTTGAGGATGCGATACGAAGATTTTGAGAAAAATTGCTCCACCCTGAGCTACTCTTTACACGGAAATTTTTCGAAAATTGATTTTCTTGAAAATGAATAAAGATTTTTATTAAAATTACTTAAGATATTTTTAACACAAATGAAATGTATATTTTGAATTTTCAACTGTTCAAGCTACACAAACAGATTTTGCAAGGTTCTGCCTTTAAAAACTTCTGATATGGAAGAAATTCAGCGAGGAAAAAAAATGTTCATAAGGTACATGGTTCCAGTGCTCAAAAAAGAAAAAAAAGATCAATACCTCGATCTATTTGTGTAAAAAATTTTCTTTTCGCTGAAATATCAGAGAGAAGGGAACACAAAATGCGCAAATGCCGGATTTTTTTTTTTTTTTTTTTTTTTTTTTTTTGAAATTACCAACTTTGTAGTTTTTCTACCACGTACAGTAAGTAGGGAAAGTTTGTATTAGGCCCAAAATTTCAATGTCGAGATTTCACCAAAAATATGTTTCAAGGCCTCTGAATCCATAAAAAGCATTCTTAGAAAATGTCAGTTACAGCGTAACTAAAAAACGAAAAATCTGTTAAATATCGCGCATACAACGGTAATTTGACATTTAGTATTCCCTTACAGAAGAAAGGGTCGTATAGTTTAGGGTTTTTGTGAGAAAGCAGTAAGACTGGTGGAAGAGGAGTATATCTGTTGTATAATCTCAAAAAACACACGACATATAAAATAATAAATCTGTGATGTGATATACGTGATATTTCAGAATCAGGGAACAATACGACTGTTTGCTGAAGCTTGCTAAACTGTGACCCAGAATCTTCTATATTTGCACCAAGTACAAGATCTCTGTTTGTTTAGGAAGCCGCAAAACTTCGCTGGATATCCCAGCTTAAGTGTCAAACATTTGTCCTGTGTTTATCTTTGGAACTCGTTGTCCGTATATTTAAACTGCCTCATCAGGTCAATGATGAAAAACCATTTTTATAAACAGGTGTGTCCGTGCACCTGCCTATGATCAAATAAATCAAACGGAAGTTAGATTAAAATACTGTAACAAAAGGACAAATTATCCTGTTGATGCTTATATAGCTTTTAACTGGTTTCTAGCTCCTTTATTCACAAAACATTGTTAATTACGTTTGATGTCTGTGTGAAAGCCACCTAAATGAATTCGCTGAACGCAATCTGATCTAAGCTAATCTAAATAAAGGGTTGCTCAAGCCTGCAGCACACGCTCGTTTCCCCTACACGTCTTTTTGTGTGGCATAAACCATTTCTGAGGTACTGTATAGTTGCTCGTGATTGCATGTGTATGGTGCCTAGTTCTTCAACATTTGGTACAAAGTTGTTTTGAAACAAGACTGACCCCCGCCCCCACATAATATGGTAAAAGCAAGCAGATTCCTGTATGCAAATCCCTGCAGCCCCGCGCCTCCTGTCACACAGGATCACCAACATGAATCATAATGTAATCCTAATGAGCCAGCTGGCTATACCACAATAATCGAAACGTGACCGATTGGCCGGCAGGATCTTCTGCACAATTAGGCCTTTTACAGCCTTAAGCCCCAACTATAATTACATGGTATTTAAGCTCTCTACTACCAGTATGTGGGTAATCTTTTCATCGTGTTTACTCGACGTGTGATCGATTAAACATAACTCAACCGGTGATAAGAGTCGTGAAGGGATGTCCCGGGTTCACACTCCGTCTCATGACTTCCCTTGGTCTTATGCAAACATAAAAGCTATCAAGAGACAACTTTCCCTTCTCCGCGCCGCTCGAACATTCTAGAATATTCTGTGAAAAAAAATCCACCGCCTATATAAGCGTAATCAACGGCGGTTTTAAGAGTGGGCATTTGAGGCACTGCGAGAGATTAGAAATGTCCTGTGTTCGACTTCTCAGCAGATGAACTGGCTGCTTCCCAGGTATTTCCTGGAAAAAAGTTACATTTTTCGCTACTAAATTTAATGGACATGGACTTTTTAAAAGAGATTATTGGGGTGATGAACTATGTGATCTTTCTACACGTGTATTCTAGATATCGTTAAAACAATTTATGCCGAGTAGCTTTTCTTAAAAACAACCGTTTCCGAGGTATTTCTTGTTAGTTTTGAATGTTAAATACTCAAACTTTTCAAATATTTGTTTTTCCTGGTTATATACAGAGAATGGAATATCAGCTATCATTTGACTACCACTTAACGTCTACTTTATTCTCATATTCCCCTTGTACTTACAAGAAATGATAAATATTGTCTAGAAGTGTATCTGTATCAACACGAACTATTATTTACTATATTGCCGATATATCGACAAACGCCCATCTCAGAGTAACAGATGCGAGCATGAGATCAGGTTTAGTTATTAATTTTTAATAATCATCCAAGACAATGACTTGCATATATAAGAGATTCGTTTATCTGTTTGAGATATTACATATCTGTGGAGCTAGCTTCACATTCCGACACGCAAACGCCTTTAAACCGAACATTTTATTAAATTCCCTTTATTACAATGCATGCCGCACTACCTCTCGTAATAAACCAAAGGAATTCGAAGCCTTGTATGAAAAACGTTGAATTTAAAAGTCTGTAATAAGAAAAAGTGCTGCTTATTTTTTCGTGATTTCAGAGGGAAGAATAAGAACTTAATTTACCATGATGCTTAGCACAAAAATCACTGCAAAATATGCAGTTCTTTAACTGAGATTCTTAGCGTGCGTTTTTCCCCTGTCAGTGATAGTTGCAGAGTGTAAAACACACGTAAGTGTGTGTGTGTGTGTGTGTGTGTGTGTGTGTGTGTGTGTGTGTGTGTGTGTGTGTGTGTGTGTGTGTGTGTGTGTGTGTGTGTGTGTCAGGTTATTATGAGAAGACGGAACATCAAGAACTGCCGAGTGTTAACGGTAAAAACTGTTTTGTGCTTCTGTTTTAGAAGAAAAATGTCTGACACTGGTGTCAGGGGTGGGATGTTATTTTGTGACAATGCTTACCTACTTTATTCTCCACTATAGGACAATTTGGTACTTGTGTGCCTAACGCTGGAGTTGGCAGAAGGTCATATGCCCCATTGCAATTAATTATAAACTAATTGCCGATGAAAGTTGCCATTTTAGCTGTCATTCAGGCTTCAAGTAATGATGAAAGATCACAATCAACGTTAGCGCTTGTCATAAGCAAAATGAATGGCTGGATTTAATTACATTCGACCAATATCGCAGATATTGCCCTTTGCAAGTCCACCCTTAACAGTTAGTATTCACTTGTACAGGAATAAAGTCGCCCTTTCCAACCAAAAGTTTGAAAAATGTGTTTGGTTTGTTTTAAACAAAAGGGTCTGTGTGTATATATACCACTGCATAAAGCGCAACTCAAAGACCAAAAGTAGGTTAAGCATCAAAGTTGGAATTTCAGTTCAACATCCAACAAGAATGCAACGCAAAGACTTGAGAAAATTATCTCCTTACCCCAAACTACCCGTATATCTGCAACGTTTTTCAATAATATTGACTTCCTCAAACGTTATTAGACTATTTTTATTAAAATTACAGGTTTTTAAGATATTTTTATTACAAATGAAACGTATATTTTGAATTCTCTGGCTATAGCCCAAGTAGTCCTGTTTTGAATAACTCGTAAACCGTTAGAGATAGACGAAATCTTACTATAGAAAATATGTAGATCTCCCTAAAACACACAATTTTTGTCCAAATGTATTTTTTGTAGAGTGAACTACTTCAGAGATATTCCTCGTTATTTGTTTAAGTTTTGGAGAAATTATACTTCAGTCAAATGGATCATCGTTATTCATTTTTACTTTCCCTACTCAAAAACGAAAAGTCGGTTAAAAACCAAAGTTGGCATTTAAGTTTAATGTCTTTCAAGGATGCGACACGAACATTTTGAAGAAATTAGCCCCACCCTAAACTACCCTTTACATGGAAAAATTTTCAAACATTTTGATTTTCTTGAAAATGGCTAACGATTTTGATTAAAATGTCATATGTTTCAGATATTTTTATAAAAAATGAAATGTATATCTTGAATTTTCTGGCTATAGCCCCTGTAGTCGCATTTACTCTGGACGACTTTTGCATAACTGGTAAACCGTTAGAGATAGACCAAATCTTGCTGTACATAAAATGTAGATCTTGCTAAAATACACAATTTATGTCTCCATAAATTTTCTTGTAGGGTGAACCAATTCGGAGATATTCCTTATTATGTGTGTGAGTTTCGGAAAACTTAGAAATTTAGCGAAATGCAACAACGTTGTTCATTTTTTATATGTTAATCGTGCAAAGAGAACGGAATCTCAAAGGTCACAAAGATTTGACTATCACTCAGAGCCTACTGTATTCTAATATTCCCCTTGTACCTACAAGGACATAAGCAATAAGATAATTTGTACAAATGTTTATCTCAACTAACACGAAGAAGATATAGGAATAAGAGTTTGTATGAATGGTTAGTACAAGAGTAGAGAAAGTCATGTGAGCCGCTTATTCCATGAAAGAAGAATTACAGTGATTAGCAGGTTATATCGTGTTTTATCATGTTTTATAACCCAACGATATTTCTAGGGAAGAAAAAAGTTTAATGCTTGCCCTCCCATTTACCTTTGTAATATTTTGCAACACTTTCAGGGTCTGTTTCCTGTAGAAGAGCAAGTATTTACGACGCAGCTGTTATGACTTGGAAAACAGGAAGGTTAAATATATCAGCTGTAAAGAGGAACATTTACATTGCAGGTTTAATGTACAGGAGAAATTGTGATCTGCTTATTCACATTCAACTGCAGGAAGCAAGAGCACTAAACTTGGGAAATATGATTTAGGAGTTCAATAAAATTCTACGTAGAGGAAGTATCGTATTCCATTTGTATTTACTTTAACACTTAGAGGAAAATATAAGGTTATGATAAGCTATTGAAGCTATGAATTGCATTCTACTTGAGATTTTGAACCAAGTACTGATATTTTACTAATTACAGAAAAATCAAAAAATGTTTACGAAACACAATATAAAAAGCTTTTTGGATACAGAAATAAGAAATCTTACAAACTCTTATTCCTATATCTTCTTCGTGTTAGTTGAGATAAACATTTGTACAAATTATCTTATTGCTTATTTCCTTGTAGGTACAAGGGGAATATTAGAATGCAGTAGACTTTGAGCGATAATAATCTCTTTCAAAGCTTTGAAATTCTGTTCCCTTTGCACACTTAACATATAAAAAATTAATAACGATGATCCATTTCAGGAAATCTTTTAGTTTTCCAAAACTCACACACATAACAAGGAGTATCTCCGAAATGGTTCACCCTACAAGAAAATTTATTCAGACATAAATTGTGTATTTTAGCAAGATCTACATTTTTTGTAAAGTATGATCTGGTCTATCTCTAACGGTTTACCAGTTATGCAAAAGTCGTCCAGAGTAAATACGACTACAGGGGCTATAGTCAGAAAATTCAAGATATACATTTCATTTGTCATAACAATATCTCAAACACGACATTTTAATCAAAATCGTTAGAGCCATTTTCAAGAAGAGCAAAATTTCCGATACATTTTCCACGGAAAAGGGTAGGTGGGGTGACGATATTTTCTTCAAAATCTTCGTGTCGCATCCCTGAAAACTACTTTTCGTTTTTGAGTTATGCTGTCCACAGACCGCCAGACACGGACCTTTTTCTAAAAATGCCTTTTTTAAAAATTTTTTTTGATTGAGGGGGTCTCAAAACAAGTTTCCGGTGAAACCTCGACATAGAGTTTTCGGGTGCAATGCAATACTTCCACTACTTACCAGTAGAAAAAGTAAAAATGCGAGAGTGGCGATTTTAGCTTTCCTTACAGGAACATGTTGAAGAAAGTTATGCTGTGGTTATGACGTCATTGCTGTTTTGTTGCCGTGGTAATTACGTATTCATTTTATGGCACTGTCAAGAATTTTTAGGTAAATCATTTCATAATGATTTGTAAAGCAGTTGACATATGTTTTGAAAAATAACCATAATAAAATTGATAATTTTGGAATTTTTAGGGGATCACCTAATATTTTCTTAGTCCGTAGATTTACAGAGTGGTTATTAAAATAAAAGGTGTATATATAATTTGTTCATCGTGACCCTGCACGTATGTTTAATGAGAAGGTACAAAGGGACCAAACTTTATCTCCGGGAACACGTGCAGCCAGATTTTCTTGCTTCTGCTACGTGCAAGTTAACGGTACAGGAAGCTTGCAGTTTCTCCCCAACTTTACCACATTATGTATTGAGGGACAATACTACCAACCTTCACAGGGAATTAAAATCCCCTTCCTTTCTTCTTGCTTAGGTAAAACAGGTGCGGTGTTTTAACCAAGAGGTATACGGACTTTTTGTCGTGATTTGAAACAAAACTTTTATTTGTTGCATTCACATGAGTTTCTCTGCCGTCTCCAGTAGTTTAGGTGTAGTACCCTAGCGTTTGGTTGCAGAGATCGCGGGTTCAAATCCAGCGTAGTACGTGGAAATCCTTAGCATCGCTTTCTTTGGAAGGGAAGGGAGGTAAAGCGGTGGTCCCGTATCGTATATTTACGGCACATCCTTAAAAATACAATTCATACAATGTACGCGATTGTCGGAGTTACAAAAATTCATAACTCGCAGTGTCATTGACTTAGGAACATGAATTTTGTTTTATTGTGTACTGTAACTTGTCAAGTTCTTACAAATGCTCGATATGTGCACCTTTTGTCACCGTATACCATGTACTTGATAGTCCGTTTTTTCCCACACACGAGTCAACATGGCAACGGTGATGGTTTCGAAAGCGCTGCTTCACTTCCCACTGCACAAACAATCTCTGTCCACAAATTGCGCCTATTATCTGCGAATAGAGGCAGGCTGCTTCCTCTATTTTGTCCGAAACTGGCGTGGTGTTGATATTCAAGAATACCGCTTACCGCCATTTTGATAAAATCTGCGGTTAGTGTCATCTGTTAGCAACAGACGTAACTACGGTTGACACAGAACAAACCTGAGTTTGTCTAACTCCTCTGGTGGTAATTGTTAAGTGTTCCAAGAGATGACACCACCATATCAAATCACGAGGTATGTAGTTTACTTAGATAGCGCCACTTGTGGAATAATTTGGAAACCCAGCATTTCTTTCTTACGTATTTAGCCGACAAAATAGTGAATCACTGATAAACCACGGATAATTGAAGTAGTTATGCACTTTAAGTTTATAGTTTGGGGTAAAATATACTGTTTTAATAAAATATCGTAAAATAAGTAAGCAAAAACTTTTTCCTATGAAATAAGCATAGTTACGAGTCAACACTGCTCATTCTTACAATGTATAACCTTTTTGCTTACCCTTAAGTGTGGAAAAAGTTAAGTATTTTGCTTAGAAATCCGAGCTTTAATGACAATGACGTTAGTGAGTTAATTTGCTCCACCTTTAGTCTACGCGTATCTGCATGATAAATTAATATACATCCCGTATTCTTTGTTTAAATACAAATGTGCTTTTTCTGTGTAAGCTATTCCAAAACGGGCACATAATAGAGTGTGAACAAATATAGGCGGAGTGTTTAATATTTATCGTGCTTGTAATTTATTTTTAAAGTAATTTACGTGTTAATTCGTCCTTTGAATAACATACCAGTAGAAGGAGCGTCGTAAAATAAGGTGTTTTAAAAACGCATCCATTTATACCATTTAATGCAGTAATATGATATTCCAATGCTGCCAACTCATGCGTTACAAACACGAGATACGTCATTATTTACAGACTTCACCAGTAACACATTTTGTTAACGTGTTATCTATGTAAAAAGATCGGAATCTCAAGGCGATTACATAGCGAACAGCTCTTAAAAAGTTGACTATCACGCAAAGTCTACTGTAAACTCATATTCACCTCGTATCTACAAGAAAATAAGGTAAATAAGGTAATTTCTGCAAACATTTCTCTCAACTAACACGAAGATAGAGAAATAATTGTTTATAAGAACAGTTCGTGCGAGAGTGAGGAGAGAAACTTATGTGAGAGCACAATATCACATTTCTGTAGCCTGAAACTTCTCTTAAATATTCAATGTTTTTGGTTTGAATTTTTAAGTACTCAATTGTCTCAAATACGAAGTCATTCGTCTTTTATGTCCTGCTTCTGTAAACAGAATGGAATTTCAAGGCTATCAGCTAGGGACTAAGCCTTTTAACTGTTACACTCACAGGACTTTCTCTACCCTTATACTATTCATACAAACTCTTATTCCCATATCATCTTCGTGTTAGTTAAGATAAACATTTGTACAAATTATCTTATTGCATATTTTTTATGAAGGTACAAGGGGAATATAGTACACTAAATAATAGCCAAATTTGTAACAGCTGTGATCGCCTTGAGATTGTGTTTTGTTTCCAATTGATCTTTTGAAACCTTAAAATTCCGTTCTCTTCATGCACAAGTGAATAACGGCTTTCCTTTAAGAAAAATGTCAGCACTGCGAAACTGGCCCACTAAGAAAGAATATCTCCGAAATGGTTCATTTCACGAAAAAATGCATTTAGAGCCTGAGTGATTTAAGAACCTCTACATTTTTTTATAGTAAGAATTGGTCTATTTCATACGGTTTACTCGTTACGCAAGAACTACATGGGTCAGAAAATTCAAAATATACATTTCATTTGCCATAAAACCACATGAGTGAAAACTTCAGATGTCTTATACGTTTTTTGTACATTCTATGGCAAGCCACAAACTATTTTTATCAATTTCTTGGAAAGTAATAAGGATACGTCTATAGCGTTTTAATGCGATTTTTAGTAAAATAAATTTATGGCAAAACGTTGAGTTAAGTCGTGCAACAAACAGCGTAGCAGCAGTTTGCAATGATTCTTACCAATTAGCGTTGAGGAGAGACAAATGCAATGAATTTCCTTTCACGTTTGCTGAAGAGACGGGCGGAGGGGGGAGGGGGAGGGGGGGGGCGCTAAAGCGTAGCGGAGCAAACACCAAACATTTTACGTTGAAAAGGCAAAGTTTTGTGGCGAAGTGGGGAATAATTAATGTGGCATTAATTGTGTCTGCTGCGCGTAACCAAAATACTGCAATACGGTTTGTTTCCAGATCATGTGTTTAACCAGCAAGTACTTCATGAAACAACTTGCAACTGTCTGCACTAACATTCTTAGGTTATCAGCTATTTTATTCCTCACCTCTTATGCTCTCAATTTAAATTTATTTTAGTGTTTAACGTACCTATGATACTTCAATTTCAGAGAGCCTAAAATCACCTATTATTCGTGATAGAACCTAACAACGGTATCGCCTAATACCGTCTTGTTCAATATCGAAAATGCTCTTTCATTGTTTTCCAAATGTTTGTAATATCTGAACATTTATATTCTAATTCTAAGTCTGATTTATTCCCACCTAATCTAAACTGTGAAGGAATTAATTCTTTATTTATTGATAAGGTCAATGACATATTGAACAGCATAGCCATTATTAACGAATCAATGTCCTTTCCAAACAAGCTGCCCAAGCCTAACTGTAATTTAGATTTTTTAGAATTGACGTTTACTCTGGCATTATGAATCTATATGTGCATATATGTGTAAACCGTTAACTTTTTTAATAGCTGCCTTAAAGCTGGTAATTTTCCGGATGCTTTTAAATTTTTTGAAGTAAAATCAGTATTTAAAAAAGGAGATACAACTTTTTATGACAACTATAGACTTTTTAGAATAATTTCAATAATAGGCAAGGTATTTGAAGCATTATTATGTAAGCAAGTTGTGACTTATTTTGAAACCAACCAGTTTAATAAAAACCAATTTGGCTTCAGCGATAGCATGAGTACAATAAACGCTGTCACTAGCTTTCTGAAAGAATTCGATGAAAATAATAACGTAACATTGTGTGAAGTAGGCTTTTTGATCTCTCCAGAGCCTTTGGCACTGTTTCATCTAATATTTTAGATAAACTGAATTTTTATGGTTTTCAGAATAATAGCATTCAATGCCTAAGATTATATTTTAGGAATAGGACTCTCGCAACCTATTTTAATCGAAATTTTTCTTAGTTTAAGCCTGTAAATTATGGAGTTCCTCAAGGGTCAATTTTGGGACCAGTATTTTTTGTTATATTGATGATCTTCCCGTTTCAATTTTTATGCCATACATTGGTGGCTAATCCATTGTATTCTGTGCATGATTTTTATAATCTAGTTTGGTCATTTTAAATTATGACGTTGCTATACTATAATAGTTTTTGCCAATAAACTATCTCCGTCATTATTAACCTATAAATTAAACTATTAAAATAGCAAATTTGCGTGAAATAGGATTGAAACATTTTCACTGAATTTAATATGTTCAATCTTTCAGCATAACGACTTATTCTCTATCATAACAAACATAACCCTATTTCATGTGGAAGCAAACACGATAAACCAAAATATTTAAGCCACTTACCAGTCAGATGAACTGTTGTCAATGCCAGGTGGAGATGAAACCTGCAAACCAATAATAAAAATATGTTACTCCATTGTTTTACGTACTCGTAGCAATCTCGGAGTCTGTAGTCATTGTTTTAGTTTGAAGCTTTCACCCTAAACGTTCCTGGTTTTCAACTATTCGAGTTTATAATTCGATGTCAAACAAAAAATAGATTTATAAAAGGCATACTACGGAGACACCTGGTGTGGAAAATAGAAGAGAAAGAATATCCCACACATTTAAGAGATGTATGAAGCAACTGAAATGAAGATTAGGTTAGGAAATGGAAGATTTTCAAAAGAAATGAAAGTTAATAAGGGTTTAAGACAAAGATGCAGCTTGCCTCCATATTTTAACGGAAGACAATAGACAAGGTAACTGCAAAATCGCATTTGTTTTTTCGAAATTTGACATTTAGTTTTTCCGATATTAAATTTCAACTAAAGTGGGATTTAAATGCCACGCTCAGTTCTGCACTGCCTAAAGCTCAATTCTACAAATGGCCAGGAAAGTTTAGTACTTTGCTTTGAGAAATGTATTGCTGTCACGTTGTCTAACCTGCCTGATGCGATTCAGTAAGAATTTTCTGTATGTTATTCTATGGCTGTTTGTGTCGTCACCTCGTATGTTTTAACAAAGTTCTTCAAAATGCCAAGAGTAAACGCATTTGGAACAAAAATCACATTTAAAGGCAATACGGAAATACTTGTAAATAAAGTAACTGGTGCTTATGAGAGAAGAAATATCCAGTGTGCTTCTAGAAATGAGCAAAGTGCTCCAAAGGAGGAGGTTATGTGTACTCACAGTACAATTTGCTATGAACTGCGTTTCTACTAGTGAGAGGAAGGTATGCAGTGATATCAGCGATTCAAATATTTTAATTAGTGTACATTTATTGTGTGAATTTATACAAAACACGCCGTGGAGAGTACATTTTGCTGTTTGAAAATAAGCAAAAAGGAAAGGTGTTACGAGTAATATTGTGGCTGAGTGCAACAAATGTGGGTCAGATTCAAACACAAAGAGCTCAGCTATCACCATAAGTAGGTTATGTAGCAGTAACATTGAGCTAGTTCAGTGGTGCAATAAGACTATTGGTTCCGCTGTTGCTGACGTAAGTGAGTCGCCAATGTTAAATGCAACCAGAGAGGATATTCCTTTGATGGACTGCAACACAATTTCTTAGAAAAACGGAATTTCTACGTCCAAGTGAGCCGCTCCTCTTCTCGAGAGCGAGTGATGCGGGCTGGCGTCCCACAAGGGGCAATAATGTCCCCTTTCTTGTACATATTGTTTACAAATGACTTCCCAGTGGACGCCAGATGCAAGGTCGCCATGTATGCTGACGTGCAATATACAACCACCATAGAAATCCACGATTCGGTCTTGCAGAAATGCAGCGCTATGTCAACTTCCTCTCATGGCAACATGACTGGAAAATCAAAATTAACCCCGACAAATGCCAGCTGATCCATTTTTCTAAGCGGCATCACACTTTGGCAATGGACCTGACGGTCGGTGGTAAGATATTGCACTGTCGTCGGCAAGTTAAATATTTAGGGGTGACCTTGGACCGCAAAATGTGCTGGTCCACCCACATAAAAAATAGCGCCAACAAAGACAGACAGCGGCTAAAGTTATGCGCTCCCATCTTCCGCAGCAAACAGCTGCAGTTGAAGTCCAAACTCATCCTGTACAAAGCTTTTATCCTGTCAGTGGTTTTATACGCGTGTGTGGCCTGGGCAAAAGCCTCGAAAACCGCCCTGAAACAGCTCCAAACCCTCCAAAACCTCTCCCTTCGAAAAATCCTCTCTGCTCCTCTCCTAACCACTAATCAAACCCTTCACCAGGAAACCCAGATCCCACCCATTCAGAGGCAATAACGAAAAGAGCCACCGTCGCGTGGGCGCGCATCAGAAACCACGACAATTACGTCATTGCCAATATCGGCAAAGGTGAGCCGAAACATCGAAAACACGCAAGAATTAAGATGTTTTAGACATCACTCGGCTCACCGACTGATGTGCGTCCACGCAAACAAGGGCCCCAGGCCGCACACACGCTACCTCAGAGGCCTGCACCCCAGGGAACCAGTCAGGAGCTGCAACCTGCCCGCCCAGGAAAACCGCGGAAATGTGTAAATAGCGTGTGTAAATAGTGTTCTTAATGTGCGTGTGTGTATGCGTGTGTGTGTGTGTGTGTGTGTGTGTGTGTGTGTGAGTGTGAGTGTGAGGGCATATCTCACGATATGCCAGAGTGAAAGCGGGAGTGAATGCGTGTAAATAAAGAAACAAAGTGTAAATATGTATATAAACAAAAAACAATATCAAAAACACTATAAACTAAAAACCCAAGACATTACAAGAGGGAACTGTTCTCGGTGGCCCAAAGACGGCCACTGTATGGGTTTTCTAGAAAAACCACTATATATAGCATGCAAACCCAACAATTGTATATAAAAATGATAATGTTAGTCTGTAAGCTGGGCCCGTTGTACCAGCACCAGACACAATTGGTTAATAAACAAATCTGAAATCTGATTCCTTTGATGGAAGTTGGCTAAGCGTGTTCACACTTCACACGTCTTCATCTTCTCAGCACATTAAACTATGAAGAGTCTAGTGGTGGGATGAAGTAGCAGCAGTTTTCAGTCGCTCCTACTTCCACAGAGATGTGCGATATATTAAATACTTAGGTTATGGTGAGTGCAGAACAAATGAACGGGAATCTCAGGTCCTGCTGGGGATTTGTCTTTCCTTGGACACACGTTGAATCCTTTGTGGCGGGAACCTGGGCTACAACAATCACGTGACCGCCATTTGTTGTCGTGTTTCTTCTAGCTTTCTTGAAGAGATATTTCCCGGGCTTTCTCGGTAAAACTGAATTAAATCTAGGCAGCTATCTAGGATTAACTATTTCAGGGTTTTTGTGTGGGTGAAGGCATGTTGACCAATAGCAAAGACAGTTAAACTGTTTTAATTCCAATCACATAACCTCACAAAGCAGTTAGCGCTTCCTTCTAACCAATACTAATCCTTTGTTAAGTTAATAAATCCAAATAATACACGTGTATGTCTTTGAGGGATGTGACACGAAGATTCTGAAGAATATAGCCCCACCCTAGAACGTTTTCAAAAATTGATTTTCTTGAAAATAGCTATTGATTTCTATTAAGATGCCAGATGATTGAGATATTTGTATGAGAAATGAAATATAATTCATAAATTTTCTGACTATAGTCTATGTAGGCGTATTCACCCTGGATGACTTTTGCACAACTCGTAAACCGTCAGAGATAGACCAAATGTTGCTCTACAAAAAATGCAGACATTGCTAAAACACACAATTTATTAAAATAAACTTCTTGTAGAATGAACGATTTCGGAGATATTCCTTGTTATTTATGCGAGTTTTGGACAACTTTTACTTCCGTCAAATGGAACATCGTTCATTTTTTTAATATGTTAAGTGTGCAAAGAGAACGGGATCTCAAAGCTTTAAAACATTTGACTATCGCTTAAAGTCTACTGTATTCCCGTATTCCCCTTGTACCTATAAGGAAATAAGCAATAAGATAATTTGTACAAATGTTTATCTCAACTAACACGAAGAAGATATAGGAATAAGAGTTTGTAAGAATGGTTACTAGAGAGAATCATGTGAATGCAACACAGATTTATTTAATTTAATTATATTTGCGGATCACAAAGTTTATGATCCCATGATGCACCTGTGATATTTACTTAGAGGAAAGTTTAATTACCTTAAAGTTGTGATGATTGCACGTGTCGATGGAGCTGGTAAAACGTGCGGGTTTCGTCATCACAGGGAGATATGTGACGTGTGTTGGAAGTCAAGACAAACTTACAACGCACAATCTAATTAAAGTTTGGAACATCCTGGCCCAGCTGTCTTATTTCCCTCACAGCTTCCCTCCCTCTCTCCCAACCTCCCTTATCTGCCTTTTGTCTATCCAAACACAATACACATTCTCTTACGCAACGTTTTCCTTCTTTTTCCCATTAAACTCAATAAATCTGCAATTGAAGACAAGAGAATGATAAGGGGTAAAGAAAAATACGTTTGTTTTGAGAAAAATAAAGAAAAACTGTTTTAATGAGTCGCATGATTTAATAAACCTACTGGCAGTCACTACAATATTACCACTAGCTTTTAACATTTTATATCACTAAGTTCACAACTATTCGAGAACTGGGCCAGTAATGGGAAGCAACCCTGCCACGAGAAGGTGAAGCCGAAATTGTGAACGCCATAATTATGGATAGAATACTGCATCACATGGCGGAATTAAATAATCAGAAAATGTTAAAATCGTTACATATATAAAGTTACAGGATCTGGGATATTAGTTGTGACTAAAATTGTCAAAAGGCACGAAAAGGTACAGACAAGTCATTAGGGGCGAGCTTCAGGTAGTCGAGTCCTGGTAAGACCAGTTTTCCTGAAAATCGCTCAGCGCCGGTGTGAGCCGGAAAACAAGGGATGGTCATTTCTTCGAAACCCTGTTGGTAATTAGGAAGTGAAAGGTACAGAGAGCGTCATAACGCACAGGCACTTGCCTGCGAGAACCCGGAGAGAAGGGGTCGTTGAGAGTGGCCCTCCAGAATCCGACGGGGCAGTACACGTGCCGCCCAGACCGCCGAGCGAGCATCTCAGCTACGGGACTTGTATTCCGGATCCTCAAGTGTGAGGACACATTATAGTTAATATTAACAATCTTCTGTCTTAGTAAAGACACGGTAACTACTCAACTAATTTAATAACGATCGGCAAATCTCACGCTTTCTTATTTTAGTGACAATGAAAGTCTTTCAACGAAGTCCTGGTTTTATTCGCAAACACTCACGCATACCCTGATGTTAAGATCACATGCCAGAGCAGGTGGAGCAGAAGACATCAGAAAGCAGCAGTTGGCATAGGAGAGCATAGGAGGGACGATTCAACATCAAAGGGTTTATTGAAAGAAGCTGGAGGTCGACATTCCGCATTGGGAATGATTTTGCTTCTAATTTTTTCTAGCTTGAGACTAGAGAAATATCTAGCGGCTGTTTTTTGACAGGGCCACTTTGAGTAATTTTCTACCACGGAAAGTTTAATACTTACAACGTAACTCTAACATGCCGAGCCCGGCAACGGAGAAGAGAAAGCTTAAATTTGGCAACTGTTCTTAGTTGGTGACAGGAGTCCATCGATCTTTGAAGATAACTAAGTAGTTCCAGCCTATCTTCTCAGTTTTCTGATTGACCACACTGCGGGGCAGACGGACACGGCTCGGATGGGGCAATATGACAGAGGGTCTTTTCGTTTCACAATAAGTTTAGTACAATTTTCGAAATATCTAACCAATCATGTGTCATTTATTGAAGTTAAATTCACTTTCGTGTTGATTTCTTATATGGAAATACAGAACCTGGTACTACAATTATATTCTTGAACACCACAATCAAGTTATGCGAATGGAAACAAGGTCAAATTAGAACTTCTACATCTTCAACAAGCTTGGGAGAGCTAAATGCTCCAAAATATCCCTGAATATAAAAAATAAACCAGATTTAAAAAAAAATCAAGATTATCTGATCTTATAACCTCAGAATTTATTAATGATCTAAAAGCTACGAAAACTGGCCAGGTTAAAAAGGAAAGGACAGCAGCAGCAAAAGCCCTGAAGGTTATAAGAATCTTGGGTATGAGAGAGAGAGAATATCTACCTGGAATGTTAAGTGTTACAAGGAAGGGGAGAACGGGTGTACACCATCAATTCTACCAACTGTACCATATTAAGTGTGTAGAGACAGGAAATGACCAATATTTTGTGTTATAATTGAATGAGTAGTTATAACAATAGATATTCGGTGCTTCTTTTAATAAAAATCTGATGTGTTGCACTCACATGACTTTCTCTACTCTTGTACTGACCATTCTTACAAACTCTTATTCCTATATCTTCTTCGTGTTAAGATAAACATTTGTATAACTTATCTTATTGCTTATTTCCTTGTAGGTACAAGGGGAATATTAGAATACAGTAGACTTTGAGCGATAGTCAAATGTTTTAAAGCTTTGGGATTCTACGACGATCCATTTCACGAAAGTTCTAAGCTTTCCGAAACTCACACACATAACAAGGAATATCTCCGAAATGGTTCACCCTACAAGAACATTTATTCAGACATAAATTGTGTATTTTAGCAAGATCTACATTTTTTGTATAGTATATTTGGTCTATCTCTAACGTTTTACCAGTTATGCAAAAGTCGTCCGGAGTAAATACGACTACATTGGCTGTAACTAGAAAATTCAGGATATACCTTTCATTTGTCATCAAAATATCTCAAACATATGACATTTTAATCAAAATCTTTAGAGCCATTTTCAAGAAAATCAAAATTTTCGAAAAAATTTTCATGTAAAAGTTAGTTTAGGGTGGGGACATTTTCTTCAAAACCTTCGTGTCGCGTCCTCGAAAGACATTAAACTTAAACACCAACTTTGGTTTTTAACCGACTTTTCGTTTTTGAGTTAGGCTGTTCACAGACTTACACAGACACACACGGACCTTTTTCTAAAAATGCTCTTTTTGGATTCAGGGGGCCTCAAACATATTTCCGGTGAAATTTCGACATCGAATTTTTGGGTGGAATACAATACTTCCCCTACTTACCAGTAGAGAAAGCAAAAAAGTGTGGCTGTGCAACAATTAATATGCCGTTCATTTTAAAAAAAATTCCTAAGCCTATAATTTGCCCCTAGTTTACTGTAAACAGAACATAAACTGTAGTTTTCACAATAGTTTTGAATGCAGTAATGTTGGTAGCTGTGATAAGGTCATCATCATCCTGCTGTGCAAGTATGGGAGCACTTAGGGAGATTGGAATATCCCTAATGGTGGCGGTGCTGGCGAGTTTAGGCAAGATTAGATTTCGATACACGCAGGTGGCAATCAATTACCCCAAGTGTGTTTTCGAGATACAGTGATCTGAAACTGTATGCCTAGCCAGCACGTGCTTACAACATAACCTGCACATTTTGTTTAAATTATAATCAATCACTTCGAACAATGCTGGCAGTACCTAGTATTACTATTTTTGATTAGTACATACAGCTTTTAGGGGTATAAGTGAATTATTGGTAACCAGCTAAAATATAGTACGTGGTTTGATGATTTATCACTACAACATTTAGACTTAGGTTGTACTTGTCCAATAGTCTTGTGTTTCTTTGTTACTAGGTGAAATACCCGGCGTTGTCCGTGGTTTGATGATTTATCACTACAACATTTAGACTTAGGTTGTACTTGTCCAATAGTCTTGTGTTTCTTTGTTACTAGGTGAAATACCCGACGTTGTCCGTGGTTTGATGATTTATCACTACAACATTTAGACTTAGATTGTACTTGTCCAATAGCCTTGTGTTTCTTTGTTACTAGGTGAAATACCCGACGTTGTCCGTGGTTTGATGATTTATCACTACAACATTTAGACTTAGGTTGTACTTGTCCAATAGTCTTGTGTTTCTTTGTTACTAGGTGAAATACCCGACGTTGTCCGTGGTTTGATGATTTATCACTACAACATTTAGACTTAGGTTGTACTTGTCCAATAGTCTTGTGTTTCTTTGTTACTAGGTGAAATACCCGACTTTGTCCGTGGTTTGATGATTTATTACTACAACATTTAGACTTAGGTTGTACTTGTCCAATAGTCTTGTGTTTCTTTGTTACTAGGTGAAATACCCGACGTTGTCCGTGGTTTGATGATTTATCACTACAACATTTAGACTTAGGTTGTACTTGTCCAATAGTCTTGTTTCTTTGTTACTAGGTGAAATACCCGACGTTGTCCGTGGTTTGATGATTTATCACTACAACATTTAGACTTAGATTGTACTTGTCCAATAGCCTTGTGTTTCTTTGTTACTAGGTGAAATACCCGACGTTGTCCGTGGTTTGATGATTTATCACTACAACATTTAGACTTAGGTTGTACTTGTCCAATAGTCTTGTGTTTCTTTGTTACTAGGTGAAATACCCGACGTTGTCCGTGGTTTGATGATTTATCACTACAACATTTAGACTTTGGTTGTACTTGTCCAATAGTCTTGTGTTTCTTTGTTACTGGGTGAAATACCCGACGTTGTCCGTGGTTTGATGATTTATCACTACAACATTTAGACTTAGGTTGTACTTGTCCAATAGTCTTGTGTTTCTTTGTTACTAGGTGAAATACCCGACGTTATCCGTGGTTTGGTGATTTATCACTACAACATTTAGACTTAGGTTGTACTTGTCCAATAGTCTTGTGTTTCTTTGTTACTAGGTGAAATACCCGACGTTATCCGTGGTTTGGTGATTTATCACTACAACATTTAGACTTAGGTTGTACTTGTCCAATAGTCTTGTGTTTCTTTGTTACAGGGTGAAATACCCGACGTTGTCCCCCGCTTTTACTACTACGGCACCGCAGGCGGTGACACTGATGATACATGAAGATGGAGCACCGGTGGAATGAGATGGCGGGGGAAACCGGAGCACCCGGAGAAAACCCGCCCTGACGCCGCTTCGTCCACTACGAATACCACATACGGGTCCCTGGGATCGAACCCGGGCCACCTAGGTGGTAGGCGAGCGCGCTAACCGCTCGGCCACGGCGCCGCCGAAAAACCACGTGAATGTATGTGTTTCTATTTCGATAATACAGACAAGTGTATGAATTATTTGCAGAAAGGCGAGAAGAGAAATAAATATGAATGTATTAGATTGAAAAGTGAGCAGAGAGGAGCGTGTGAATGTAATCCTTGTTGTTGTTGTAGTGTTTAACGCCCGCTTTTACTACTACAGCACCGCAGGCGGTGACACTGATGATACATGAAGATGGAGCACCGGTGGAATGAGATGGCGGGGGAAACCGGAGTACCCGGAGAAAACCCGCCCTGACGCCGCTTCGTCCACCACGAATACCACATGCGAGTCCCTGGGATCAAACCCGGGCCGCCTAGGTGGTAGGCGAGTGCGCTAACCGCTCGGCCACGGCGCCGCCGAATGTAATCCTTGCATTTCTATTTCGACAGTATAGAAAATTGCATGAGATGTTTGCAGAAGAGTGAGAAGAGATATACATGCGAGTTTGCTAAGTAAAAGTAAAGCGAGTTGAGAAAGCCATGCGAATGTAATATGTTGCATTTCCAGTTTTGAATCATCTCGAAAATTGTATGGTGAAGAGCGAGTAGAGAAAAATGTGATTGTATTACAAAGCAGAGCAGAGCAGAGAAAACCATGTAAATGTAATTCGCTGCATTTCTATTTGAATCAAAGAAAATGGTATGAATTGTGTCTTCTACAAGTAGAGAAGATCATATGAATGTGTTACGTAAAAAAAGCTGGTACAGAAAACCGCGTGAATGTAATACATTATAAGGTAAAATGGATGGCATAAAAACCTTCGTAAAAGAAGATTTAGATTTGCCAATTTTCCTCGCATTCAGATAAATGTTGTTAGAGCTACTTTTTCAAAAATATTCCATGTAAAGCCCAGTATGGCGTGGGGGGATTTTCTTGAAAGGTGTTTCAAGATGAACTTGAATACCAATTTTGGTAATTAACCAACTTTTTTTTTTTAACTTTCTCTACTGGTAACTAGTCGAAGTATTGTATGCCACCCAAAAATTCGATGTCGAGATTTCACCGGAAATACATGTTTTGAGGCCCCTGAATCAAAAAAAAATACATTTTTAGAAAAAGGTCCGTATGTGCGTCTGTGTGTCAGTCTTGTTGTTGTAGTGTTTAACGCCCGCTTTTACTACTACGGCACCACAGGCGGTGACACTGATGATACATGAAGATGGAGCACCGGTGGAATGAAATGGCGGGGGAAACCGGAGTACCCAGAGAAAACCCGCCCTGACGCCGCTTCGTCCACCACGGATACCACATGCGGGTTCCTGGGATCGAACCCGGGCCGCCCAGGTGGTAGGCGAGCGCGCTAACCACTCGGCCACGGCGCCGTGTGTCAGTCTGTGGACAGCATAACTCAAAAACGAAAAGTAAATTAAAAACCACAGTTGGCATTTAAGTTTAGTGTCTTTCAAGGATGTGACATGAAGATTTTGAAGAATATAGCCCCACCCTCAACTACCATTTACCTGGAACATTTTTCGAAAATTGATTTTCTTGAAAATGGCTCTAACGATTTTGATTGAAATGTCATATGTTTGAGATATTTTGATGACAAATGAAATGTATATCTTGAATTTTCTGGCTATAGCCCCTCTAGTCGTATTTACTCTGGACGACTTTTGCATAACTGGTAAACCGATAGAGATAGACCAAATTATACTGTACAAAAAATGTAGATCCTGCTAAAATACACAATTTATGTCTCAATAAATGTTCTTGTAGGGTGAACCATTTCGGAGATATTCCTTGTTAAGTGTATGAGTTTCGGAAAACTTAAAACTTTCTTGGAATGGAACGTCGCTGTTCATTTTTTGTTAGGTGTGCAAAGAGAACGGAATCTCAAAGCTTTAAAATATTTGGCTATCGCACAAAGTCTAGTGTATTCTAATATTGCCCTTGTACCTAGAAGGAAATAATAAGATAATTTGTACGAATGTTTATCTTAACTAACATGGAGATATAGGAATAAGAGTTTGTAAGAATGGTTAGTATAAGAGTAGAGAAAGTCATGTGAGTGCAACATTCAGATTTTTAGTTAAATTTTCGTTGGCACATAGAGGTTTGAACACAATATTTATGAGGTTGCCTCAAATGATGTATTTCTACTGAAACCGATGTATAAATGCAATATATTTTCTAGCTACTATATACTTGGCTTTGGTGTTAGACGTACGTACATATTGACATCGCTGCCCTTATTAGGGCCGGATTTCCCAGATATGTTCAGGAGGTCCTTGCAGTTTGCGATATCCCCAAGAAAAGCGTGCAGCACGTAGCACGTAGGCTGCCTGGAGTGATGCTCGCCTCGGTAACGCTATTTGCCGCCGCTGCCGTCGCCGCCGACTGTGAATTGCACAAGATATGCAACGACTAGTGAGTGTGCCGAGAAAACCTCGAGGCATAATTAAGGAGGTTAGAACTGTTCCCCATGGGATTATATGGAACATATCCTGCACCACCATCTGCCAGTTTAATTAAATTCTGAGACACGTTCTTGTCACCCTTCCTCCCTTGAACCAATTTCATTGTAGGGCGGCTGCTCCTTACGTGACAATGTCTTAACCTCGAGCACGAGGTGTATGTCATAATCGACACCCCCCCCCCCCCCACGTCACCACCTCGTCAAACTTTTATCACGGGTCATCCTAAACAGAAATGTTGCCAAATGTTTACACTTACACCAACACACACCTCAGTTATCGTATGACATAGCTAACTTTAAATAAAATAGTGGCAGAAGAAAAAATTACATCTACCTTGTCTCATTGAGGTTTAATGTCTTAGTACCTGGGTGACTTAGCTTCCCTCTGGCGATTTTTGCCCCCGTTTTTGTGAATTTTTTTTTTCTTTTAATATGTTTCATTTATATTTCAATCATAGAAAATTATATGAATTGTATGTTGAAGGGCAAACAGGGGATATATGAATTGCTACGTAAAAGAAAAGCGAGTAGAAAGTAATATATTGTGTAGTAAAACTGTTATCATAAAAACTTTCTTCAAGGAAAAACACATACGTGCCGAATTTCGCGGTAATATGATATGAATTGTTTAAAGAAAAGTGAGTAGAGAAAGATGTGAATGTGTTACCTAAAAGTAAGTAGAGAAACCACTGTGAATGTAATATGCGCATTTCTATTTCAAACATACAGAAAATTGTATGACATTTGTAGAAGAGTGAGCAGAGAAAGAGATGTGAATGTGTTACCTAAAATTGAGAGGGGAAAAGAGGGTGAATATAATAGTATTTCCATTTCAAACATACACAACATGGTATGACTTATTTTAAAAGCGAGGATAAAACTTTTTTTTTTTGTGTAAAATTACGTTTTTTTTTATGGAAAATTGTTTATAGAAGAGTGAGTAGAGAAAGAGATGTGAAAGATGTGAATGTGTTACCTAAAAGTGAGAAGAGAGAACAGTATGAATATAATATGTAACATTTCTGTTTCAAACATACAGAAAATTTTATTACTTAATTTAAAAGTGGGGATAAAATTTTTTTGGTGTAAAATCACTTTTTTTATGGAAAAGTGTTTGTAGAAGAGTGAGTAGAGAAAGCGATGTGAATGTGTTATCTAAAAGTGGAGAAACCACTAGGAATGTAATATACAGCATCTCTACTTCAAACATACAGAAACTTGTATGATTTCTTGCTGTCTGTGGACAGCATAACTCAAAAACGAAAAGTCGGTTAAAACCCAAAGTTGGTATTTAAGTTTAATGTCTTTCAAGAATGCGACACGAAGATTTTGAAGAAAATAGCCCCACCCTAAACTACCCTTTACATGGAACATTTTTCGAACATTTTTATTTTCTTGAAACTGGCTCTAACGATTTTGATTAATATGTCATATGTTTGAGATATTTTGATGACAAATGAAATGTATATCTTCAATTTTCTGGCTATAGCCCCTGTAGTCGTATTTACTCTGGACGACTTTTGCATAACTGGCAAACCGTTAGAGATAGACCAAATCATACTACACAAAAAATGTAGATCTTGCTAAAATACACATTGTGGAGTGAACCATTTGTGTGACTTTCGGAAAACTTAAAACTTTCTTGAAATGGAGCATCGTTGTTTATTTTTTATATGTTAAGCGTGCAAAGAGAACAGAATCTCAAAGTTTTAAAACATTTGACTATCACACAAAGCCTACTGTATTCTAATATTCCCCTTGTACATACAAGGAAATAAGCAGTAAGATAATTTGTACAAATGTTTATCTCAACTAACATGAAGAAGATATAGGAATAAGAGTTTGTAAGAATGGTTAGTACAAGAGTAGAGAAAGTCATGTGAGTGCAACATATCAGACTTTTGGAGTCAAAGTTGACACCTTTCTTACAAAATTAAAGGATAGCGAACGTGATTTTACCTTTTTTTTCGACAAGACTCTACAACAGGTCATAAGCCAATCTTTCGATAAGAACACAGTTTTACTTGGCTGCTCAATTATATTATAACAAACATACAATGAACCTTCAGTGACACTACAAAGCTCTTATTTAGCATGTCTTCTTGGCATTTTCTGGCGTTTTGAAAAATTCTTTTTTTACTTTTAAACAAATATAATTGTGTATGTAGTATTCGGTTGTATGTAATAAGGGTATTTATAAAGCTTCTTCACAACACAGGGAATTGGATTTCCGTTCGATTGTAAGTGCAGATTGAGTTTCCGGCGAGGAGAAGATAACAAAGAGAAGGTGCAGATGAGCAGATGGGGACTGAAAGAGACCTCAACACAAAATTCCATTATTCGTTTGCAATAAGAGATAAGCTTGGGATTCTTCTCCCGAGAACTGGCTTCTTTTTCTTTTCTTTTCTCTCTTACTGTGGGCATCTCCCAACGAACAGCCTCAGCGGGTTCTTGCACTGTCAGAGCAATCCCAGATATCAGGATTATTTACTCCTGTTACTTTTCTTATACTATTTCACTATTTCAACAGTTTCACTCTATCTTGTGTCTTGTCTATTACGATACAATCACTCGACACAAACTGACAGGCTGGCCGACTCACTCTCATAACTAGAACTAACTGCACACGACAACACACTACTCGAGTTCTACTGCAACTCTAAAACTGAGTGGTTACTCTCGCAGGATATATATGCGCAAGTGTGCAATGACTCAGCGGAATTGCTAGAAAGCTTCTAGACCTTCCTGATGTTATCACTGTTCTATCGCATGGTCGGTCTGGGTGGCTCAGTTGGTTAGACGCTGGCCTACTGTTTCCAAGGTCCGGGTTCAAATCCGGCCTAGACCGATGGTTTTTAAGTGTGCTTAAAAACGACAGCTCCATGTCAGTAGATTTACTGGCATGTAAAAGAACTCCTGCGGGACAAAATTCCGGCACTCCGACGACGCTGATGTGATCCTGGCAATTGGCAGCGTCGTTAAACAAGAAAATAATTTTTTTTTTTTTTTGTTCTATCGCATGCACAGTCGCTAGTTGTCCTATAATCTTGGACCTTCCTTTTTTGTTGTACTGTCATGTTACGGTCGCGTATACACACAACCGCTCCCCGTATCCAAGTTCACACTGTCCCCTCTCGTCCGTATATTGGAGCAACCCAAAGTCACTGTTTGTTGAAGAGCGATTAGGCAAGAATGTGATTGTGCTTTGTAAAAGAAACCTGAATGTAATATGAGGAATTTCTATTTCAATAATACAAAATTGTGTTAAATCTATGTAGAAGGGTGAAGAGGGAGGTATGTATAAATGTATCACATAAAATACTGGAGAAAAATACGATAGTGTTACGCCGTATAGTAAAATGGACAGAATACAAATCTTCTCTATGAAAAATATATACGGTGATCAGATTACAAACATTTTATATGTAATACCGACATATATAAATATTTGTAAAAAAAAATGGTATCTTATAATTTCTTAAATTAGAACAAAATGAATGGTCTTTAGGCTGGAAAATGTATTACATTACACTTATAAATTTAAAAAATGAATAACGATGATCCATTTCACTAAAGTTCTAAGTTTTCCGAAACTCAGACACATAACAAGGAATATCTCCGAAATGGTTCACCCTTCAAGAAAATTTATTGAGACATAAATTCTGTATTTTAGCAAGATCTACATTTTTTGTACAACAAGATTTGGTCTATCTATAATGGTTTATCAGTTATACAAAAGTCGTCCAGAGTAAATACGACTACAGGTGCTATAGCCAGAAAATTCAAGATATACATTTCATTTGTCATAAAAATATCTCATATATAACATTTTAATCAAAATCGTTGAAGCCATTTTCAAGAAAATCAAAATTTTCGAAACATTTTCCATGTAAAGGGTAGTTTAGGGTGGGGCTATTTTCTTCAAAATCTTCGTGTCGCATCCTTGAAAGGCATTAAACTTAAATATCAAGTTTGGCTTTTAACCGACTTTTCGTTTTTGAGTTATGCTGTCACACACGGATCTTTTTCTAAAAATGCTTTCTTTGGATTCAGGGGGCCTCAAAATATATATTTCCGGTGAAATCTCGACATCGAATTTTTGGGTGGAAGACAATACTTCCCCTACTTACCAGTAGAGAAAGTAAAAAAGAGAAAACATAGCATTATCTGTTGACTATTAGAAATTGTCTGTTTCGTATACATCCCTACATATGATCAATATCAGGGAAATGCTTGTACAGTTGGAGGAAGGCGAATTCTTTCCTTACTTGATAATCTCGCGCCAGCTTCAAGCAGCGAGAGATGAACTTTCAGATGAGGCAGCTTAAAAACTGCTAATAAGTCTGAGAAAGCGAAGCGTAGGATTCCTAGCTTCGAACAAACACCACAAAGCGCTAATTATCCCAGTAATGAACCAAAAGTGACTATCTAACACTTTCTGCTTGCAAACTACATAGACAACCTCAATTTATAGCATTGCATTATCTACCCTGGTATGTACGTTCCAACCAAAAATTCAATATGGAGACTTTGGCGCAAATACCAGACCAGTTCTGGAACTCCATGCATGCAAAAAGAGAAGAGTTCTTAGAAAAAGTGTGAACACCTTAACACCAAAACGGTTAAATACTCAAGTTGAGCATCTTGCAAGAATGGGACACGAAGATTCAGCCGAATCTACTAAAGAATATTTATTCCCTTAAAAAAATAGCTGAAAAATACCTTAATTAAAATAGCATAACTTTAAGATATTTTATGCTCAACCATATACAAATTTATTAATTATAAGTCTGATAGCGATCCTTTAATTTAACCTCAATACAGCATCAGCACTCAAGAATATTGCACTAAGCACATTCCCTAAGCAAATTAATTTCACTAATTATACAATAAATAACTTATACTTGAAATAAAGTATCATCTGAATACCAATATATTCAATTTGCCTTCTATTTTTCAATGTTACGTAGCACTCCAAGGTTATCATTTTCATCATGCAGCTGTGACGTGCTGAAAACGAATCCATCGTTTAGCGCCTGCGCAGAACTACAAATATCAACTGATACAATATGTAGGTCATTGTCCCTGGTGAGTGTGCAACATTTTATAAAAATCTGATGTGTTGCACTCACATGACTCTCTCTACTCTTGTACTAACCATTCTTACAAACTCTTATTCCTATATCTTCTTCGTGTTAGTTGAGATAAACATTTGTACAAATTATCTTATTGCTTATTTCCTTGTAGGTACAAGGGGAATGTTAGAATATAGTAGGCTTCGTGTGATAGTCAAATGTTTAAGATTCTGATGTCTTTGCACACCTAACAAATAAAAAATGAACAACGATGATCCATTTCACGAAAGTTCTAAGTTTTCCAAAACTCACACACATAAAAAGGAATATCTCCGAAATGGTTCTCCCTACATAAAAATTTATTGAGACATAAATTGTGTATTTTAGCAAGATCCACATTTTTTGTATAGTATAATTTGGTCTATCTCTAACGGTTTACCAGTTATGCAAAAGTCGTCCAGAGTAAATACGACTACAGGGGTTATAGCCAGAAAATTCAAGATATACATTTCATTTGCCATAAAAATATCTCAAAGATGATATTTTAATCAAAATCCTTAGAGCCATTTTCAAGAAAATTAAATTTTTTGAAAATTTGTCCATGTAAAGGGTAGTTTACGGTGGGGTATTTTCTTCAAAATCTTCGTATCGCATCCTTGAAAGGTATTAAACTCAAATTCTACTATACTCCCATATTCCCCTTGTACCTACAAGGAGATAAGCAATAAGATAATTTGTACAAATGTTTATCTCAACTAACACGAAGAAGATATAGGAATAAGAGTTTGTAAGAATGGTTAGTGCAAGAGTAGAGAAAGTCATGTGAGTGCAACGTATCAGTGATGGTTATTTGAGCTTCTAGTAATGTTGAGTGGCGCAGGGAACATATCCATAGATGGATACCGAAGTATCCGTGTTCTATATCTCAAGCAAACAAACCTGCCTGGCTGCCTGCCCCACGGAAGATTGATGGTAAAGTCCGCTTTTTCTCTCTCCTTTTATGGTCCCTTCCCCTTTTTAGCTTTCCTTTGGAAGACGAAATTGTGTTGAAGAAAGAGACGGAAAAAAAGAAACGCGTTTCATTCGGAAAGGAAACACAAGAGGAAATAATATTAGACGGAAATGTCCCGTCGGCGTCTTTGACACTCCATAAGTTATAAACTTGCGGATATTTTCAGGGCTGCTTTCTCCAGTGGATGAGCGACTCCAGGCAGGTCTTGTAACAACCTCTGTAATCTCACAACTTGAAGCTCAGTTTACACCCTCTATGTTATGCGATAATAAACATGTTGATAGTGACCTAGGTTTAAAGAAGTTTCAACCCTTAAAAAAATAAAACAATTATATTTTTAAAAAGTTTACTTACCATCCATGGGCCAATAAAAAATATACAAAGATTTTTAAAGAATATGGATTAAATTTGGTCCCTCAAAATAAATTTAATATACAAAATTTACTTTATTTTTTTAAAAAGATAAAATACCAAATTATAAAAAATCTGGCATTTATCAATTTAGCTGTTTAGATTGTGATAAGGTTTATATTGCAAAACCTAAACGTCATTTAGAAACCAGAATAAAAGAACATTTTAGAAATATTAAATATAAACAAACTGATAAATCAGCTGTGGCAGATCATTTTTTGGTCATGAAATTAATCCAGAAGTTAAATATTAAAACAATTAGGTGGTCCGATAGATTTAATAGTTAGGGAAAAAATGTTTATTTTAAAAAACAGGAATCGTGTTATGAACTTGGAATTACCATCTATAGATTGTATTTATAAATTTTTGTTTTCAGAAAAATTGTAATTGTTATAACCAATAAAAATTGAGTATCAGTATTTATTTTTGTTTTCAGAAAAAAATGAAACATTGTAGCTTTGATAACGAATTTGTTTGTATAGCTTTGAGAATGAGTTGGAGACAACTTGAAACCCTGGGTTAGCTTGTTCAAGGTGAACATGCAACATTACTAAGATAAGTGAAGTTTTAATTTCTAATTTGTTCTTACTTTAGAATCTTGTTGCTTCACCGTTAATAGCTTCAATTTTCCTTATTTAAAAGTATATGTATTGACAAATTTAAACAAATAAGAATATCTCAGAAATGGCTCACTCAAAAGAAAACAGTATTGGATATAAATGGACTGTTTTAACGTGTCTCTTACTGTTTACCATTTATGTAAAAATGATCCAGAAGGAAGAGGTCTTCTGAGGACGTTCCTAGAAATTTCAAGGTATAACCTAGAAACTGCCTTGAAATCGCCTATTTATGTCCGTCACTGCAGACGTGATTCACCCTCGGGCTGAAAGAGGAGGTGAGGAATAGCAACTAGTTTTCTAAACGTCTACAAAGAGAAGGTTGGACATCACTGCTCTATCGTATATTAGTGGTTACACTAACTATTCTTACCAAAGGCTGCCAGCTGCCAGTTTTCACGAATCGAACAAAGCACTACTATCGATTATTCTCGTACATTCAATCGAAGAACAACTAGCGCTAGTTTAGAAAAGGTAAAACAGTCGCACACAGTAACACTGAGATGTTGGAAATTTCTACAAAGGCACGCGATCTGACTAACAATATTACTGTCACAAAAATCAAGAAATGAGTACGAAAAGTTCTATGTACAATTCATGGATTGGGGAAAAATCAAAATAGGTTACCTTATTTTCACAGAATGTACTACTGGTGGCCGTGTGGACTCGGTATTTTATTTTGTAATCACAATAAAATCAATAATTTCTCGTCTACGCACAGTCCACATTGCCAGCTGTTTCACTGGTCTATGTACTTACTCAGGTAAGTTTACGAATAATTTGCAAGTATTGTAAACTTATACACATGCTGGGGCTTATACAGTCGTCATACCTTTGGTGATAAAAATTTACAAAAATAGCTACATTTACACATTACGTCAGAGACACGAAGCGAAAAGTGATTATCAAACATTTAAGAACTGGATTTTATACACTGGTATAAAGCTACGAACAGTTTCCAGAAATTTTAAGAAACAACTCAATATCGCAGCACTTCAAAAGAATGACAAAGCGTTAAGAATACAGATATTTCGGAAATGGCTTATGCTACACAAAAAATTGTGTGCTATGAACAATTTTTGTGTAGCAATTTTTGTTCTATCGCCTAAGGTTTCTGCGTAATATTCGATTACACAAATCTTTCTCAATGAAGAGGAATTCAGAGTAAATTCAAGATATGTATTTTGCACATAAATATCTAATATTTCAATCAAAATTGTTAAGACAGTAAAGCAATGGAAAAGGTTGCAAATAGGAGGAAATGCAGGGAGGTCTTAGTTCTTATGTCGTATTTTTGAAAGATTCTCAATTCAAATACCATGTTCAATATTTATTCACCTTTTTTATTTCGGAGTTATGTTATTCATAAACAAATACACACTGAGATCGACACACCCACCCACACACAACCAGACACAGTCATACATACACTGACAACACACACATACCCTGGATTTACTCTCATATACTAGCCCAATAGGCTAGACTCTCGAGAAAGAGTTAATCCAATGGAACATTCAAAACCATAGTGACTTTGGGTCGTTCAGCAATGTACGGACGAGAGAGGGGGCCAGTTGGCTCATGTGGCTCCAAAGGGCGCAGAAAAGGGGACTCCGGCCCATCTTGTCTGTCCCTCTACCTTTCCCTGTGAGACTACTTCACGAAGCCTCATCCCTTCCATGCGTGGAGAATAAAATTGGGCGCCGGGCAGCAAAATTCTACGCCAAATTGCCCACGAACCAAAGCGCCCTGCTTAGGTCTCTTGGGAACTGTGATCCCAGAATACGCCTTACTTAGGTCGTACCGGGTTCCCCGTATGGCTTGTAGGCATCCGTATGAACAAGGAGTAAATACACCAGTAGATACAGCTGGTTTCTTGCGAACCAATATTCGAAATTTGGAACAATTTCACGAATTATAAATAACTTACTCCACCAGGATGCACACCTTGCTGAATTCTGTAGGACAACCCTCAAGGGGCAAAACTTTCCTTCTAAAAGCCAACCATCCAAAATTTAAAAAACATTGCCCTTAAAATTCCTTCTGGGGTTAAACCTAAGTACGCAGCAATTTTGATTTTTTTGAAAATGGCTCTAACGATTTTGATTAAAATCATCATATATTTGAGATATTTTTGTGCCAAATGAAATTTATATCTTGCATTTTTTGGCTATAGCCCCTATAGTCCTATTTACTCTGGACGGCTTTTGTATAACTGATAAACCGTTAGAATTAGACCAAACCATAGTATATAAAAAATGTATATCTTGCTAAAATACACATCTTATGTCTGCATAAATTTTCTTCCACAGTGAACCATTTCGGAGATAGTCCTGGTTGTGTGTGAGAGTTTCCGAAAACAAAACTTGCGTGAAATGAAACATCGTTGTTCATTTATTTTGCATGTTAAGTATGCAAAAGAACGGAATCTCAAAGCTTTAAAACATTTGACTGTCGCTCAAACCCTACTGTATTCTAACACACACACACACACACACACACACACACACACACACACACACACACACACACACACACACACACACACACACACACACACACACACACACACACACACACACACACACACACACACACACACACACACACACACACACACACACACACACACACACACACACACACACACACACACACACACACACACACACACACACACACACACACACACACACACACACACACACACACACACACACACACACACACACACACACACACACACACACACACACACACACACACACACACACACACACACACACACACACACACACACACACACACACACACACACACACACACACACACACACACACACACACACACACACACACACACACACACACACACACACACACACACACACACACACACACACACACACACACACACACACACACACACACACACACACACACACACACACACACACACACACACACACACACACACACACACACACACACACACACACACACACACACACACACACACACACACACACACACACACACACACACACACACACAACACACACACACACACACACACACACACACACACACACAAATTGTCCAAAAGTACTGCTCTGGGTCCGGGAGGTTAATGGACGTTAAACTTCAAGGAAAAGTGCCCAGTGATTTTTCCCCAGATATTTAAAACCAACATTTCCCCGTTGGAACTATCCATTAAAGCGACTTGTTAAGTGGCAGGCGCGGCTCCTCAGGGTAGGCAGGGTAGGCATTGCCTACCCTATCGTAATACTTCAACAAATAATGTTTAACTATGATTCTGCATTTTATCATTTGAACCGTCATTTTCCCCTAAATTGCAGTTCAAGAAAAGTTTTCTCGGTTATAATGACCAGCGCATGGTCAAATCCTTTAATCTCAATTCCGATTCATCAAAACTGCGCTGCGTGTTTGAAACGCGCGGCAGAAATGATACGCATGGAACCTGGGCAGGCTAGCTTAACCTCTGCCTGCCCGGCCCCATATCCTCAGTACGAGGCCCTTGAACAGGGATAAGGAAACATTCGGTCTGTATATCCACTCCGAGCATGCGTAGACGCGTCTGCCAGCAGTCCGAACACTTGCCGGCCCAAATCCGAATTTATGCGACATTTTCCGAACAGCCATACTCCACGAACGAAGATCTCAGAGATCTGAATCTGTCGTTATCTCTGTGTAATACCAGTATGACCGACGTAATTAGTGAACTATTACAAATTTCGCTTTCGCGGCGCACTGACAATGAAAAGAGGAGTGTTTTAGCTATTTAACACAAAGCTGCAGTCAGACAATTTTTCAATTTCTTAATCTATATTAGTCATGGGCGTCGCGAAACGGGGGCAAGGGCGGCCACGGCCCCCCCCCCCCCTTGGAGGTTGGTGAACTTAATGTGCAGTCAGTTACTGACTTTTAAACTATTATTTTAATGTTGATGTAAAGAACAATTTTTGTTTAGCACAAATTAATACGGTTATCTGCAACAAATACTATAAATTTTGACAGTAAAATAATAATTTAATATTATATGATTGCAAATGCCCAACATGTGCCCCCCCCCCCTGGAAAAAAGTCTACCGACACTCGTGATTTTAGTTTTGGCGGTAATTCGTCCGTAAGTCACACTCATTCACTCTGCTCTTATTAAACAACCAAACAATATATTGTTTGCGTTATCCGCAATGACTTCGCCCCCTATATTTCGGATAAACGGGGTTTATTATTATTATTATTATTATTATTATTATTATTATTATTATTATTATTATTATTATTATTATTATTATTATTATTATTATTATTATTATTATTATTATTATTATTATTATTATTATTATTATTATTATTATTATTATTATTATTATTATTATTATTATTATTATTATTATTATTATTATTATTGTTATTGTTGTTGTTGTTGTTGTTGTTGTTTGTTTGTTGTTACTGTTACACTTTGCCTACCCCAAAATTTTGACTGCGAGCCGCCACTGTTAAGTGGAGCCCTATAATTCCAACTTGGTGTTGCAAACTTTGCAAATACATTTCTCTTGTGATCGGCGGCGGCGGCCCGTATTGGAAAGGATAGAATTTCTATAGCTATGGAATGTTACCTACACATTCCTAACTCCGGCCGGTCGGCCGGTCGGCCCACACGGCTACAAATAGATTCCATTTCGTAACCTTTGACTTTCTCTTTCTAACGACCTCGCAATGAAACGGTCAGAAATTGGAGTTGATTTTCACCAGATTCAACATTCTGTCATCATCTCCCGTCGCATTGTGTGGCTTATGCGCATGCGCGCCAACCTGTACAACCTAACGACGTCTATTCAAAGAACACACAAACAGTTGAAATAAATTATTCCCTCTTTAGACAAGTCTTCTATTGCTGCAAATTACATATTAATTTGATACGTATATACGTAGAGGAAGTATTGTATTTCACCCAGAAATTCGATGTCTAGATTTTGAGGCCCCTGAATCTAAAAGAAAAAAAAATACGATACGAAAATTTTCAACAAAGTTCTTCCACCCTAAACTAGCCTTTACATGAAAAATTTTGATTTTCTCGAAAATAGCTCTAACGATTTTAATTAAAATGTCATATGTTTTAGATATTTTTATGACAAATGAAATGTATATCTTCAATTTTCTGGCTATAGCCCCTGTAGTCGTATTTACTCTGGATGACTTTTGCATAACTGGTAAACCGTTAGAGATAAACCAAATCTTACTATACAAAAATATAGATCTTGCTAAAACACAATTGAGGTCCAAATGCGTTTTTTGTACAGTGAACAATTTCCGAGCTATTCCTTGATATTTGTGTGTGCTTTCAAAAACAAACTTTCGTCAAATCGAAGATTTGATATCGCTTGTAGTCTACTGTATTCCCATATTCCCCTTGTACCTACAAGGAAATAAGCAATAAGATAATTTGCACAAATGTTTATCTCAACTAACACGAAGAAGATATAGGAATAAGAGTTTGTAAGAATGGTTAGTACAAGAGTAGAGAAAGTCATGTGAGTGCAACACATCAGATTTCTTTCCCTGATCGTACAGATGGAGAAAAAGTAGAACTGATGTGGATTTTAATTCAAATGCATACCGTTTGGAATGGAAGACGACGTTGTGGTGAAGGAGTACATTGTTAGAGAGGGTTGGTTCATTGTGTTACTAACTAAGCTATATGTTAATTAATGGGTTGAGCAGACACTGGCGCTGTAGGATCAATTAAACTTCCAGAGTTGTATGAGATAGCAAGCGTGGGTTTATATCGCTTTATTAGAGGTCACTGCTGCAGACCAAGTTTCAAGTACAAACTGTCACAGACACAAACCTTATTGAGTCAACGACTGTACCTCAAAGGAGGGCCCAGCCTTTGTACCAAAGTGCTGAATTCTTTCACAAAATCTTACTACTCCTTACTCGAAATAGACTTCTGCAACATACACCGGCGTTGTCCGTCCTTTCACTATTTATTGCTAAAACTTAACACAGGGGTGCTCAACAGCGTAGCACCCCCCTCCCCCACGGACCAAAGTAACGAGAACCACACGTCCTAAACAGAGGCGGATGCCACGGAGACTGAAAGTTGCAGATTTATACCATTTCCCTTGCTTACGTTCCGTGTTTAATGTTTATTCGCCTGGAAAAATAAAACCAACTTTTAAACGACACATTCTCTTCACAATTTGAAGACCTAAACACATTTGAAACCAAAATCCAATTATTTTACACTTTTGAAGTTTCCCTGTAGTGAGTCTTCACACAAGCTTCACGATATGAAACTACTTGCATTGCAGAATTCCACGACCGTGGGAAAGAAGTGTGGCAATTATCCGAGATTACGTTTGTTTGCATCTAGTTTAATGTCGGTCTTTGGCTCCACTTATATCTGCGAACAAACATTTTCAAAAATGAACGAGTATTCCAGACAAGCACCTTGAGACTGTGCACTTCATCTTTTATACCAAATACTGAACACCTGGAACGCAAATCGTGCGAAATCATTCTCTCCCAGCGACTGGAAGGACGTGATTTCAAGCTCCCTAACTTGCCTGCAGTTGAGCACCCCTGCCGAGTAACCTTGGGTTTCTTTGGAGATATTTAAAAATTATGTAATGCACTTAAATATTTAAACAAAATCCTTAGGATAAGAAATAAAAGCTAAACTAAATAAAAACATAAGAAAGACCCCGTGCAAAAACACTTTTGAACCACAAATACCACAAAAAGAAAAACGAGTACAGAAAAACGTGTGAGTAATAGGTTGTTTATACTTAAATCATACATTCTATGAATGTCTGCATATATACACACAGTAAAACTCCGAAATAACGCTGTTGTTGAGGGACATGCATTAGCCCCGTGTTATATCGAAATGTGAGGTTGGAAGTGACAAAACTCGATCCCGTGGAAATGGTGGCAAACATTGCACTACATTGTAAAGTATGTAATATACGGTAAATTACACCAGTTTTAAATGTAATTACACACCAGTTATAAAAATATCTTTAAAATGTGGTATTTTAATCAAAATCGTTAGCCATTTCCAACAAAGTCAATTTTTTTTTGTGTTAAGGGTAGTTTAGGGTGTGGTATCCCTGAAAGACATTACACTTAAATTCCAACTTTAGTTTTTAACCGAATTTTCGCCATTGAGTTATGCCGTTTGTGTAGCCAAATTGAATTTTTCGGCTTTTGATAGTTTTATCAAGGACTTAAAACTTTATAAAAAAGAGGAGTGACATTGCTTTTGAAGAAACTGCATCACTTTTACCAGAAAAGCCAAAACAAAGATATGTTGAAGCTTACAATACTTTCCGAAAGTAGTGCATTCAATACCAGTTGTATTGGCATGTTTTACTACGGATTCATTCATTAATTTTTAGGTTAGTATGCTGTTGGGTTTAAATTATTTTGTTGTTTAACGACGCTGTTAATTGCTAGGATCATATTCGCCGGTGTGCCGAAATTTTGTCCCGCAGGAATTCTTTTACATGTCGTTTTTAAGCACACTTAGAAACCAACAGTGTGGGCCGGATTTGAACCCACGACCTTGTGGTAAGGAACCAACTGAACAACCCGGACCGACATGCTGTTGGGTGTGACGTCATTTCCTACTGGTACCGTAAGTACAAATGACCAGTTTTGTGCTTATTATTTGACAAACGAGTGAACTTGCATATTTGTATGTTGGTGTGCCACGTGTGAATTTTTGTGCGGAAGGAGGAGCAAGATTTGGAAAGTTGTGACAAGAGGAAGCTGCTCTATCATCAAGTGGCACTGAAAACAAAAGACTACGGGGATCCGAAGTGCTCCGTGAAAGTTCACACAGCTTTTAGTCAATAAGCACTCCAAGTGTCTAAACATTGTTCACCTCGTCTTTCGCCGTCGCCGTCGTCTTCCTTTACCAACTTCCTGTCCCCCCCCCCTTCATTAACTCATCCTCTCCTTGCAAACGTTTCATTAGCTCCGGAGTTAATGAAACAAAAATATAAACTTAGCTCACTCGCCTCCTACCAAAACATCTTAGACGGCTAAACTCTGTCTGGCTGTCTTGCAAATTATTAGTCTAACCTGTCTTAAAACCAGATTAGACGGCAGAAGTTATGTGTTGCACTCCCATGACTTTCTCTACTCTTCTAAACATATTCGTATACACTCCTATTCCATTTGAGAAAAGCATTTCAAAATACAAACCAATAAACAGCAATATCTCCAAAAATTTTAATTCTACAAAAAATGGATTTAAGAAATTGTGTGATTTGACGAGATAAACATTTTTACTTTCTCTACTGTCGAGATTTCACCGCAAAAATATGTTTTGAGGCCCCGTGAATCCAAAAAAAGCATTTTTAGAAAAAGGTCCGTGTGTGTGTCAGTCTGTGGACAGCATAACTCAAAAACGAAAAGTAGGTTAAAAACCAAAGTTGGTATTTAAGTTTATTGTCATTCAAGGATGCGACACGAAGATTTTGAAGAAAATAGCCCCACCCTAAACTACCCTTTACATGGAAAATTTTTCGAAAATTTTGATTTTCTTGAAAACGGCTCTTACGATTTTGATTAAGATGTCATATGTTTGAGATATTTTGATGACAAATGAAATGCATATCTTGAATTTTCTGGCTATAGCCCCCGTAGCCGTATTTACTCTGGACGAATTTTGCATAACTGGTAAAAATACACAATTTATGTCTGAATAAATTTTCTTGTAGGGGGAACTATTTCGGAGATATTCCTTGTTGTGTGTGTGAGTTTCGGAAAACAGAACTTTAGCGAAATGCAACAATGTTATTCATTTTTTATATGTTAATCGTGCAAGGAGAACGGAATCTCAAAGGTCAAACATTTAACTGTCGCACAAAGCCTTCTGTATTCTAATATTCCCCTTGTACCTACAAGGAAATAAGCAATAAGATAATTTGTACGAATGTTTACCTTAACTAACATGGATATATAGGAATAAGAGTTAGTTAGAATGGTTAGTACAAGAGTAGAGAAAGTCATATGAGTGTTTCCCATTAATAAATATAGACATAACTTGTATGTGCGGAAATATATAAAAAATATAAAATATAACAAATATATAAAATTAAATTATTAATTATAAGTATTACAATTACAAATTATATTATTACTATTATTATTGCTTAAAATTAATTTAATATTATAATTATACCTATAACTAATACTTTTTAATAATATATATATTTTTTTTAAATTTAAATTTACATATTTATTAAAAATTTTAAACAAAAATTAACTGGTATCCAGTAAAATAGTTTTGAAAATGTTGTATGGTTTTGTCCGCGCTGTTCTATGACGGAGCCGAGCGCCGAGGACGCGTACAGGCAAAACCCCGTGCAGCCGGTTCAGTGTTTTGGTTCACCCGTTAGAAACGTTGGTTCCACTCTGATCATGAGTGGAACAGAGACCATATCTGCTCTAGGAGAGCATGCGGCCCCTAAACAGACATAATTACACTCTCATTGCACACTGGTTTGCTTTTATCCAGCAAAGACGTGAGGTAATCACATCGAAAAAAGCGAACGCATTAAGAGGGACGAAGAAGAACCGAAAATGTTTTCACCCAAAATCTGGACGAAATCGCTTTGCAGGGTCAGCTTATTTTCCTCAAAGACCCAATTCAACTCCAGTAGCTTGAGAAGGTCCATGTTTTCCTTTTTTTCTCTCCGTCTGCCCCCTCCCTCCCTCCCACGCTCGCTGTTGTCCACCCTCCCTATTTTCACACATTTTTTCCCCCTGGCAGCTTTATCCGTAATCTCTAGCTTTCTTTTTTTAGCTGTTCGCCGCATCTCCTCTTTCTCGCTGGACTTCTCTCCCTTAGGTGCAACCTGAAGAATCTCCGTGCAAGCACTCCGCACATACAGTTATGTCTATATTCATTAATGGAAACACTTTACACTCACACGGCTTTCTCTACTCTTGTACTAACCATTCTTACAAACTCTTATTCCTATATCTTCTTCGTGTTAGTTGAGATAAACATTTGTACAAATTATCTTATTGCTTATTTCCTTGTAGGTACAAGGGGAATATTAGAATACAGTAGGCTTTGTGCGACAGTCAAATCTTTGACCTTTTAGATTCCGTTCTCTTTGCACGATTAACATATAAAAAAATGAACAACATTGTTGCATTTCGCCAAAGTTCTGTTTTCCGAAACTCACACACATAACAAGGAATATCTCTGAAATGGTTCACCCTACAAGAAAATTTATTTAGACATAAATTGTGTATTTTACCAAGATCTACATTTTTTGTATAGTATGATTTGGTCTATCTCTAACGGTTTACCAGTTATTCAAAAGTCGTCCAGAGTAAATACGACTACAGGGGCTATAGCCAGAAAATTCAAGATATGCATTTCATTTGTCATAAAAATATCTCAAACATATGACAGTTTAATCAAAATCGTTAGAGCCATTTTCAAGAAAATTAAAATTTTCCGTTTAAAGGTAAGTTCAGATGGAGTAATTTTCTTGAAAATCTCCGTGTCGTATCCTTAAAAGGAGTTGAAGTTAAATACAATTTTGGTTTTTGACTTCGTTTTTGAGTTATGCTGTGACACACACACACACACACACACACACACACACACACACACACACACACACACACACACACACACACACACACACACACACACACAGAGAGAGAGAGAGAGAGCTTTTTCTAAACACACTTTTTTGATTAAAGGGTCCTCAAAACATTTTCGTTGAAATCTCGACATCGCATTTTTGGGTGCAGTACAATACTTCCTCTACTTACTATACGTAGTAGAAAAATTAAAATTGGTATAAATTGCGTGCTTTAAGTATATGATTGAAATTACGTGAAAAACTTTTTAACTGTATATAAAAATTGAGACTTATGTAAGCAAACCTTCCTGATGTCATTTTTAAAAACCCTATTCTATGTTTAAGTATCACTTGGATTTTAATTTGAGCAATATATCCAAATGTTTTATCAGTGTTTTCTCACTATGCAATTTTCAACTTTTTCCTTGTGGAAGAGTTTTTATATACCACTAGTGAAATTTCTTATAGATACGTCAGTAAAAATTATGTCACTTTGTTGTTGGATGTGTCTGAACCTATATTTTTAATTTTCTGATGCAAAAATAAGAATTGATAGACTAAAAAATTTGGCAAGTTTGAAAATTGTTGAAGAAAAACTTAGTAAACTTTTAAAAAGTAGTTTTATTTTGAACCTTGGCTTAAGACATTACAGAAATAGGACAAACAAATAAAATTGTCACATTGAAATGTTTACTGACGTAACAAAAATTAACACAAACTGTTACAGCAAAGTGGGTGGGATTTATGCCTAACATGTTCTCATTAATTACAACCATGATTAAGTTTTTAAAAGCAAGTACTACTAGTTAGGAATTTCAAATTTTCATTATATATACTCATCCATAAGGAAAAAAATATCTCTTACGGTTTACGAGTTTTGCAAGTCATTGATAACGAAGAGCAATTGGAAGGCTATGACCAGAAAATTCAACGTTTACATTTGTTTTTAAAATATCTTAAAAATGTGGTATGTTATTAAAAATCGTTAGGAAATGAAACGAAATTTGAAAGCGCTGGACTTACTGTGCAAGAGGCGATAAGACGCAAGCGTGCGGAAGTCGCTAACAGTTCCTGGTTCGATGAACCAGCCGGCCTTCAGAGAGGACTATGTAACACCCAAACACACCCCTAACACTTCAAGGGGACACTGCAAGCTTTCACACCACAAAGTACGTGCTTTTGTGTTTTTACTTGTAAATACGTCTTCCCTTCTTTCTCTATTTAAAATAGTATGACATTTGTGTCCTTTTTAAATATCCCAGCGGCCATTTCAACATGAAAATGCGTAGTATTTAAATACTTATGTTTGCTGTCCTTTTCTCAAAACTATAATTTTCCTCACACAAGTTACCTGCGACGTTTTGGTAAGATTTTCGTAAAGTTTGAAATATAACCTGTTTAGCAGCTTTATCTCATAACTTGGTCTGGGTTTTTGTTGAAATATACGTTGTTCACCGTATAACTGAGTAAATAATGAAATTATATTCGTTTTTGCATTACAAATTTCAAATAGAAAAATATTCCTGTTACGTTTGCTTTCATTACATAGCAAAATCCAGATCAAAGTTAACTTAGTTGCGAGGGCATTGTTAAAAAATTCACTGAAGAAATTGATGAGATAATTTCTTAATCTTGTTATTAGTTTGGATAAAAATAAATTTTAAAGTTTAAAATCATTATTTTTTTCAGTTAATATAGGTAACAAAGAAAATAAATATGACTCATTATTGCCTAAGGTCATCAGCAACCTAAACAAATTAGGATTTATGAACATTACGAGTCTTAACTGATGCTGCATTGATCCGATGACTGATTCGATCCGTCGAATGTGGCGAATTTAACAAGTATGAGGTAATATTGAGGTATTTCAACTCACCTTTTAAAAGAGACAGTTGTTTAACAGCAAGAAGCTGAACCATAAGTTTCTTATACTTTGAAAAACGACAATGTTAAATACCACACAGCTATTATATTCCTTCCGTTTCAGTTTTAAAGTCATAAAACTTTTCTACCGCTATTTAAAGCAGGACAAATGAAACGGAGTGCGAATTAGCAGCGAATTCGACACAGCTCGAGGTCGATGACCTTCAAGAAACACTTGAAACACGATGCTGCACGTGCTTGCGCAATCGAGGAATAAAAGACAAGGGCACGTTCAAAGCTTGAAACGATGTGATTGGTTCATTCACATGTTGTAGAGCAAGCACAGAAAGTCTTGTATCTCACTCAAATTTTATATCGAGAATTCACTGCAAATACATGTTTGGAGTCCCTCTGAATGTAAACACTTCTAGAAAAAGTGTGTGTCCAGTATGTATGTATTTCATTCTCCCTGCACAGTCAATTGGCAAAAAATGGATAGCCAAGCTATTTTTTCAAAAACATGTACTTAATTGAAAATGCAAACCAATAACGTAAAATATGTTGATGGTTAAGACCAGAAAAAATTATACGTGTGCTTTGACGAAATCTAGAGCTTTTTGCATTAAAATTGAATATTATGTGTCATGGTTTACCAATTTTGTAATTGTCATTCAGAATGAACAGGATTTCTGAGGATATTATTACAAAATTCAAGATATACGTTTCATGTCATAAAACATTGAACATAGCATTTTAATGAAAATAGTGAAAGCCATTTTTAAACGAGTATAATATATACTAAAATGATTGATCAATGTATTTACGTTGAAATTGTTGCTGCTGATTACGATTTTGAAAGTTTTATTTGGCGGTTTTCGTTTTCGTTTTGCCCGTGTTAGGTTAGGTTAGGTTTAGTGTGTGTATATGAGTGGGGTAACAGGCTCCTGTGTTATCGAAATATTTACAATTTGGGCCGTATTTATGCAATAATTTCAACGTAAATGCATTAATCAATCATTCTACCATTATACTCGTTTATACACATTTGCTAAATATCCCCCGCAGAAGCGAAATAAAACCACTGCATCGCACGCACGAAATTTGCTCATAGATCAAAAACGAAGCTTGAACGCAAAATAAAACTTTCAAAATCGTAATCAGCAATAAAAACTGCATCCATTGCACTATATTTCATTCGTTTTCTCGAGCGGCCGATTTTGTAAACATCTCAATATAGAATTTTTGAGCAGAATGCAATACTATACCGAACAGAGAAGCTAATTAAATATAAGTTCTTACTGCCAAATGACACCATTTTAACTAGCATTTCTAAGCAGTATAAAAGGGCTCTGAAATATCCAGTAAAAGCGCCGTTGAATACTGCACATGAGAACAAAAACTGCTTCAACATAAATTCATGTATTAATCCTAAGGAAAGATTTAAGTAATTTAACTCACCTTTTAGATGAGACCGTTGCTTAACAACGAGGAACTGCTCCATAAGGGTCGTCTATACTTGAAGATAACCATCTTAAATACCACACAACGATTTTACTGCTGCTGTTTCACTTTAAAAGCTATAAAACTTCCCTACCGCTAATTAGTGAGACAAAAAGAAAGCGATTAAATTCGTTGAAACAGCCCAAGGTAGCTGAAACACGAAACTGCACCTGCTCGAGGAACAAAAGACGGTGCATAGCCATACGTGCCTACGTCAAGGACACGTTCAGATGTTGAAGTGATTTGATTGGTTCATTCACACGCCTCGCTGTACTAAGTATGGCAAGTAGAGCAGGCCGAGGTTTCAAAGCAAATATGTTATTAAAATCCCTGAAAGTAAAACAGCATTTCTGTAACGTGTGTTACCCTAAATCCAAAACTAAACTAAAGTTCGGCACTTCCAAGTGTGCGACACGAATACTTTCAACAAAACTCCTGCATCCCTACAAGGAATATTTTTCAAAATATTGATTTTCCTAAAAGTAACTGTAACGGTTTTCATTAAAATAACACGCGTTGAAAATTTTTTCATGCCAAATGGCTGATGTTTATATAACTGGTAAACCGTAACAGATAGACATCTTAGTATACAAAAATGTAGAGCACGTTAGAAGAGAAATTGTATGTCCAATGTATATTTCTTGTGCACTGAACCATTTCCGAGGTATTCGTTATATGCTTGAACGTTCCAATGCTCCTACTTTACTCAAACAATAACATCTACAAATGTGTAACTCGATTAACATAACGCTTATCTTTTGCTAAAAATGTTATGGATTCTGGGACATCAAAACATGTATTTTTAGTGAAATCATGTTATGAAATTTTGGGGCAGAATTCAATACTACAACTTTACTCTAGGTAAATAGAGGATACAAAAATTGTTCTTTGTTGATAATTTGCTAATTTAATCTGCCCTTATCGAGAAATTGGCAATTAACATACGTCACGTAAAAACACAAATCTGATCACATGACTTTCTCTACTCTTGTACTAACCATTCTTACAAACTCTTATTCCTGTATCTTCTTCGTGTTAGTTAAAATAAACATTTGTACAAATTATCTTATTGCTTATTTCCTTGTAGGTACAAGGGGAATATGGGTATACAGTAGACTGTGCGATAGTCAAATGTTTTAAAACTTTGAGATTCCGTTCTCTTTGCACGCTTAACATATAAATGAATCATATCTTCCATTTGCGGAAAGTTTGTTTTCCAAAACTCAAGTGAGAGCAAATATCTCCGCAATGGTTCACTCTACAAAAAACCATTTGAACATAAATTGTGTGTTTTAGCAAGATCTACATTTTTGTACAGTAAGATTTGGTCTATTCCTAACGGTTTACCAGTTATGCAAAAGTCATCCAGACTAAACAGGACTACAGGGGCTATAACCAGAAAATTTGAAATATACATTTAATTTTTACTTTCTCTACTGGTAAGTAGGGGAAGTATTCTTTTCTACCCAAAATTTAGATGTCGAGATTTCACCAGAAATACAGGTTTTGAGGCCCCGTGAATCCAAACAAAGCATTTTTTAGAAAAAGGTCTGTGTGTGTGTGTGTGTGTCAGCCTGTGGACAGCATAGCTCAAAAACGAAAAGTAGGTTAAAAACCAAAGTTGGTATTTAAGTCTAATGTCTTTCAAGGATGTGACACGAAGATTTTGAAGAAAATAGCCCCACCCTAAACTACCCTTCACATGGAAAATGTTTCGAAAATTTTGATTTTCTTGAAAGTGGGTCTAACGATTTTGATTAAAATGTCATATGTTTGAGATATTTTGATGACAAATGAAATGTATATCTTGAATTTTCTGGCTATAGCCCCTGTAGGCGTATTTACTCTGGAAGACTTTTGCATAACTGGTAAACCGTTAGAGATAGACAAAATCATTCTATACAAAAAATGTAGATCTTGCTAAAATACACAATTAACGTCTCAATAAATTTTCTTGTAGGGTTAACCATATCAGAGAAATTCCTTGTTATGTGTGTGAGTTTCGGAAAACTTAGAACTTTCGTGAAATGGGTCATCGCTATTCATTTCAACGGAATTTCAAAGCTTTAAAAGATTTGACTATCGCTCAAAGCCTACTGTATTCCAATATTTCCCTTGTACCTACAAGGAAATAAGCAATAAGATAATTTGTACAAATGTTTATTTTAACTAACACGAAGAAGATATAGGAATAAGAGTTTGTAAGAATGGTTAGTACAAGAGCAGAGAAAGTCATGTGAGTGCAACACATCAGATTTTTTATACAAAACATAAAACATTTTTTTACCAAAATCACTGATAAATGTAAGTTTGGTACTTTATCGACTGGTTTTTGAGTTATGTTGTTCTCTCTCTCTCACACACACACACACACACTCACACACACAGACACACACCCACACACACACTCACACACACTCACAGACACACACACAGACACACACACAGACACACACACACCCACACACGCACTCGCACACACACACGCACTCGCACACACACACGCACTCACAGACACACACACGCACACACACACTCACACACAGACACACACACACTCACACACACACTCACACACGCACACACACACGCACACACGCACACACACACGCACACACACACTCACACACACATACACACTCACACACACGCACACACACACACGCACACACACTCACACACGCACACACACACGCACAGACACACACACAGACACACACACACTCACACACACTCACACAGACACACACACTCACACACACACTCACACACACGCACTCACAGACACACACGCACACACACACTCACACACAGACACACACACACTCACACACACACTCACACACACATACACACTCACACACGCACACACACACGCACACACACACTCACACACGCACACACACACTCACACACGCACACACACACGCACACACACACGCACTCACAGACATACACACACACTCACACACACACTCACACTCACACACAGACACACACACACGCACTCACAGACACTCACACACACTCACAGACACACACACACACACTCACACACACTTACACACGCACACACACACGCACACACTCACACACGCACACACACACGCACTCACAGACACACACACACGCACTCACAGACACACACACACACACACACACACACACTCACACTCACACACAGACACAGACACACACACACGCACTCACAGACACTCACACACACTCACAGACACACACACACACGCACACACACACACACACTCACACACACTCACAGACACACACACACACACTCATAGACACACACACACACTCACACACACTCACACACACTCAGACACACACACTCACACTCACAGACACACACACACACTCACACACACACACACTCACACACACACACGCACACACATACACACAAAAGTTGATATTTAATTTTACTCCACTAAGCTATACCAAGTTCAGAATCTAATTACACTTACATAATTATTTATACATTTATGACCAGTGTAACACGATTCTGATATAAGGCAGTAACAGCGTCGTCGAATGCGGCAAATGAACACAAGGAACTCAACACACTCTCATATATTAACACTGAGGAAACACTTAGATATTTCTAGTCACCTTTTAGAACCGACGGTTGCTTATCAAAGACGAACTAGTCCTTCAGCTTCTTCTGTACTAAAAGTTGACTACCTTAAATATGTCGCGAATTAACTAATTTGAGACAGCTCAAGGTGGAATGGCACCTAGGAAACAGTTGAAACATGAAGCAGCACGTCCTCGAGAAACAAAAGGCGGGGAAAAAAATCATTAAAAAATTTGATATGCATATTTCAACGGAAATATGTTTTGAGGCTCCCTTAATCTAACAGCATTTCAATAAATAGGTCTGTTTGTATTAAGTTCGGCACTTCCAAGAAAATGCCTCCAATTTAGCATGGCATTAGACGAGAAATTGGCACTCAACATTACCCGGCGAATACACAACATACACACAAGCAAACAACCATCAACATTCATGTGTTAAGTCTGAAGCTATATGTAAGTACAACTTACCTTTTAGAAGCGATGCTTGCTCAGCAAAGAGAAGCTGGTCCATAACGTTCTTGTATACTGGAAACTGATGGATTTAGATACCACGTTATGAATTTATAACTTCTGTTTCACATAAATATATATATATATATATATATATATATATATATATATATATATATATATATATATATATATAAAATATTGCTCCCCCTAATTACAGCCACACGAAACACACGCGACGCGAGCACAGCTACTTTGAAACAGATGAACTTCTGGTGACGACCAGGCTCGAGCAATCGAGGAATAAAAGACGATGCAAAATCATACGTTTGCCTGCCAAGGCCACGTTCAAAGGTTGAAGTGATGTGATTGGTTCACTCACATAGCTTGTTCTGCTACGTGTAGCAAGTAGGGGCGGTATTGCAACCTAGGCAGGATTTAAATATGGACATTTGAGGAGAAACAATATATATAAATGCAAATAAATATTCCTAAAAAAGGTCTGTGTGTCCTAAATAAGGGTAGCTCAGAAACTAAAAGTCGGTGAAATGTCGAATGAATATTTCGAGACCCCCAGAATCCCAAATAGCACATTTTACTTTCTCTTCTACTTACAGTAAGTTGTATTGCACCCAAAAATTCAATGTCCAGATGGTTTGCTCTACAAAAAAAAAAATTTAACTGAACATAAATTCTGTGTTTTAACGACATCTACATTTTTCTAGAGTAAAATTTTGTCTATCTATTACGGTTTACCAGTTCTGCAAAAGTCATCCAGGGTAAACAGGTCTATATAGGCTATAGTCAGAAAATTAAAAATATACATTTCATTTGCCATACAAATATCTTAAATATAAGGCATTCTAATCAAAATTGTGAGATCCATTTTCTAAAAAATCGAAATTTTCGAAAAATTTTCCATGTAAAGGGTAGTTTAGGGTGGGGCTATTTTCTTCAAAATCTTCATGTCGCATCCTTGAAAGACATTAAACTTAACCCTTTAATGCCTGGTGTGTCTTATAAGATACATAAGCTTTTTTTCCTATTTGAACTAGTTTAAACTTTTTTTCTGCTATATTAGAGGAAGAACGGCACATGTAGCAAAATAATTCAGACATGAAAGGGTTAAATACCAAGTTTGGCTTTTAAGCGATTGTTCGTATTTGAGTTATGCTGTCAACAGACACGCACACGCACACGCACACGCACACACACAGACCCCAGAGACATGCTTAATGGACCCTGGGACTGAAAAAGACCGAAAAATTATCAAAATGATCCAGAATGAAGAGGAAATTCCGGGAAAATTCAAGTTTAGTCTTCGAAACGTCCATAGAATTGCTCGTTCGTGTCCGTCACTGGATACTGACTGCCTGCTTATGATTATCCATGTCACAGGCACTAGCTAACGCACTCCGACTGAAGGTTCGAGGTGGGGAAACAGCAGCAATAACAAGGTTGTACATCGCTGCTACATATACTTGCACTGCGAAGCCCAGTAGAGTGCCTCCCAAAGCTGGAAGTAAGTGTGGAGAATGTCGTGTGCGAGCGAGCGAGCGATGTTCAGGTGACACAGCTCGTGGTTATTGAGTTGTAAGTTGGGTGCCTTAGGGAACCTCTCTCTCTCTGCCTCCTTAACCGCGAGACATTCTTGTGGTTACAGCCATTTAAATGAGATGATTACTCAACGCGCAGCTGCCATCTTGGATTTATTATTCACCAAGCTCCTCTCTAAGGCACCAAACCTCCACGCTCATGTCTACCTCGCTTAAAATAGGCATTTTTATTTCCTCTACTACAAACATGCTTAAATACAGTTATAGAGATTCCTAACTGCACTTTAATTAACTCTTTAAGAGACACTGGGAATAAAATTTTGGTCAAAATTGTCAAAGAGTCGAAAATTGTGTTTTTACCTTAAAATGTTCCTGGAACACTGGTGCATTTGGATCAGCTAACATTTTTCATATCCCCCACTCCATGTGGTCATTACGGCCCAGTGCTCTTCCCTTAACGTACACAGGATGCTCCTATATAAAAGTCTGTTTTTCTCAAAACTACGTTTCTGCATATTCCAAAAGAAGTTCGCCTCTGAGTTTTGCTTCAAATTCAATGAAAACTTCCAAAAGTATTCATAAATAGCAGCTAAACAAAACTATGATTCAATACTGATGTTATCGTTAACATGAATTTCAAAAACATCTTTTTTTTTTGTATGAAAAAAATCAATAATTTTTAAGATTAAATTTTCTTTGTTATTAATTAACTATGTGCAGCATAATCAGCAAACTTATTTGAAATATCTCTTCATGCAATTGTTACCCATGTTTTAGAGTATCAGTTCTGCCAATATAAATGCATTTTGAAAAGTAAATAGACGCGAGCTCTATTTTGAAAATGTGCCTATTAAATTCATAAAATAATTTATAGATCCTAAACGAATTATCCAATTATCCAATGTACCTTCTATTCTCATATAAATACAAACACAGTAAAAATTTCAAAAAATCTATCAAGTAATGTGGAACTTTCAAATTTCACTCCCAGTGTCCCTTGATTAAACTGAAAAAGGCGAACTATAGGTTATGTTCGTGCATTAACTGAAGCAAGTTTACCCCTCCGAAGGAGTGTCGCCTTGTCGTGGCGGAGGGGCTCAGTACCTGAGCCAGACGGCCTACCAAGTGTCATTTTGACCACTGGTAGGCAAGAGGTGAGGGGAAGCAAAGAACATTCCAAACGGGTAGATGAGGCTCGGTAGTCTTGGTCGACAACTCATCTAGGAGAAGAGGACTCCGAAATCAAACTCCCCCAGGGGCTCCTACTACGGTAGGTGTGGGTTTGGCGTACCCGGGGCCCCGAGCCATACTCTCGATTGGGTTCCTCCAAGAGGTGAGAGCGCACATGCCAAACGCCCAATCAAGTTTGGTCCACTTTTGTGTTTGACCTCCCACCTGATACCTCCCTGTACACAGTCTGATGGATAACCTACGCGCGGGTTGTAGGAGGATGGGGTGACGCAAGGGGTGACTGGGTAATCGCGTAAGTCCCAGCCCCTGGTTATCATGTAGGATCTGTGTGCGTATCCGCTGATAAAGGTCAGTCCCGGGGAGGGGCCATTGCATGAGCTGATGCACTCCTGAAGGCGATTGGGTCCCTCTGTCTATACATTGGGAGGTGAGACCCTAGGGTGAGCAAGGTCCAGGCCAGGACTCTCATCTAAGCCGGGGTGGCGCCCAGGATGTGAGTATGCCATCGGAGACATCTGCAATGGTGGAGGATTAATGCGCCATGAGTTCCAAAACTCAAAACAAAAACAAACCAAAAGTTCATGTAAAGGAAGAAGTCAAGTGTTGTGGTCCTCGCTACTTAGTAATCTCGAGAACTGAGGAAGGAAAAAAGTTTCTTTCGGTGAGCCCATTTGTAATCCAGAAGGGCCTGGATAAGATAGCTGGTCCAGTGAAGTCTTGCACTAGATCGCGTAATGGCACGCTTCTAGTAGAAGCGCATTCAGCAGAACAGGCAGCTAAAATACAAAAAGCAAACCTGTTGGCCAGCTATCCAATACGTGTTGACCTGCATAAGACTTTGAACTCGTCACGCGGTGTCGTCAATACCCGCGCTTTAGACGGACTCAGTGTGGAAGAGATTAAGGAAAACCTAGAAGATCAAGGTGTTACCTGTGTCTATCGGGTTCATCGCAAAGAAAGCGGTGAATTGAAGCCTACTCGTACCCTGTTCCTGACCTTTGATCGGGTAGATCTCCCACAAAGGATTAAGGCAGGGTATGAATCCATCGAAGTTAGGCCGTTCATTCCGAACCCACTCAGGTGTTTCAAGTGCCAGCGCTTTGGATATACAAGCGAGCTTTGTAAGGGACTAGCTACATGCCCTCAATGTGGAGATGAACTCCACGATGGTGCATGTACTACAGCTCCTTCATGTGTTAACTGCAGAGGTGAACATCCATCTAGTTCCCGAGACTGCCCCCGCTTTGTAGAGGAAAGAGCGATTCAAGAGATACGGGTTAAAGAGAAGGTGTCCTTCTCGGAAGCCCGGAAGATCTTGCGTCTACGCCAACCCTCTGTTCCCAGATCTGGAACATATAGCTCTGTTGCAGCTAAAGCGGTAGCGAGCAGAGAGATCGCAACGCAGACCAGCGATTTCAATGGGGCAACAATTTCTGAAAAGACACTTGTTGCCCGAAGCTCTATTCCAAAGCCCTCAACATCGGCACGCACATCTGCGTCAACGTCTACAAAGTCCGTAAGTGCAAAGAACATGAGCGCTACATCACCATCAAAATCATCAAGATCAACACAAGAAAGAAGCAAGCCCGTAAGATATGATGCCTCACCGATCAAGTTCAAGAAGACTTATACAAGAAATGACTTCCTCAAGGAAAATGGTACCTCCGATCCCACTACATCTAAGGGATATAAGAGTCCCCGAACATCTCCTCGAAGATCTCGAAAATCCTCTTCTGGAGAATCTTCAGGGGTGGACTCAGACCGGCGTCTTTCATCTTCGCCGGTCCCCATTAGCAACCGGTTCGAGACACTCGAACCCAAGTTTGCTATGGGAAGACGCACGTCCTCGGCAGAGGACATGGATTTGGACCAATCTGCCCACACTGGGAGACCCCCAGTGGAAAAGAGGCGCGAAAAAGCGTCCGAAAAGAACGTCAGCCCAAGAGAGAAAAGGGCTAAATTAGTTCGACAACCGCCTGCTCCAAAGTAATGGAGAGTTACCTTGGAATTACCTATCCCATACACAATGCAATATGACTATCCTACAATGGAACGTACGTGGCATTCGAACTCAAAGGCCAGAACTTGAGCTCTTGCTCAAAGAAAACGAACCTCTGGTCGCATGTTTGCAAGAGACTAAGCTACGTCCTCGAGACGCTTTCCATCTAAGGCGATACACCCCAGTACGGTGTGATGTTACACCAGAAGAGGGTGTACCGGCACATGGCGGCGCTATGATACTTGTCAGAGATGACGTATATATGCAAACTCTACCTTTGCACTCTGATATACAATCAGTTGCTGTATGGATTAAACTGCCAAACATACATTTCACCATCTGTAATGTTTATTTGCCTCCGTCCCATGACTTCTCGCACATTGATTTAGAAGATCTAGTTTCCCAGTTGCCAACACCGTTTCTGTTGGTGGGAGACTTCAATGCGCACCACCCACTTTGGGGTTCAAGTCGCGCTTGTGCGAGAGGTAAGATCATTGCCGATTTCCTCGACAGTCACAACCTAGCTCTCCTCAACACTGGAGAGCCTACATTCATTTCGGACTCTCACAGCACCTTCTCACACCTCGATCTTGCAGTTTGTTTACCTCAGTTGGCAGTCTCCTTACAATGGAATGTCATCTCTGATTTACACTCTAGTGACCACTTCCCATGTCTTATTAGTCTCTTAACACAACATACATTTTCCACACGTATGCCCAGATGGCGTTTGGACCATGCCAACTGGAACCTTTACACCCAGTTGGCTGTCTTTACCTACAACGAGCACGACTCAGTGAATAATTTGGCGCAGCATCTCACGCAGACGATTCTCTCTGCTGCTGAACAATCGATTCCGCGGTCGACTACACACCCCCGTCGATTTCCCGTCCCCTGGTGGACGGAAGAATGTCGGAATGCCATTCGTGCTCGAAGGCATGCACTTAGGGTTTTCCAACGTCACCCTACTTTGGAAAACCTAATCGAATACAAGAAAATGCGCGCCAGGTCCAGACAAGTCATTAAGGATAGCAAAAATTCATCATGGAGCAAATTTGTAGCTTCATTTAACCGACACACACCTTCCTCGGTTGTGTGGGATAGATTAAGGCGTGTTGCAGCTAAAACGACCCAAATACCAATAGTGGGACTAAAAACAGCCACAGGAGCTGTTGTTGATTCATTTGAAGTGGCCAATACCTTTGGCAGTGCTTTCGCACAAGTGTCTAGCTCGGAAAACTACTCCCCTGAGTTCCTTCCAATTAAAACTCAGGTGGAATCTCAAGGCTTCTCGTTTCGTTCTAGAAACGTAGAAGATTACAATCGCCTTTTCACCATGGCAGAGCTGGAGTATTCCCTGAAATCTTCGCGATGTTCAGCACCAGGACCGGACGGTATTCATGTACAAATGTTACAACGGCTCTCTCCTGAAGGTAAGGCATTCCTGCTCGAGGTCTATAATCGTGTTTGGGTTGACAGTATACTCCCAGAAAATTGGCGGGAGGCCACCGTTATTCCCATCTTGAAGGCTGGGAAGGACCGTCATCTTCCCTCCAGCTATCATCCTATTTCCCTCACCAGTTGCGTTTGCAAGGTGATGGAACGCATGATCAATGGACGATTGGTATGGTGGTTAGAAAGTCGTAACCTACTGACTAACATCCAGTGTGGTTTTCGACGACGCCGTTCAACAGTTGACCATCTTGTGTCAATATCGACACAGATAATGGACGGCTTTATGAAGAACTGTCAAACCGTTGGCATATTTTTCGATCTTGAGAAGGCTTATGATACGTGCTGGCGAGCAGGGATTCTACGTTCCCTGTATGCCTGGAACATACGTGGACGCCTACCACTTTTCATTCAGGAGTTTATGAAGGACCGCTTTTTCCGAGTAAGGGTCGGCTCGGTTTTTTCTAATTCTTTTGTTCAGGAGGAGGGAGTACCTCAGGGTTCGGTGCTAAGTGTCACGCTCTTTGCTATAGCAATTAACTCCATCTGGAAATGTGTTCCACCTGGAGTTTCGTCATGCCTATTCGTAGACGACTTCGCTGTCTATTGCACTTCTCAGCGCACGGCGTTCTTACAACGGCGCCTGCAGCAATGTTTGGACAACCTTAGAGAATGGAGCGTGACAAACGGCTTCCGTTTCTCAACTGAGAAGTCAATCTGCGTTAATTTCTGGTGCCGTAGGAGACGATTACCACCTTCGCTCCGATTTGGTCCAGATTCACTTCCCTTCGCAGAAGAGACGCGCTTCCTGGGTTTGATCTTGGACAGGAAGCTTAGTTGGTCGTCGCATATTGCACAGCTAAGAGCGAGATGTGACCGTTCCCTAAATATTATGCGAGTACTGAATGGCAAATCGTAGGGAGCGGATCGAACAATTTTGTTGCGAATATATCGCGCATTGGTCCGATCCAAGCTAGACTATGGGTGTATTATTTATGCGTCAGCACGGCCATCTGTGCTGAGAAGATTAGACGTGGTCCATAATAGGGGCATCCGCATTGCAACAGGAGCTTTTCCAACAAGCCCAGTGGTGAGCCTTTACGCCGAGTCCCCAGAACCTCCTCTGCAATATCGGCGTGAGATTCTCTTGGCAAATTATGGTTGTGCGCTTAGATGTATGCCTAAACACCCAACGTTCGCTTCTTTTTTCACCATCACGCTAAGAGAACGATATAGAAATAGCTCCCTTAGTCTAAAGCCTGCGGGGTTCCGTTTCCAAGATCTCCTAGTGAAGCTTGGAGTGGAACTGCCTGTGATGTTCGCCAAGGGCGAGAGACTTTACCCCCCTTGGCTATCTGGTACGCCCCATGTAGATCTTGGGATGACCATACACCAGAAGTCCACGATGCCTATTTCAAGTATCCGCACGTGTTTCTTAGAATTTTTGTCAGGCTACACTGACCGTAGATATATTTACACCGATGGTTCAAAGAACACCAACGGTGTTGGATGTGCTTATGTTTATGGAACCGAACCATATACATTCGGTTTTCCAAATAGCACTTCCATTTTTACTGCAGAGCTTTATGCAATTTATCGAGCCGTTTTGTATGTTCGCCGTCGTAAATTAGGTGACTGCCTGATTTTGAGCGATTCCCTTAGTGCACTGCAGAGCCTTTGTCAGTTGTACAACCCCCACCCTATTGTACAACGTATCCAGGATGCCCTCCATGTTTTACACGCTTCTGGCGTTGACGTGGTGTGTGCATGGATTCCTGGTCACGTAGGTTTGCCGGGGAATGAAATGGCAGATTTAGCAGCAAAGACGGCAACTACAGAACCCAGAATTATCATCTCACGTGTTACTTCGGAAGACTTTAGGCTTGAAGTGCGGAGAGCGGTGCTGTCGTCCTGGCACGACGAGTGGTCAACTCTCCGCGGTAATAAGCTTAGAGAAGTGAAAGAACTTCCGATAAACTGGGTAACTTCCTGTCGCACATCTCGTCGCGAGGAGGTTAGTTTGGCTCGATTAAGAATAGGGCACTGCAATTTTTCGCATGGTTACCTATTTAAAAGGGACCCTGCGCCTCTATGTCCGCTGTGTGACAACGTTTTGTCGGTTCGCCACGTGCTCCTGGAGTGTTACTCTCTAGCGCACCTTCGGGATTCTCTGCAGCTGCCTGCCAGACTTGCAGAGGTCCTAGCGGACGACAAAACAGCGGTTGATAGAGTTTTTAATTTTTTAGCGCAGTGCAATATAAATTTGAGGATTTAAAATTTCTAATTATCTGTTTCTGATTTTGGACATATTTATCACCTTGTTTCATATCTGGCTATTGCCACTGATTTTTACCTTTGTATATTTTTCTTGTTGCTAGTATTTTTATTTTTTGAGTGAAATTTATATCTGGCTATTGCCATGAGTCTGTTAAGGGCGCTGATCTAGAAGTTGAGCGCCCTTAAACCAAATCCAATCCAATCCAATGAAGCAAGTTTAGAAAAAGTAAAAATGTTGGATACGAGCGACAGTGAGATGCAACTTACACCACTCTACCGTACACGTGATGTGACGTCATACTGAACACACGAATCAGGACTGTACAATTGGTTGCCCTGCGTGCACGTTCTGTGATATACAAAGTTTACGTGCTGCCACCTAGTGGTACATTTTGGTACAAATAATTTCATACAATATAGGTTATGTCATTCAGAAATTGTTAAAACAAGAGTGTAATATAAATGACATGGTGAGTCAGTCAGGTAGTAAGAAGAACAAAAAAGTTGACCACTACAATCGGAGTTGTTTGAACATACGTCATCATGCTGAGTTTAAACACTTCACAAAAAAGACCAATGATGCAACACAACAGAAATGTTTATATTTTTAACAATACACGTGTACGTATCTGTAATGTTTGTTTCTTAAATCACCTGTGTCACCCCCCCCCCCTATCTACACTATCAATACATACACACATTGCAAGCAAAATAATATTTGTCCCAGCTCTCATAATTACTTAATGCCACATTACGAAAAAATCGATATATCATTCATAGATTGGAGAAAATTAAAATAACTAACCCCATTTTCACAAAATGCGTTGCTGGTGCCCTTTGAAATCAAATGCGAGATGACACTTTCACGTCTGCGCACATATCACAACACTGCCAGCTGTTTCACTGGTTGATGTACTTAATGACTGCGATATAGAAAATAATTCATAAATATAATAATTTCGTGGCATAACGAGTAGTTTTGTTTCCGTAGCACGTATATTGCTTATTTCCTTGTAGGTACAAGGGGAATATTACAACACAGTAGACTTTGTGTGATAGTCAAATCTTTTAAAGCTTTGAGATCCCGTTCTCTTTGCACGCTTAACAATCATAAAAAAATGAACAACGACGTTCCGCTTCACCAAGGTTTTAAGTGAAAACAACAAGGAATATCTCCGAAATCGTTCATTCTATAAAAACATCGGTTTGGACATAAAAAGTGTGTTTTAGCAAGATCTACAGGTTTTGTATAATTAAGATTTGTTCTGTGTCTTACGGTTTGCCAGTTACGCCAAACTCATCCAGAGTAAACAGTACTACATAGGCTATAGACAAAAAATACAAAATATACATTTCATTTGCCATATAAATATCACAAACATATGGCATTTTAATCAAAATCGTTATAGCCATTTTCAAGAAAATCAAAATTTTCGAAACCTTTTCCATGTAAAGGGTAGTTTAGGGTGGAGCTATTTTCTTCAAAATCTTCGTGTCGCATCCTTGAAAGACATTAAACTTAAATACCAACTTTGGTTTTTAACCGACTTTTCGTTTTTGAGTTATGATGTCCACAGTCTGACAGACAGACACACAGACACACACACGGACCTTTTTCTAAAAATGCTTTTTTTGGATTCAGGGGGCCTCAAACCATATATTTCCGGTGAAATCTCGACATCGAATTTTTGGGTGGAATACAATATTTCCCCTACTTGCCAGTAGAGAAAGTAAAAATATGTATGTTTCTTTAACACTTTTTTCCCTACTCACTTTTGTTTTACAAAACCCATTCAGATGTACTCCTGTGCTTACTCTTCAACATACAATTCATACAATTTTCTATAACTGAAATAGAAACGCTATGTATTACGTTCACACGGTTTCTCTACTCTACTCTACTTTTCCGTAGTATTTTCCCAATGTCTTTATTTATGCATTTAGTTCTTTTTGGGCATTTTTTGCACATATTCATGCAGTTTCACAGGTCGCTCTCAAGTGCATATTTTCGATGCAAGTGAAATGGTGATTATTGGAACAACTTTCCACTAGCATTCCAGATTTAGACGCGCTAAGCTGCTATTTATTCCCTAAGGGCGGGGTGCGGGGGAGGGGGGGGCTGTTTACCGCCGTACTACCTTTGATAAAATAGGATTAGTGCTGTCGTCATTGTCCTGGTGATGAGGTCGACTGTAATGTGTTTTGAGTGTGGTGTAAACATACACAGCCATGGTGCTGTCTTTAAATCCGCTTAACGCCCAAACCCATCCCAACTCGCTCGCTCGCAATAAAAAGAAGACACCTCTATCTGGTACAGATAGTTTATCTGCGGTTCAATTCTTCCCTCCTACATTTACAATACAGCTAAATGCATGCCCTGGATTTTACATTATTAGATTTATTACCCAAGTAAACCAAAACACCATTGTAGGCTTCTGCACCACTTACCTAACATTGCACACATTCCAAATTAACAAATACGCATCTACATGCGTGCGCAACGTTCTCTGTCGCGTATAGAAAACAAACATGTGATGTGTTGCACTCGTACTCAGGCGTTTACAAATAAAACATTGTATATATGGCTTTATTCCATGTTTATTATAAGTACAACGGAAATATGAGAATACAGTAGGATTCACTCAGTCATATTCTGCTTGTCTAACAAGCATGCAAACCCTAGTACTTAAAAAGTAGCCCATGGAGTCAGATGGTTGTCCAGGAGCGGATAAACTAAATCAGTCTGAATATCTAAGATAAGGATCAACCCGAAGCAAAGAGGATGAATTTTCACGGCGGCTGTACGTTAAAAAGGATGCTCAAAGTCAGGTAGCTCACACCACTACGTCGCTAGGAGATTCTCCATAAGGACAAAGGCGATTTCAGATAGTCCGAGAGGCTTCGAACCGGGCTTTTACGAGAATAGAGTTCCAGGGAAGTGGTGGGCACCTAATTCTTGACTGTGTATAAGGAGTCGACCCAGACAGGCCGCCGTTGTTACGTCTCTTGGGGGAGGTGTGACGTACCTCGTGTTCAACAGGTCAGTCAGTGTTGGGCCAGAGAATGTTAGACAGTTGTGAGTGAGAGAATAAAACTGTCAGAGCGAGTTGTGTGCAATTAGGCAGTATTTGTCTCAAGCTTACCGTTGCAAACTGAGTTAACAATAAAACAGAACTGTGCTTGTGATCAAGTTTTAGAAGAGGAAGTGAAACATATATGTTTTGAGACCCCCTAAGCCCAAAAAATAAGCATTTTTAGAAACAGGTCCGTGTGTGCGTGTCTGTGGACAGCATAACTCAAAAACGAAAAGTCGCTTAAAAACCAAAGTTGGTATTTAAGTTTAATGTCTTTCAAGGATGCGACACGAAGATTTTGAAGAAAATTCCTCCTCCCTAAACTAGCCTTTACATGGAAAAGTTTTCGAAAATTTTGATTTTCTAGAAAAAGACTACAACGATTTTGATTAAAATATATGTTTGAGATATTTTTATGACAAATGAAATGTCTATCTTGAATTTTCTGGCTATAGCCCCTGTAGTTGTATTTAATCTGGACGACTTTTGCATAACTGTTAAACCGTTAGAGATACACCAAATCGTATAACACAAAAAATGTAGATCTTGCTAAAATACACAATTTATGTCTAAATAAAATTTTTGTAGAGTGAACCATTTCGGAGATATTCCTTTTATGTGTGTGAGTTTCGGAAAACTTAAAAACTTTCGTGAAATGGAACATCGATAATTTTTTTATATGTTAAGTGTGCAAAGAGAACGGGATCTCAAAGCTTTAAAAGATTTGACTATCGCACGAAGCCTACTGTATTCTAATATTCCCCTTGTACCTACAAGGAAATAAGCAATAAGATAATTTGTACAAATGTTTATCTCAACTAACACGAAGAAGATATAGGAATAAGAGTTTGTAAGAAGGGTTAGTACAAGAGCAGAGAAAGTCATGTGAGTGCAATACAGGATTTTTTATTGTTTTTTTTTTTTTTTTCAAATACACTTTTCGTATTATAGTGTTCAGCACCTCGGTCTCTCCCGGCCGGTTATGTGAGCTTCACAGCCCGGGACCACTACTTCTCAATCAAGTAGCACTTCAATTGTCTCCTGAGGGGCTAACGAGGCTGAGTGCACCTCGAACCAAATCTCCCAACGCCGGTACAGCGGGCTTCAAATGTTTTTCGAGTCACATCTTCCTAGCCGCTATTATTATTACTATTCTTGTTGTTGTTATTATTATTGTTGTTTGGATACAATAAAATAGATTATTTAACTTCCTGTTTGCTCTCCACTGACCTAACATGAGAGGAAGACATAGAAAAGTAAATAACTCTGGTGAAACAATCACTGCGCCGTGTAGACTAGGCGCAAGTAGTGCATAAGAATTTTTCGTTTTTTTCCTCTACACCCTCCCGTCCATCGGAAAACATGTGGAGTCGGGTGTACGTGGGATCGAACCTGGGTCCTCCGCGCTACCTCTATGCTGCGGAGGCGGTCGGTGTTCAGTCATACCACCCTTAAATATCAATATACTAAACACTTAACCTTGAACCCCAAACAAGTAAACATACAACAATCGACTTGCAATAAGACGCTCGCTCGCAGTGCATAATTAGAAGCAGGCGCATTGTGGTGAGAAAGGACTTCCTGCAGGACGGTGCGTAGCTACACAAGAGAGGCTCGCTCTATTCATGCACGCAGCAGCAGGAGAAGCAGCAGCACAAAATGAAATAATCATATATGCAGCGAGGTGAAGAGAAAGAAGCCATTCTTGGGCCGTCTCCAGCGCCCGCCGTTAGAGAAGATAATGGGCTCGTATTTTCCTTCATTACTTCCTCACTCACATGTGCCCCTTTTCATGCCTTCACTACTTCCTCAAGCGTAGTACATCCTTAGTAACTGTGCAAAATGCATTTAATTTACTCATTTTATTAGTAGCATCTTTTTCTCTTAGATATACTGGAGCCTAAATAGTTCTATAACACCTGTTCTATAATTTATTGAATATTATGTTTTGGAATATCGATGGTAATTATATTAACTGTAACGTTATGTACAGCTCCTCATTTACATTTGGTTCAGGTATCAAAAATGAAATTAATATAACAAAACTTACAAGTACCAATGCTATTCAACCCAACAATAAGGCACTGACAACTGATGAAGAGGGCGCTAATGAGCAAATAATTAAGCACTAATCATCAAATTTCAATAGTAAATGGTGCTTCATATTATTCATGTAATTGGAGGACTTTAAGTCAATATGAAAATATAATCATTAAAATTGAAATTTAAATAATACCCATATTAATAGATCCGTTTACATTTTTAAGTAGGGTTTTACATTATGCGATACATAATGGGGATCTATGGGATTGAAGAATTATCCCTAAAACATTCAGGGTTACGTTGCAGTTGCACAATAGCCTTGTTGTTTCTTTGTACACATTCAAAAAGATATTGATTACCACAGTTAAATACTTAAAACTCTTAGGATGCTATAAGGAATAAAAAATAAACTAAATAAATAAAAGCACTGTTTAGACATTCTGCAAAATATCTGTTGAACAAAGCCGAGTAGAGAAAACCGTGTGAATGTAATAGGTTGCATTTGTATTTCAATCATATGTATTGTTTGTGGAAGTAGCGAAGGAAATGTACCCTGTTTCGTAAAAGAAAAGTGAGTTGAGAAAATCATGTGAATGTAATAAGTTGCTTTTGTGTTTCAGCCATAATATAGAGGTCGCAGTGCGCGAGGTGTCCCCCTCCTTAGCGTTTATACTTTTAAATAAAGCTATACGTACCTTATCTGACTTTCCTGTAAGCTGTAAACTCGTTTCAGAACGGCCAAGCAGAACATATCATAGCAGAAGTCTCAGCTCCAGGTTGTAACGTCTCAAACCTTCAAGAAGGAAACTTGCAAATTGCAGTATTGCTTTTACATTCGAATAACTTACACTACTATTTCCACAACTCATATATCATGTGTTCACCTTTACCTTAACAAGGTCGAAATTCGCGTGCATATCGACCATTTGGAAGCCATGGAAATCTAGCCTTCTCTTCATGGGAAAATAGACCTTAGCAACACATGCTTTTGGAATGGAATGCTGCTAAGTTCTAAGGCTCCACAAGATTTGCATGGCTACCAAGTGGTGTTAGCTATCTCCAGGAGCAGCTGAACCACCTGGTATAGTAGGGAAACAAGATATTGCGTTCCACCGTCTCTGTGGCCTGGTGCTTAAATACAGGTCCCGCGTTCGATTCCCGACTGGAATTCTTCTTTACCCAAGATTATCCCCTATTCTCTCTGTTGGGAAATGTGAGGGAAAGTGTAAATGTGTATGTGAATTTAATGTAACAACCCAAAGTAACACAAAACTGAAGATAAAAACAGATGAAACAGATTTTGGGTACCTTAATCCAGAGAGAAAGAGAGAGAAGACAGTTTTAGACTTTTTCTGTGCACCTGTGAATAGCACAACTTAAAATACAAAGTTTGTATTTAAGTTAAGCATTTTACACGGTTGCTAGACGAAAATTTTCACTACCCTTTACATGGAATGTTTTTCGAAAATTTTGATTTTATTTAAATGGCTGCAACAATTTTAATTAAAGTACCACATGCTGAGGTATTCCCAAAACGTATATGTTGAATTTTTTATGAATACCTTCAGAAGTGTTCCTCATTCTTGATCATTGTATAACTGGTAAGATATGGTCAAAATGTGGATCTTGTAAAAAGACACATTTTTGCAACCAAAGTTCTCCTGGAGTAAACTTTTTCGGATATATTCCTTGTTATTTGCTTGAATTGTTCATACTTATGTCTTCTAAGTGGAATATCGTTATTCATTTTATCTCTTAGGGAACGGAATTTCAAATCAATCACATCGTCACCATCTTTAAAACATTTAACTATCTAATTAAGAATAAGGTAATTACTACAACTACTCTTTTAAAATAAAGCACAAATAAGTACAAGTATTTGTAAAAATAGTTAGTACAAGAGTAGAGAAAGTCTTGTGTTTTCAACTGTTCAGATTTTTTTTCGTAGGGCTAGATTTACATGGTGCCAGGTAACGAAGCAGTTCAAATATGGAAGTGCCTGATGTTTATGCAATGTGCTGCACAGCGCTGCCGGAGAAGTTGCCGCATAGGAGCGGCGCTGTGATTCGTTGCTTTAATGATATATATAGCTC